>CM074293.1:3979967-4408168 GCA_037194245.1 Opsariichthys bidens
TAAAGTCTGTCTTTGTGAAAAATGCCTTTACTTAGGCTGATTTGTGCAGTAATATATTTGCTTGGCATGATTTTGTTTGATGCAACAACCAATAGACAAAATTGGTCAAGATATGTATTTAGGGTAAGAATTGACATCGTAATTATTTAGATTTTAAATGTATTTATTATAGTAGATTTTTAAAGTATAAAGAACAAGTTTCTCAAACTCTTTACCCCATCTGCCATTGTTCGTTCTACAAAACGTCAGAATTTACAAATATATATATATATATATATATATATATATTCATTTATTATTAACTTAATTATTTATTTATTTTTTGTTGCTTGAGACCATTTAAGTTTTCATTAATTTAACAAATTTTGTGCTTGCATTAAAAGATAGTTGTATGTTGTAATCATTTGCAGATTCTATCAGACTTTAATGCAATAGATCTATAGATTGGTTTAATTGTGCTGTTAAAAGGACGAACCAGCATGCACTCCTGTTTTTTATTTTTTATTTTTTTGGGCCACTGTTACTCAAGACTTTATTTCGACACTCGAAACTGATGCAATTTTTTTTTTTTTTTTTTTTTTGTGGTGAGCCTAATTACTTTGGCTCTCATGTTATTTGTTGAATGTTGCTTTGTGAAGAAACACTTCCTCTTTGGTCAGGAATTACCTAATATGCATAACAACCGAGCATGGAAATGGCAGCGAAAATGTGTATTTAAAACATTCTGGAAAATTGCATGCGAATAGGACTGGAAGATGGGCATTAAAAAAAAAAAATTATAATCTTTCGATGTTTGAGATATCTCACATATTATCTCAGTGTGTATATATATATATATATATATATATATATATATATATATATATATATATATATATATGTACTTGGTCTCAAATAACTTTAAAAATAAAACCAATATATATTTCTCCTCTTCTTTAGTCTGTCTTTGTGAAAAGTGTCTTTATTACGGCTGATTTATGCATTAACAAATTGCCATGGCTTGTTTTTTTTTGACGCAAAGACAAGAACTGATACAAGTGAATGGCAAATTTAACCTAAATTAAAATAGTAGTGTAATTATTGCCAAATCTATGTTTCTCATAAACGAAACAAAAATATATTTCTAATCATTTTTACAATAACTTTCTGTTTGAGCTTCACGAATACAGTCAAACACTAACAGTTAAGTAAAATTTGATTTATTTAACACAGATATGATCACAACGTTGCAATTTTATGAAATGTTTCATTTCTTTAAGGGGGGAATAGTGCAGGAGTTGCATGCAAAATGAGATTATAATTACAGATATTTCTTTGTACAAATAATTGAATATTAATTCGACAGGTAATGTAACGAAGGCATTGTTGTATGGTTTAATGTTAAAGTTGGGACAGACCAAAATGACCATTTATTGAGAGGATACATTTGTTTAACACAGTTACTTTTAATTTTTTTCTCCATATTCCGTTTTAATTTTTTTGTATTACCTTTTAACATTTTAATTATAAAAAAGCTTGTTTAATTAATTGAAATCATGAAACTTATCCAATTTAACAAAAAAATTACATTTGTAGGGCCCTATGAAATATTTTTTTTCTTCTCAAAGTCTGTTTTATTTTTTACAGACATAGCTTTACTGTGAAAACACGGAAGAAAAATGTGATTATTCCTTAAAAACAATGTTTTAATGATAATTTATTATTATTATTAGTGTTAGTATTACATTGTGACATATTTAAATTCTACTGTATACACATTTCTGTCACAATTTGTTTAAATTAAACCAAACTTTTATTTTGACGGGTTGCCGTAAAGACCTATGAGTTTCTGTGCTTACGATACGGCTATAGTTTTCTGAAACAAAGTGGCAAAATGCTCATAGAGAGACTCAGTTTAACGGTCACGTAAAACACACCGCGAGCGTCGTAAATGAATCCGCGAGTCGGCTCCATTCATTCACACAGAGACACGCAGGATTCATATTTAATTAGGCTTCTTGCGGTTGCATATCCACAGACACTAGTCTACTTTTTATTTACTCATCAAATTTCACAAATTCCGTGACATTCCGTGTTATGCAGTAAATTCCATTTTGATGACTGTGTTCCGCAATCCGAATTCTCTGCTTAGCGGAAATCATAGGGCCCTACTTTCATGCACGGTTAATTCTAGATTAGAAAGTCTAATATTTCTTAGAGCTCTCACAACAAAATAACATGATTTTTGTATTTTTATCCTATTGTGCAAGTGCCTTTTATTGCAGTAACTCGACATGTTAAACACATTTTCAGCTTGAATATGTTCCAAAACAACACAAGAAGTGATTATGCTTTTGTTAACTTGGACATGCAAGCCGGATGTAATTTGCTTCATTGATAATGGCTCTCATAACCTTGCTTATATGCAGTTTGCACAATGAAGGCCATCGTGGCAAGCCTCCAAAAAACAAGCTTCACTCTCATTCACTCTGTCTCTTTCAAGGTCGCCTCACCAAAACATTCCTCCCTAATGTGAAATTCCTTGATGATTTGCAACCCGTCAAATGAACTGGACTGGATCCCACTGAGGGGAAGAGGAAGAAGAGAAAAAAAAAAAAAAATAAAGCGAGTATCTCTGCCAAACGTTCGGAACTGAACTTGGTAAAAATGGAAGTTTTTTCTGAACTTTGAATGAGTTTCACATCATTACTTCCCGGTTGGCCTCAGCCCATAAACTTCTTGTTTATTGCTAGATTTCTTCGAGAAGACAAAAAAAAAAAAGTCTTTTAATGGGTAATACTCCCTCACATTGCATGCAGATTATTGGATTTGTGTACTTGGGTCGAACAAACTGCAAAAGATCATTAGAAATATGCAGCCAAGACATCCTATGCAATGTCTTTTACCAAAATGGGTTAGCGGTCTTAGATGATGATACAACTAGACTAGTTTGATTCTCATTGCTTTGTTGCATCCAATGCCTTGGCAAATTTGATTGCATTGCAGTATTAATATATACCAAGTTTAGGTAGAATTTAGCTAAACGGTCAAGCTAACGGTAATGTATAATTGCACCGTTTCTCTTCTTCTTAAGTTTTGTCTCGCTTAACTTTATAGTAAACGATTAAGTAACTTCATTGATGTGTTTCAGACTGGAAATTGAGTTTGTACTTATCCTAAAATATATATTTGCCTTTTGCACCTTCATCCCCCCCCCCCCCCATTTTTTATGGTTGTTATTGTTTGTTTTAAGTTGTGACTTTGCTCAAGCTGTGACCCGCCTAGATGATTTTAGTTACTTGAATGGCTGAATGCAACTGTCATTTGTTTCTGTTAATCAAGCCTCTTCAGCAATATCGGATATTAAATGCATGGTTAACTCGGTTACAAATGACTAATCCAGTAAACAAAACAAAATCAACTTACATTTATTAAATGGATGTAAAGCAACCAAACTATTTTTGTTGGAATAATGATTTTGGATATTCTCTGATTGAAAGAGATCATCGTGTGCTATGTTTATTCTCTTGTCTTGCATAATGACAATAAAATTCAAAATCCTCCTGGGTACATTTATTTGGACCTGTTGTTTAAAGTCAACATGAAATCTTAGGCTGCATTTACACTGCAGGTCTTGATTCTCAATTCCGATTGGTTGACTAGATCTCATTTTTTTTACATCCTCTTTTAAAAGCGGCCCGTATCCGATATCTGCATTTACACTATACACTCGGCGAAACAACCCAAGGTACACTCTAAAAAATGCTGGGTTTGTTGGGTTGAAAATGGACAAATCCAGCGATTGGGTTGTTTTAACTCAGCGGTTGGGTTAAATGTTTGTGCAACTATTGTTTAAAAATGACAATATGGCTGGCTTAAAATGAACCCAAAATAGGTTTGAAGTGAAAAATCAGACTCTTAATTACTAGAGGCAACAAAAATGATCAAAAAGTGAATAATTTTAATAGCAATTTAATAAATGTTTGTTGTATTGTATTGCATTCATTATTAATAATTATTCATTTCCAACATACTTTGGGTTCATTTTAAGCAACAATAGTTGAGATAAATAAAACTATCCAGCAGGTTGTAGAAACATTTAACCCTTTCGCTGGGTTTGTCCATTTTCAACCCAACTTGGGTTGTTTTAAACTCAGGATTTTTTAGAGTGCTTATTAATAAATGTTTACCTTTTGATTACTATGGTTGCCTCTAGTAATTATGTGTGTGATTTTTAATTTCCAACCTATTTTGGGTTCATTTTAAGCCAGCCGTATAGTCATTTTTAAACAATAAAACTGCCCAGTACGTTGGGCAAACTTTTAACCCAACGACTGGGTTTTTCTATTTTCAACCCTGCATTGTTTAGAGCACAGACACACTAACCCAGAAAAGCAAAATATTGGGTTGAGTCATGTGATCGCGGTTGGTGTCCATCTGAGTTGACGTTATTCGCCACGTCGCTTTTTCAATGACGTACGACTCATATAGAAATATCCGTTCTGTCCGCTTACATGGCAGACGTAAATGCAGGATTCATTTCCAATATTTTCTGAAACCAATCTTGAGAATACTGGAATCGCTTTTTCCATGTTTGCACATTCGTGGGTCATATCTAATCTGTGGATCTGCAAAATCATATAAAAATTGGAATTGGGTTACTTGTAATGTAAATGTGGCCAAAACCCTGTATGCTTTTTGTTTTTACTCTCAGAATTGCTCCACTTCTGACACTCTTTTCAGCTGACGTCATCCAGGTCATGTGGGTGATCAAAATAATGTTAACTAATAGCCAAATTATTCTTCACATCCTGATCCAAAAGCCTATAGTAGTCAAAATTGAATATTCCATTTCACTTCAAAATGACTTATTGCAAAAGTAACATTGGGTTACAAATGCCATTTCACGTCGGCTTTGCTCTCACTACTTTTATTTCAAATTTTATAATGCCACTGCAATTATTTAACCCTTGTGCATTGTTCAAATTCACGACCCTTTCGTTATGTTCGTGGCTGAAAACGGCTACGAATTTAACTGCTTTAAAAATGTATCAGATAAATATTTTTTTCAATTTTTTTTGCTTAAATCAATTAATCAACCTCAGCCATGAACAAAACTACTATATTTAAAAAAAAAAAAATCAGGATTTTAACTCTTTAAACGTTAAAATCTGATGCTGCACAAAAACTAACAACGCATCAAAGCCAATGTTGTTTCTTAATCTTTTTTTCCTAATCTTTTTCTAATCACGTTTTTTCCCAAATCAGTGACATCGTTTATGAATTTGGCAATTAAAGAGTTAAAATCCTGAATTTTTTAAAAAATTTAGTAGTTTTGATCTAGTTTAGAAAAAAAATTGAAAAAAATATTTATCTGATAAATTTTTAAAGCAGTTAAAATCGTGGCTGTTTTCAGGCACAAACATACGAAACGAAAGGGTCGTGAATTTGCCCACAGAGTACTGTTGAGTTTTTGAAAATGTTCAAAGCATTTTCCCAAAATATGTGTCAAAATAAGATTTGTCACCAAAAATCATTCCATTTGCTGAAACACGGAGAAAGTCATGGCAAAATTAAGACTCAAAAATTCCCCATAGTGGATGAAAACATCCCGAACAGCACATAAGGGTTAATTCATGTGCTGGTTGGTAATTATTACACTTTAGCAATGGTAGTGTTTATTAAAATGACATCATTCTGAAATGCAGCATTTATAGAGAAGATAAATAGTAGTAATTATATAATTGATTTTAATGATTGTTTGTATAAGACAAAGGAAACCCTTACAATGTTTTACCATATAGTTTGTGCCAAAATGCTTTTGCTACTACTGTAAAATAATAGTTTAATGTCCTTTAATCCACATGAGAAGCTTAAGAAATATTTTATTTCATTTTTTTTTATGACAATGCTGGCGAAAACAAAGTTACAAAATCTGTTGTAACACAAATCATCATATTTTGTAGAAAAAATGTAGTTCACACACACATGCACACACACACACACACACACACACTCTTAATAAACTTTTAATGAGTGACCCATTTACATAACGCCTTTCCGGTCGCACTGCATTTTTCCGGTCCTTTCTTCTGAATGGATGGCTCACTGATCACAATCATTCACAACACACACACATGTGGTGTTTTCATGTTTTATGGGGACGTTCCATAGGCGTAATGGTTTTTATACTGTACAAACTGTACATTCTGTCCCCCTACACTACCCCTACCCCTAAACCTACCCATCACACAAAATGTTCTGCTATTTTAGATTTTCAAAAAAGATCATTCTGTATGATTTATAAGCTTGTTTCCTAGTGGGGACCAAAAAAATGTCCCCACAAGATCCAAATTTACTAGTATTACTATACCTGTGGGGACATTTGGTCCCCATAATGTAGGAAATACACACACACACACCATGGTACTGGCAGATTACTATATTCATATGCCATTATCATATTTACACTGCTCCAAGGCAGAGTCAGAAATTAAAAGGTCCTCAGACCAAAAATGTTTTTTATGTACTTTAATTATTTTTAATGAACAAATCTTTTTTCTAATTATTTATATTTAGTGGTTTGATTTATTATTTTTGTTGTTCTTGCATAAATAAATGTGAAATATTACCTATTCTAAAAACCAATCTAATTATGCAGATCGAGTCTTAATTTCAATGATGTATTTTAAATAAAAGCAAGTCATACAAAGTGTTTAAATGGTTAGAAATATTGCCATCTGATAAAAAAGTCAATTCCTTGAAGGAAGTGTGCCATCATGGTGCCACATCCAAAATTAATATCATAATAAATATATATATATATATATATATATATATATATATATATATATATATATTTAAATTGATGTTTTTGTTTCTTTCAAGAGCAACACAAAGCAAATCCTGTCACATGTATCCATTTAAAAAAGAGAGAATGAAAGCATGTGAACTGCAATGTGTGTGTGTCAGTAAAAGCACCGGGGCTATGCTGACAATTGCTGTCGGCAGCATTTTCAGAGTCTTTTTTTTTGTTCCTGGCCACGTCTAAACAGAGTAATGCACCCACTGGCCTCTCCTCCTCCTTCTCCTCGAGGCTTTCCGGCCCAGCGGGTAAATAGTGGCTCTCTTAAGCTCCGGCACACCTCCAGTCACTCCGCAGCATGCACAGGTACAGATAGGAATGTCAGGGGCTGGGTCTCAACCTGCACTCACAGCCTGCCTGTTTTTTGTTTTGTTCCCCCATTCACTCTGAATGGCTGGGCCTTCGCACTGTGGCACGATACAACCATGGTATCAACAAACCTAGTCATATTGCACTCTTCATTTGCAGTGTATGCATTGAAAGGACTGACACACAGTCTACATCGCAAACTAGCGTTATTACCGAAGTAGATTATTCCAGTGATCCGGTTTTGTCAAACTGAACGATGGCTCGATCTCTCCTGCTGTTGCAATGTAGATGGATTCATTGATTATCAAAGGACCATTTCTTTGCATCCAAAAAAAGAGAGAAAACTTCACACACATCATTGTTTATCATCATCGCTGTGATTTACTGTAACAAAAATGACTAGAAGTCATTCATTTTCTTGCATTTTGTTGCATCTCCCCCCATTGGCCAGACAATGGTTATAATATTGGTTGCCAGTAACTTGATCTCATTGGTTGAGTGATTTTTTTTATTAATTCATTTTAAATAATGTTTTAATTATTTATATTTATTTGATTGTATATTTTTTCCATAAAATATGCAAAACAATACATTTCATTAAATTGGTTGAATTTAAAGATATAGAATTATGCAGGCTGAGACTTTATTTAGAGGAACACACACAATGTGTTTGTCTGACACTCGTTTAGTTGCTTTGCATAGAAATTAAACTATATACACAATAATGAGCTTTTAGATAAAACATACACGGACCTGTGTTGTACTGAAGACTTGCACCAATTTGACGGGGCTGCACTGCTCTCTCCTGAAGGGATCACAAAAAGGCCGCTACAAATAACTCAACCTCGGAGTTATGTCATATCTGACCCAAGATCTGGGTAACACAAAAATAACATAAACACTGCATTGTTACGTCCGACCCAGGATCTGGGAAACACAAAAATGACCCAAACACTGCGTTGTTACGTCCGACCCAGGATCTGGGAAACACAAAAATGACCCAAACACTGCGTTGTTACGTCTGACCCAGGATCTGGGTAACACAAAAATGACCCAAACACTGCGTTGTTACGTCCGACCCAGGATCTGGGAAACACAAAAATGACCCAAACACTGCGTTGTTACGTCCGACCCAGGATCTGGGAAACACAAAAATGACCCAAACACTGCGTTGTTACGTCTGACCCAGGATCTGGGTAACACAAAAATGACCCAAACACTGCGTTGTTACGTCCGACCCAGGATCTGGGTAACACAAAAATGACCCAAACACTCCGTTGTTACGTCTGACCCAGGAACTGGGTAACACAAAAATGACAAACACTGCATTGTTACGTCCGACCCAGGATCTGGGTAACACAAAAATGACAAACACTGCGTTGTTACGTCCGACCCAGGATCTGGGAAACACAAAAATGACCCAAACACTGCGTTGTTACGTCCGACCCAGGAACTGGGTAACACAAAAATGACCCAAACACTGCGTTGTTACGTCCGACCCAGGAACTGGGTAACACAAAAATGACAAACACTGCGTTGTTACGTCCGACCCAGGATCTGGGAAACACAAAAATGACCCAAACACTGCGTTGTTACGTCCGACCCAGGAACTGGGTAACAGAAAAATGACCCAAACACTGCGTTGTTACGTCCGACCCAGGAACTGGGTAACACAAAAATGACAAACACTGCGTTGTTACGTCCGACCCAGGATCTGGGAAACACAAAAATGACCCAAACACTGCATTGTTACGTCCGACCCAGGATCTGGGAAACACAAAAATGACCCAAACACTGCGTTGTTACGTCCGACCCAGGATCTGGGTAACACAAAAATGACCCAAACACTGCGTTGTTACGTCCGACCCAGGATCTGGGAAACACAAAAATGACCCAAACACTGCGTTGTTACGTCCGACCCAGGAACTGGGTAACACAAAAATGACAAACACTGCGTTGTTACGTCCGACCCAGGAACTGGGTAACACAAAAATGACAAACACTGCGTTGTTACGTCTGACCCAGGATCTGGGAAACACAAAAATGACCCAAACACTGCGTTGTTACGTCTGACCCAGGAACTGGGTAACACAAAAATGACAAACACTGCGTTGTTACGTCCGACCCAGGATCTGGGAAACACAAAAATGACCCAAACACTGCGTTGTTACGTCCGACCCAGGAACTGGGTAACACAAAAATGACCCAAACACTGCGTTGTTACGTCCGACCCAGGAACTGGGTAACACAAAAATGACAAACACTGCGTTGTTACGTCCGACCCAGGATCTGGGAAACACAAAAATGACCCAAACACTGCATTGTTACGTCCGACCCAGGATCTGGGAAACACAAAAATGACCCAAACACTGCGTTGTTACGTCCGACCCAGGATCTGGGTAACACAAAAATGACCCAAACACTGCGTTGTTACGTCCGACCCAGGATCTGGGAAACACAAAAATGACCCAAACACTGCGTTGTTACGTCCGACCCAGGAACTGGGTAACACAAAAATGACAAACACTGCGTTGTTACGTCTGACCCAGGATCTGGGAAACACAAAAATGACCCAAACACTGTGTTGTTACGTCCGACCCAGGATCTGGGTAACACAAAAATGACCCAAACACTGCGTTGTTACGTCTGACCCAGGATCTGGGTAACACAAAAATGACCCAAACACTGCGTTGTTACGTCTGACCCAGGATCTGGGAAACACAAAAATGACCCAAACACTGCGTTGTTACGTCCGACCCAGGATCTGGGTAACACAAAAATGACCCAAACACTGCGTTGTTACGTCTGACCCAGGATCTGGGTAACACAAAAATGACCCAAACACTGCGTTGTTACGTCTGACCCAGGATCTGGGTAACACAAAAATGACCCAAACACTGCGTTGTTACGTCTGACCCAGGATCTGGGTAACACAAAAATGACCCAAACACTGCGTTGTTACGTCCGACCCAGGATCTGGGTAACACAAAAATGACAAACACTGTATTGTTACGTCTGACCCAGGATCTGGGTAACACAAAAATGACCCAAACACTGCGTTGTTACGTCCGACCCAGGAACTGGGTAACACAAAAATGACAAACACTGCATTGTTACGTCTGACCCAGGATCTGGGAAACACAAAAATGACCCAAACACTGCGTTGTTACGTCCGACCCAGGATCTGGGAAACACAAAAATGACCCAAACACTGCGTTGTTACGTCCGACCCAGGATCTGGGTAACACAAAAATGACCCAAACACTGCGTTGTTACGTCTGACCCAGGATCTGGGTAACACAAAAATGACCCAAACACTGCGTTGTTACGTCCGACCCAGGATCTGGGAAACACAAAAATGACCCAAACACTGCGTTGTTACGTCTGACCCAGGATCTGGGAAACACAAAAATGACCCAAACACTGCGTTGTTACGTCTGACCCAGGATCTGGGTAACACAAAAATGACCCAAACACTGCGTTGTTACGTCTGACCCAGGATCTGGGTAACACAAAAATGACCCAAACACTGCGTTGTTACGTCTGACCCAGGATCTGGGTAACACAAAAATGACCCAAACACTGCGTTGTTACGTCTGACCCAGGATCTGGGTAACACAAAAATGACCCAAACACTGCGTTGTTACGTCCGACCCAGGAACTGGGTAACACAAAAATGACAAACACTGCATTGTTACGTCTGACCCAGGATCTGGGAAACACAAAAATGACCCAAACACTGCGTTGTTACGTCCGACCCAGGATCTGGGTAACACAAAAATGACCCAAACACTGCGTTGTTACGTCCGACCCAGGATCTGGGAAACACAAAAATGACCCAAACACTGCGTTGTTACGTCTGACCCAGGATCTGGGTAACACAAAAATGACCCAAACACTGCGTTGTTACGTCTGACCCAGGATCTGGGTAACACAAAAATGACCCAAACACTGCGTTGTTACGTCTGACCCAGGATCTGGGTAACACAAAAATGACCCAAACACTGCGTTGTTACGTCCGACCCAGGAACTGGGTAACACAAAAATGACAAACACTGCATTGTTACGTCTGACCCAGGATCTGGGAAACACAAAAATGACCCAAACACTGCGTTGTTACGTCCGACCCAGGATCTGGGAAACACAAAAATGACCCAAACACTGCGTTGTTACGTCCGACCCAGGATCTGGGAAACACAAAAATGACCCAAACACTGCGTTGTTACGTCTGACCCAGGATCTGGGAAACACAAAAATGACCCAAACACTGCGTTGTTACGTCTGACCCAGGATCTGGGTAACACTAAAATGACCCAAACACTGCGTTGTTACGTCTGACCCAGGATCTGGGTAACACAAAAATGACCCAAACACTGCGTTGTTACGTCTGACCCAGGATCTGGGAAACACAAAAATGACCCAAACACTGCGTTGTTATGTCCGACCCAGGAACTGGGTAACACAAAAATGACAAACACTGCGTTGTTACGTCCGACCCAGGATCTGGGTAACACAAAAATGACCCAAACACTGCGTTGTTACGTCCGACCCAGGATCTGGGAAACACAAAAATGACCCAAACACTGCGTTGTTACGTCCGACCCAGGAACTGGGTAACACAAAAATGACAAACACTGCGTTGTTACGTCCGACCCAGGAACTGGGTAACACAAAAATGACAAACACTGCGTTGTTACGTCTGACCCAGGATCTGGGAAACACAAAAATGACCCAAACACTGCGTTGTTACGTCTGACCCAGGAACTGGGTAACACAAAAATGACAAACACTGCGTTGTTACGTCCGACCCAGGATCTGGGAAACACAAAAATGACCCAAACACTGCGTTGTTACGTCCGACCCAGGAACTGGGTAACACAAAAATGACCCAAACACTGCGTTGTTACGTCCGACCCAGGAACTGGGTAACACAAAAATGACAAACACTGCGTTGTTACGTCCGACCCAGGATCTGGGAAACACAAAAATGACCCAAACACTGCATTGTTACGTCCGACCCAGGATCTGGGAAACACAAAAATGACCCAAACACTGCGTTGTTACGTCCGACCCAGGATCTGGGTAACACAAAAATGACCCAAACACTGCGTTGTTACGTCCGACCCAGGATCTGGGAAACACAAAAATGACCCAAACACTGCGTTGTTACGTCCGACCCAGGAACTGGGTAACACAAAAATGACAAACACTGCGTTGTTACGTCTGACCCAGGATCTGGGAAACACAAAAATGACCCAAACACTGTGTTGTTACGTCCGACCCAGGATCTGGGTAACACAAAAATGACCCAAACACTGCGTTGTTACGTCTGACCCAGGATCTGGGTAACACAAAAATGACCCAAACACTGCGTTGTTACGTCTGACCCAGGATCTGGGAAACACAAAAATGACCCAAACACTGCGTTGTTACGTCCGACCCAGGATCTGGGTAACACAAAAATGACCCAAACACTGCGTTGTTACGTCTGACCCAGGATCTGGGTAACACAAAAATGACCCAAACACTGCGTTGTTACGTCTGACCCAGGATCTGGGTAACACAAAAATGACCCAAACACTGCGTTGTTACGTCTGACCCAGGATCTGGGTAACACAAAAATGACCCAAACACTGCGTTGTTACGTCCGACCCAGGATCTGGGTAACACAAAAATGACAAACACTGTATTGTTACGTCTGACCCAGGATCTGGGTAACACAAAAATGACCCAAACACTGCGTTGTTACGTCCGACCCAGGAACTGGGTAACACAAAAATGACAAACACTGCATTGTTACGTCTGACCCAGGATCTGGGAAACACAAAAATGACCCAAACACTGCGTTGTTACGTCCGACCCAGGATCTGGGAAACACAAAAATGACCCAAACACTGCGTTGTTACGTCCGACCCAGGATCTGGGTAACACAAAAATGACCCAAACACTGCGTTGTTACGTCTGACCCAGGATCTGGGTAACACAAAAATGACCCAAACACTGCGTTGTTACGTCCGACCCAGGATCTGGGAAACACAAAAATGACCCAAACACTGCGTTGTTACGTCTGACCCAGGATCTGGGAAACACAAAAATGACCCAAACACTGCGTTGTTACGTCTGACCCAGGATCTGGGTAACACAAAAATGACCCAAACACTGCGTTGTTACGTCTGACCCAGGATCTGGGTAACACAAAAATGACCCAAACACTGCGTTGTTACGTCTGACCCAGGATCTGGGTAACACAAAAATGACCCAAACACTGCGTTGTTACGTCTGACCCAGGATCTGGGTAACACAAAAATGACCCAAACACTGCGTTGTTACGTCCGACCCAGGAACTGGGTAACACAAAAATGACAAACACTGCATTGTTACGTCTGACCCAGGATCTGGGAAACACAAAAATGACCCAAACACTGCGTTGTTACGTCCGACCCAGGATCTGGGTAACACAAAAATGACCCAAACACTGCGTTGTTACGTCCGACCCAGGATCTGGGAAACACAAAAATGACCCAAACACTGCGTTGTTACGTCTGACCCAGGATCTGGGTAACACAAAAATGACCCAAACACTGCGTTGTTACGTCTGACCCAGGATCTGGGTAACACAAAAATGACCCAAACACTGCGTTGTTACGTCTGACCCAGGATCTGGGTAACACAAAAATGACCCAAACACTGCGTTGTTACGTCCGACCCAGGAACTGGGTAACACAAAAATGACAAACACTGCATTGTTACGTCTGACCCAGGATCTGGGAAACACAAAAATGACCCAAACACTGCGTTGTTACGTCCGACCCAGGATCTGGGAAACACAAAAATGACCCAAACACTGCGTTGTTACGTCCGACCCAGGATCTGGGAAACACAAAAATGACCCAAACACTGCGTTGTTACGTCTGACCCAGGATCTGGGAAACACAAAAATGACCCAAACACTGCGTTGTTACGTCTGACCCAGGATCTGGGTAACACTAAAATGACCCAAACACACTGCGTTGTTACGTCTGACCCAGGATCTGGGTAACACAAAAATGACCCAAACACTGCGTTGTTACGTCTGACCCAGGATCTGGGAAACACAAAAATGACCCAAACACTGCGTTGTTATGTCCGACCCAGGAACTGGGTAACACAAAAATGACAAACACTGCGTTGTTACGTCTGACCCAGGATCTGGGTAACACAAAAATGACCCAAACACTGCGTTGTTACGTCCGACCCAGGATCTGGGTAACACAAAAATGACAAACACTGTATTGTTACGTCTGACCCAGGATCTGGGTAACACAAAAATGACCCAAACACTGCGTTGTTACGTCCGACCCAGGATCTGGGTAACACAAAAATGACCCAAACACTGTATTGTTACGTCTGACCCAGGATCTGGGTAACACAAAAATGACATAAACACTGGAAAAGTATACTAGCTGTTGGCTGACCATCACATTAAGTGTTAACAGATATTAATACTCTACTAATACTCTATTGAGAGTTAGTTGACATGAAGGTGAAACGTTACTTGCCAACAGAATATCTAAAGGGGACCATCAAAATAATGTTATCAGACATTTTTTCTTTAACGGCAGTTGATAGAATTTTCATTTTTGAATAAACTATCCCTTTAACACATCTCTCTCTCTCTCTCTCTCTCTCTCTCTCTCTCTCTCTCTCTCTCTCGCTCTCTCTCTCTGTCTCTTTGTGTGTGTGTGTGTGTTGATTACAGCGTGAGGCGTTTGCCCACAGTTGAGGGTAAGTGCCGCCCGGGGCCAGCATGGCACAGTGCCACACCTCTCTTGTACGTTGTCAACAGCCTGTCAGATGCTTCGAAAAACTTCCACCTGTGTTTTTCAACACGCTTCTCGCAAGAGGCTTTCGTTGAGTCTCATTCAACAGCACATTCGATGAAAAACAGGCTGAAAACAAAACCTATCACTTTGACGAATAACAGAACACATGGGCTTAAGAACAAATGTAATAGGAAAGCATGTTATACGTGTTGCTATTTAGCTGTACTTTTCTTCTTGCAAATAAACCCTGACACCTTCATGCCTTCTTGGACATTCAGGGAACACCGGGGTGGGAATGAAGAGCACATCCACTGCCTTTCAAGTGGGCAAGAAAAGCACCACAGTGGCTTGGCTTTCACTTGTTTTTCTGGCAAGGACGACCGTGCCTTTTCTAGATCATTGACAGAAAACCGCAAACTGTTTGGCCGTATGCCTGCTTTCACTGCGAATAGGGGATCAGCAAAGTTCAGCTTTACTCTAAGGATCTCCTGACATCCGTTAAAGAGGTCCATGATTACGATTTCACTTTTCTAACTTTAGTTAGAGTGTAATGTTGCTGTTTGAGCAGAAACAACATCTGCATAGTTATGACGCTCAAAGTTCAATGCAAAGGGAGATATTTTCTCTTACAGAAACCTTTTTAAGGACTACAACAAACAGCTGGTAGGAACTACAACGAGCTTCTTCCTGGGTTAGTGACATCACAAACCCCAACATTTACATAAACCCCGCCCCCAAGAACACACAACTAAAGGCGTGAGACCATGTTGGGCTGCTTTAGAGAAGAGGAAGAGTGTTGTTGATGCCAGACTGCTCCACAAACGAGGGTCAATTCAACGAAAAAAGATGAACATGACGACACATGCTAGTGATGAGTTGATCAACTCCACAGCGACTACATCAATTTATCCACCAACCGTTCATAAACGTCTAAAAGTTGGAACTTCTTCCTGAGTCTCTCCATCAGTGTCGACTCCGGTTTGAACACCGTTACTGACAATCCTCATTTTGGCTGCACGAGATTCCCCGGCTTTGTTGTTGTTGAGCCGTTACCTCTTCTGGAAAGGGGGCCGGGAGCAGCAGCTCATTTGCATTTAAAGGGACACACACAAATTGGGGAAAAATTTTCAAGCTATATTTAATGATCTGTGGGTAACTTCACAGACACATTCTGAGGATACCAGATTACATCTCATGAAGGGGCGTTATAGGTCCCCTTAAAGGGAGATTAAAACAATCCATTTTTCCAAGTCTTTGGCTGTTGTCAAGTGCACAAGGAGTTTTGGACTCATCGCTTATTATGAATCATATTTCCTTCCAAATTTGTCATACTTGTGCCTCAAAGTCCATGTTTACAATAGTGTCATAATGTGCTCTGTCCGACATATGTCTAAAAATACGCCGGCCATATGTTTTCCCAGTGCTATTTTCAAAGCTATTGAGGAACGTGCTATTTCGCAAACAAATAAAAATTTATTGTTTTACGATTTTTGGACGCATCTGATGAGGCCGACATTACAGGCAATGCAGCTGTTGGATTTAATAAATCACCTCAGCTTTGCTAACGATAAAGATTTGCCTTGTTGCTATGTGAAGCTTTGCTTATGTGCGTTTCTAAGCTTCAAATGACTGACAAGGGACTGCAGAGGTCACTACGCAGCGCCAACGTTTTTACAGCTCTGACCTGAAGGTCGTCCTGTCACTTCAGCAAGATTACTGCAGCTTGGTGTGAAATGTGATCAAAGAGGAAATGGTTTCTGGTAGTTGGTCTGTTTAAGGTCAGATTGTTGTACTTTTATTCAGCAAGGACGAATTAAATTGAACAAAGTGTAAAGATTCATTTCAATTTCAAATAAATGCTGTTCTTTTGAACTTTCTATTTTTCAAAGAATCCTGCAAAATCACTCTCCACAAAAATATTAAGCAGCACTACCGTTTTAAACATCGATAATAAGAAGAAATGTTTCTTGAGCAGCAAAAAAGGACATTCAGCTATAATCACTGGATATAAATTACATGTTAAAGTATATTAAAATAGAAAACCATTGTTTTAAATTGTAACATTTCACAGTATTACTGTATTTTTGATCAAATAAATGCAGCTTTGGTAAGCAGAAGAAACTTATTTCAATATATATATATTTATAATTTTCCCAAATGACGAATTATAAAATCCGCACTAGAATAAAGCACACCAGGCTGGGTACGGCATCCCACAATTCAGTGCGTTCAGCGTGACCTTCCATTTCCAGTGAGACAATTGGACAGCAAAGGTAAAGTGTGTTATTTCTACATCTTTTCATCAAACACTATTTATTTAATTGATTCAGTTATTTTTATTTGGTTTTTGTTAAAAACAATATTGGAAAGAAGACTGGAAAGAAGAAGTTTTTATTTAGGCCTATTGCTTTGCAATAATTTTTATAATGTTTATGTTAATTCAACTCTGGTTGACTGTTGTGGGTCTATTTGCACTTTTTTTATGAGCTGCTCTTTGTTATTAAAAGTTGTTCGGGCGGTGTGATTTAATTTCATTGATTTGTGTGCGCGTCTCTGCGCGAAAACTGTTCTGGATGCTTATGTTAATTTAATTCTGTTTGACTGTTGTATTTGCAGTTTTTTATAAACTGCTATTTGTTGTTAATAAAAGGTTTTAATATTGTTGTGCATGTTATGTTGTTATTGTTTCAGTATTAGTGTTTGGTATTCAGTTCCTGAACAGTTTAGGCACGAGCCAACAGTTTGGTGACGCGCTCTGAGCCCTACGTCAAAATTTTTTTATTTGTCACGGTAATACCGTATACCGAGGTAAAATAGGGAGGAGGTTTTATATATATATATATATATATACAGGGCTGGGTAAGTTACTTTTAAAATGTATTTCACTACAGATTACAAAATACATACTATAAAAAGTAATTTGTAATGTACTTTGTTACATTATTCAAGTTTAGTAACTTAATCTAAATACTTTAGAATACTTTGGAATACTAATAAGTGTGGAACAAACACAAAAAAGTTTTTATCTCACAATTCTGACTTTTTCCCTCAGAATTGTGTGATATAAAGTTGCAATTGCGAGTTATAAAGTCAGAATTATGAGATATAAAATCTCAATATTGAGAAAAGTCAAAATTATGATAAAGAAAAGTAAAAAATTATGACATTTAACTCACATACTAAATTCACAATTGCAAGAAAAAAAGTCAGTATTGCAAGTTTATATCTCCCAATTCTGACTTTATAACTTGCAATTCTGAGTTTAAATCTCACAATTCTGAGAAAAAGAAAGGGGGGGGGGGGCAAATTATGAACAAATTGTAAACTTTTTTTTTACAATTATAAAAATGCGAGCTGTTGATTCATGACTTTAACTTTAGGACATGTACTCATTCAGCGATTATAGTCAAGCCATAACATCAGAGCAACACAAACGGAACAAAATATTACACCATGGCCGAACGCGAGAAGGGTGTAATGCTCGCATGTTTTTTCTGGGAGGATATATGCGCGTGTAATGGCACAGGAGAGGCTGTAAAAGGAGACGCGTGTTTGCACTCCCTCAGGAGTGAGGAAAGGCCTCAGTGGTGTTGAGTTAGCAGTGGAGCCAGCTTGCCTGCCTGCCAGCCATTCTCTCTCCCTCTCTCTCTCCTTCGCTTCCTGGTACACCCCCGCTTGACAAGGTTAATCTGTCCTGATGATGAGCAGTTGCGCTTGGCTCCGCTTTTTTCGTAGATTCCTTCCGATAACCGTAACCTGAACCCTGCGCGCGCGATAGGAGCAGACGGCTCTGCGGTGAGGAGCTCGCGCACCTCCTCAAATGTATTTATTACTTGGACTCTTTTCAGCCAGGGAATGATGGGATCTGGTGAAGAAGGTGTGTGTGGTTAGTTCAGATGGAACAGTTCAGTGTTGTTAGTTGACTATAATTAAAGAATGGATGTAAATTACAGATTTTTTTTGGTCTTATATTTTATAATCCGGGGCTAGTTGTCATACTTTTTAGTGAGGGGAAAAAAAAAAAAAAAAAAAATATATATATATATATATATATATATAATTTTTTTTACTTAAAAGTCAGTTTCTATAGCTAAAAAAAGAAAATTAGTAATTATGAAAAATATATATATTATAAATTTATATAATAATATGTATTATATATAATAATATATAATATTATTTATATATAAATATATAAAAGTTCATAAAAAAGTATATATATATATATTTTTTATGAACTTTTATATATATATATATATATAAAAGTTCATAGAATATATATATATATATATACACACACACATATATATATTTTTTGTGAACATATATATATATAAGTTCATAAAAAAAAATATATATATATATATATACACACACACATTTATATAAAAGTTCATAAAATATTATATGCATATATATATATATATATACACACACACATATATAAAAGTTCATATATATATATACACACACACACACATTTATATAAAAGTTCATAAAATATTATATGCATATATATATATATATATACACACACACACATATATAAAAGTTCATAAATATATATATATATACACACACACACACATTTATACAAAAGTTCATAAAATATATGCATATATATATATATTATATATATATATATATATATATATATTATATATATACACACACACACACACACATATATATACAGCTACATTAGCTGCCGGCATCTAGAAACGGCATATGAAAAAAACATGGAAAAAAAATGAAGAAAGAACAAATATTCCGTGGAATCTCCTATTCAATGGTAAGAAGCTCCAGCTCCGAGCGCCTGGACTCACGCCAACAGGAACAGGTTCTAGGTGAACTGAATCCCGCCAGCTGTTGCCTGGTCGTGACCATGGCAACTGCCGCACAATATTTGTATTAGGATGTGTGGGGGGACATCTGATACAGACAGTGCAGACCAGCTCGGTGCAGCTGTCCCAAGAAAAACAACTTTCCCTGTCTCTCCTCAATTAGTTCTTTCTGACTTCTGGGGATACGAATGCGCTTGGGTTGAGTTGGGTCATCTTTAGGACAGAACAGTGACAGAAATTAGTGAAATTATCCGATAATGGAATAATATTTCAGCCATGTGTTGTTTAGCGTACATGCCCTAATAATGCTAAGCGAACAGGCCGTAACGTCTGTAAACATTTACACTGTTTAGAAGACGCCACCTGGCTAACCTTTGCCACAAACCTCCCACTCGCCAGGCATTGTGGTATTGACAAAGAGGACAAATGAATATTGTTTGACATCATTGTGTAACGTGTCTAAGGCTGTATAACAACTTAGCGGTGCGGTATATGTTAACAGAAACAATGAATCATCGGTGGAGGTCAAATCCGCAGTAAAAACCACAGTCTTGCAGCTCATTCAACATGGTTTCTTTGTTTGTAAGCAGTGTAATGACCATAGTTTGTTGGGTTCAGCACATGCGGTGTGCACAAAGAGATGCATACGTTCATGGTTTTTACCCATTGTACTTAAAGGTCGTGGGTGCTGTTATTCATTCAAGGAAGAGGTACAGAATTGAATGGAGATAGTAGATTTTGAGGGAATATAAATTGTCACACATATATGATAACCTTCATATACTTAATTAATTGTGTAGTTCACTTTGGGGTAAAAACATGCCTGTATATAATGCATTATACAGATATTAGACATTGTAATGGTTTCTCTCACAATTATGATACATTGTAATATTTAACAACCTGCTACTATTTAAATGTAAAGCATACTTATAAATAGATCATTATTGGAAGACATACAAGTTAAAAATGTAAAATGTATTAGGAGTCATGGTGAATTTGTTGCTCCTTTTTTATTCCTGGCTTTAAATAAGACATTTATAAGTCGTTAAAAATATATAAGCCATTATGTGAGTCACATGAAAGATGAATTACACAGAATGCAAGTATTATTTAACAACATGAGACAGCACTCATTCCAGTAGTCATCTTTGTTATGACCAACATCCACTTCCAGCTCCCAGAAAGTTTATGAATTGCTTTTTTATCGGGTGTGATAGTTCACAAACACACATGAAAACCGTTACGTTTACCCCATTTATTGACTCACACTTCACCTCAACTCAGCTTGCGACTTTATTGAGCGACGAAAAAGACTGTGTGAGTAGTGTGAGAGTAAATACTGACCATAGATCAGTCACTGGCGGCTTCTTTTATACTGACTTTGTCTCAGAAAGCCAGGAAATGTTCATTCTGTGTTACAGCCCTTGCGTTTTGTTATTTTTACAACTCGCTCTGAGATTACATGATCATGCAATTTAAGATGTATAGCGCTATTTCAACTGAAGACTTGATATCTGTTTAAAGATGTCGAGTTTTAATAAAAGTCTCCTCATAAAGTAGCAGTATTGGGGTAACGCATTACAAGTAACACAGTTATGTAATCAGATTACTTTTTCAAGTGACTAGTAAAGTAATGCATTACTTTTAAATTTTAACGTTACTTTTTCAAACAAGTACCGCAAGTTACTTTGCTTTCCCGTTTATTGACTGACTTTGCATTTCCTTTATATTCATTTCGAAGGATCTTTATTTTTGCCAAAAATAGAACTTTTTTTTTGTTATTATAAAACAAGGAAGCCAAGGCCATCTGAGGAAAAAGTAACACAAAAGTAACATTATGCATAACCTTCTATAAAAAGTAACCAAGTAAAGGAATTAGTTACTTTTTGGGGGAGTAACACAAAAATAAGCAGTAGCGTAACTCAAAAAAAACATTTTTACATTAAATTATTTTTTTTAATCCTTTTTATTTACTTTTTTTTGCCACACTGAGACTTTCAGGACTATTTTTTTAGTTAAATCATAAATGGATGTTAAACTGATAATTATATAAATATAATGATAAATAAAATATATATATATATATACACACACACACTTGACAATAACGGTCTTTCTGATGCTGTTATACATGTTGTAATATTCAAAATATTGTCTAGTCCTAGTGGATTTATGATTTTATGATCTCTTCTGAATTTAACTTATTTTTATGGTTTGAAATAACACAGGAAACTTAAAAGTTCAATGCTGATCACTGGCTTGTAACAATATTTATGAGGCAGAACATAACACGTGGCAAAGGCTCGCTTGTACCGCCGTGGTGTTGGTGGCTAAACCCTTCACAACCCACCTCTGTGTTTTCTTAATAAACACGGTCTGAACAGGGGAACTTTTATCTTCACACTTATAGGGCCATTAATAATTTGACAAGTAAGGCTATTTTTGTCCTTTCCTGAGTATAATTATGGTACCGAATGAACACCAATTATACAGTGGTGCTAAACTACCCAAAATCAACTTGGGCTTCATTTCCTCAACTCAATTTTCCACTTATCAGAGGGCTGATGTGAAAGAGCCAGGCACGTTTGGACCTACTTTAGAGTCTCCGTACACGTACAGTGTGATGTTTAACAGAAATGTGGCGATGATATGAAGTATGCATGATACTTTTCAGGAGAAAATGAGCTACTTAACATCTCAACAGCATATCTAAGTGGCAAATATCTACAAAGGCAGATAGACAGATATATATAGGGCTTCAGATAAAATTTTTTGCTCACCAGCCACTGTGGCCAGTGGTTTCCTCTCAGCATTTTCACTGGCCACAATTTTGACATCGATACCATGGGGACAAACTGCCATATAGATATTTTTAATATTATCTCATAATTTAGCAGCTGGTCCATTATGTCAGGGTGTGGTTGCAGGAAGGAGCGCACAGAGACAGACGACTGAATAAACTAGGTAGTTTAATAAGAATGAAACTCGTAACAGGGGGTATAACCACATCAGCATCGTTAATGACGAACAAAGACTGGACTGACACAGAGGGAATAAATACATCAGAGAACAAGAGGATAACGAGTAAAACACAGGTGACAGACATGATTACAAATAAGACACAGCTGACGACGATGGACAAATAACGAGCCAGGCACATGGGAAAACAAAACAAAGATCACATGACAGAACAGAACTCAAAACAAAGAACATGTGACTGCGGACACGACTGGGAAACAGACAGATCCTGACACGTTAGGCTGCTGTCACTTTAAGACCTGATGCACAGATCCATTATACTGTTACACAAGCGTTTTCTTTCTCAGCTGTTTATGTTAATAACTGACATAACTGACTGTGTTTATGTGAATACTCACCAAGACCGGCATTTTGAAATTATTTTGCGTGTATTTGACTGTTTAAGCGTAACAAGCAGCGAGAAAGAACTCTTTTAGTACTGCGAGGCAGTTTTACGTGCCGCACTTTGAGTGTGAGAACAAAATCTGCAGGAATGAGTAAAATTATGCGCAATACGCACCATCCCACGACAATATTTAAGTCCTGTAAACAACAATATTCATCTGGAGCAAATAAAAGTGAGGGGAGACGGGTTTGTGTGTCGACTCGTGGTCGGAGAGATGAGAGAGAGAGAAAGAGCAGCTGGTATCATGTATGTATTCTACTGAAAATGAGTATTTTCAGATATTTCAGTATCGAAATGTATTGAAAAATTGATACTTTCGACAACACTACATTGCACTTTGTTTATTATTTCAGATGCCTTTTTTCAAACTACAAGTGTAAAAAAGTATATATTATATATAAATTTCAACCCACCAATGTTGCTAGTAGGAGAGACTGTGTTACACGCCACTGCTGAAATCCACCCACATTTGGTGGGTTGGCTGGTAAATATACAGTGGGTACGGAAAGTATTCAGACGCCCTTAAATTTTTCACTTTTTGTTATAATGCAGCCATTTGCTAAAATCATTTAAGTTCATTTTTTCCCCTCATTAATGTACACACAGTACCCCATATTGACAGAAAAACACAGAATTCTTGACATTTTTTTAAGTTCCTTTTTTATTAAAAAAGAAAAACTGAAATATCACATGGTCCTAAGTATTCAGACCCTTTGCTGTGACACTCATATATTTAACTCAGGTGCTGTCCATTTCTTCTGATCATCCTTGAGATGGTTCTACACCTTCATTTGAGTCCAGCTGTGTTTGATTATACTGATTGGACTTGATTAGGAAAGCCACACACCTGTCTGTATAAAACCTTAGAGCTCACAGTGCATGTCAGAGCAAATGAGAATCATGAGGTCAAAGGAACTGCCTGAGGAGCTCAGAGACAGAATTGTGGCAGGGCACAGATCTGGCCAAGGTTACAAAAACATTTCTGCTGCACTTAAGGCTCCTAAGAGCACAGTGGCCTCCATAATCCTTAAATGGAAGATGTTTGGTACGACCAGAACCCTTCCTAGAGCTGGCCATCCAGCCAAACTGAGCTATCGGAGGAGAAGAGCCTTGGTGATAGAGGTAAAGAAGAACCCAAAGATCACTGTGGCTGAGCTCCAGAGATGCAGTCGGGAGATGGGAGAAAGTTGTAGAAAGTCAACCATCACTGCAGCCCTCCACCAGTCGGGGCTTTATGACAGAGTGGCCCGATGGAAGCCTCTCCTCAGTGCAAGACACATGAAAGCCAGTTTGCTAAAAAACACCTGAAGGACTCCAAGATGGTGAGAAATAAGATGCTTCTACTAAATACGGTTTTTCTTGTTTAATAATTCTGCAAAAATGTCAAGAATTCTGTGTTTTTCTGTCAATATGGGGTGCTGTGTGTACATTAATGAGGAAAAAAATGAATTTGAATAAATGATTTTAACAAATGGCTGCATTATAACAAAGAGTGAAAAATTTAAGGGGGTCTGAATACTTTCCGTACCCACTGTATCTAGTGATAGCCGCTAGTCGAAGCTTTACGAATCTTATATTTCAAATCATTCAGACTCCGAACAACCGATTCATAAGCTTTGAATCAGTGTTTTGAAATCAGCCATCACTAGATATTGTTGCAAAGTCGATATTTTGATTTTTTTTGGTACAAAAAGTATTCTCGTCGCTTCATTAAATTATTGCAGAACCAATGTAGTAAGGTAGTGACGTCTTTAGTACCATTCTGAATCTTGTGTCATTGCTGGCAATGGAGGCCTATGAGCCGTATCAAAAATATCTTTATGTTCTCAAGTTGAACGAAGGTCTTACGGGTGTGCAACGACATGAGGGTGAGGAATTAGTGACAGAATTTTCCTTTCTGGGTGAACTAACCCTTTAACACAATTCGTAATGCAACAACACTGTATTTTCACATGGGACACGTTATTGGGAATAAGCGGCTACAGAAATGAAATGCAATGAATTCATGTTACCAGTATTTCTATCATATGTTTCGCCTGCAGATGTCATGCTCTATTGAATCTTTGAGTGACAGTTTGTATTTACATGTGGTAATAACAGTTATACCACAAATCTGTTCCGTGTTGAAATAAAATAGCTGGTCTGTGCTGTTAATACAAAGAACTCGTAGCATCATAGGGATGTCATATGCAAATGAGGTAATTATGCAAAGGTGTGCAAACAATGATGACGATGTCTTTCCCTTTTTACTTCTTGAGACAGACGACACCAAAGAATAATCAGAAACAACACTTCAGGAACAAAAGAGTGAGCAATTCATTGCATTTGCATATTTTCAGCAAATCACTTCGTCGTCGCCGTGTGACTCCACCCACCACTCGCGCACCAAAGCAACAACTATTATGCGGGAGACGGATGCAAAAAGCAGTTACTAGAAATCAATAAATTGATACAGAAAAACAAATAAATTAAATATAAGTCAAAAAAGATGCAAGTAAACAAATAAATACATTTAAACTAAAAAAATATTAAACACGACTGATTCCACTTAACGATACGTGACTTTTGTTATTGTATTTCGTTTGAGTGATTGTTCGTTTTGTCCAGTTACAGCACAACTGCTCCAAAACATTTTTGTCAAACTTCCCCTTCGGTCTACTCCAGCGCCACATGTTTGAGCCGGGGGGCCAGCGATCCCACAGGTGCTGCTTAAAAACTTGGCGGAGCACAATGTGGCGAGTGTCCCAGTCAAACTGGAAAGACGATGATAAGGACCACCTGCTCTCCAGCCTGACTGGTCATAGAGGGGTCTCTGTGACCCCTCGTACACACAGACACGCACAGCCTGCTGTCATTGAGCTGAATAGACCGCAGCTTCCTCCAAACATTTGTATTGTTTGGTAAGAGAGTTCAGATGGACCTAACATGAAATTATATATATGGATAGATGGGATCACCTAATCTTGAGAGTTATAAAAGCATGCAATTTTTTTTACCTTTTAGCACATTATAAAAAAATGCTGGGTTGTTTTATTTTTTATTGAATTTTGTAACCTAACGGTTGAGTTTGTCCATATTTTGCCCAAATTGTGAGAAAACAATTTGCAAACAGTTTGATTGACAGGCGATCTGACCAATCATAACCCCATTTTGTCCGACAAAGCAGTCAGTGGAGTTAGTAGATTAACGTTTGAAAATTTGTGTGTCCTCACGTCTTTCCGCACTTGAAACAACATTCCTTCTGATGTTCATTCATGTTTATTTGATGCTGTAAGTGAACTAGTATGAAGAGATGATCGAGGAGCTACAGCGATCTGTCACGACACATTAAAGACGCACTAGACGCTATTTATTGTTTAAACTTCTTTAAAAAATTACAATATTTTAAATATGAAACTGTTTCATATGTCTGTCGACACGTCGTCAGTGTCCTCTTTGCTCCACGATGTATTTTTCACTCCGTGAGAACATGATGTGTGGCATGAGAGCACATGGCTCGTCAGACATAGCAACAGTAACTAAAGGGGGCGGGTCTTTGCGAATTACAGCATTATTCAAACATTAAAACTAGTTATAGACTGTTAACTCTAAAAGTTGTTTGGATGATCAGAAATGATTATTTTAACTTATACTGAGAGAATTTTGAGTAAATATTACTGTAATTATGACATGGAAATGGATGTGACAATGATAATGTCTTAGCTGCTGTTGCAGAGAAAGCAAGCTCTCTCAACAACTGTCTCATAGATGTTGTTTCTTATGCTCAAACAGTGTTATAAAAGCTGATTTTTCAGGCTGGACCAGCCGATGCGTGTGGACAGTCCGCAGTGACACGCTTACTTTATCAATCAGCGATTGGCTCTATTGTTTAGAAGGCGGGACTTATTACGCCATATCGCGTGTTACTTTTTCACCTATTCATAGTAGCACGAGTGCACAGTCTTTTTATATATAAAGAGAGAAAGTACAGAGACCAATAAATACACAGACATACTGCTGCTGCGCGAATAGAATATTATCCGTTGCATCCGTTATATTGTCCCCTTCTCTTAAGTACTGGCACTTTTTAAGCACTAGTTGCGTTAAAGCCCCCATCAGCCTGCGCCATCTAGAGTTTCACGACAGAACTTGGTATGACTTTTGCTTTCGCTGTATAGTAAAACTGAATATAACACTGTATAATAATATTTGCATGTTTGTTGAAGCCCTTCTTATGCCTTCCCGTGGTTTCTGACCCCTCCACCCCGCTCCTCCCCCATCTACAGCTGCTGTCTGCAATTAAGAGGCACGTGAGACTTTTTAATGTTTTTGATAAAAAAAATAAACAGCAATTTTGTGAAATATTCTTGAAATTTAAAACAACTGGTTTCGATTTGATGTTTTCGTGTGATGTAAAGCTGAATTTTCAGCATCATTACTCCGGTGTTCAGTCACATGATCCTTATTCTGATATGCTGATTTGCTGAAAAAATGTCACATTGTTTTTGTGCAAACCATACTACATTTTCTTTTTTCAGGGTTTTTTTTTTGTTGAAAAGCATTTATTTAAAAATCTTTTGCAACATTATAAATGTCTTTACTGTCACTTTTGACCAATTTAACGCCTCAGTGCTGAATAAAAGTATTCATTCATTTAAAAAACAAACAAATCGTACTAACCCCAAACTTTTAAATGGCAGCGTACTATATTTTTACAACATGAAAACTCATTTTGATCAACCATCATTGCCATTACCGCATTCAGTCACTTACAAACCCTCTAGTTTTGTTGAGAAACCCAAAGCATCTTGAGGATTGGCTCTGGTACAACATATGTTTTTGGTGAGAAAGGCATATGTACTGCCGAGGTCAAAAGGTCAACAGCCCTTAATGAATAAAAGCTTGTAGTGTCTAATTTGGAAACACAACCACATGCTTATCAGATGATCAATGGAAGTTATTTCTCCAAGTCAAAGAAGAGGAGCAAGACATCGGTCACAAGTTGTTTTTGATAAAATCTGTCTGTTTAGCTCAAAGGTTAGTCACACACCAGCGATGACCTTAGAGTGCTCATCACACTGGGGTTGGAATAAGGTTAACAGCAGGATTTTCTTTGTTGTGTTCACTTAAACAATGGCATTCCCTTGGGCTACACAAGACTTGGACAATAGACAAGGGAAATGGACTAAAAAAGGCTAAAGGGTTATCAGTTTTATAACAGCATCTCCACCAAAGTCAAGATAAAAGGGGCATATTGTTCAGGTGAATTACTTCCAAAGAGATTAATGGCAAGCACTATAAAGTTTGTGAAATATTAATGTTGAAATAACTTTAATTCCCGGTTTCACGGACAAAGCTTAAGCCGAGAAATATTTGAGCTGTTTTAAACGGGAGCAATCCTGAAATATGTCAGTGCCATTGTTTTTCTCAAGATGTACAATAATGTTGTTTTTTTTTCTAAGGCACATTTATAAAAGGGATAGTTCACCCAAAAATTAAAATTCTGTCATTAATTGCTCACTCTCATGTCGTTCCAAACCCGTAAGACTTTCATTCATATTCAGAACATAAATTAAGATGTTTTTTTCTGGATTTCTGTCCCTGCACTGACAGCTACACAACTGGCACGTTGACGCTCCAAATAGTTCATAAAGAGATCATAAAAATAATCCAGATGAATTGAGCGGTTTAGTCCAAACTTTCTGAAAAGATTCGATCACTCATCATGTAAAGCTATCGAGTTTCTTCAGAACATTTTATGAAGATCTTCATACGTGTGTCGAAGATGAATGAAAGCCTTGCGGGTTTGGAATGACGTGAGGATGAATAATCGAACCTTCGCATACAGTTTGATTGACAGGCGATCTGACCAATCATAACCCCAAACCATTTTGTTCGACAAAGCAGTCAGGGGAGTTAGTAGATTAACGTTGGTGAACTTCTCATGTCTTTCTGCGCTTGAAACAACATTCCTTCTGATGTTCATTCATGTTTATTTGATGCTATAAATGAACTAGTATGAAGAGATGATCGCTTCACGAGGAGCTACAGCGACACATTAAAGACACACTATACGCTATTTATTGTTTAAACTTCTTTAAAAAAATACAATATTTTAATATGAAACTGCTTCATACGTTGTCAGTGCAATGTATTTTTCATTGCGTGAGAACATGATGTGTGGCATGAGAGCCACATGTGTTGCAACAGGGTTTTGCGAAGGGTTAATTAATGACAGAATTTCCATTTTTTGGTGAATTATCTATTTAAATGTCCTAATTAAACTAAGCCCTAATCCTGACTTAATCTAAGACCTTTCTGTGAAACCAGGCCTATGAGTCTGTAATAAGATTTTGCAGTTCATGCTTTCTGACAGTCATTGACCTTGAAGGGAGGAAGTAGTTATAGAGTCATATCAACCATGAATGGTTCATTCAGAAATGAATATTTGAAACTTGACTGGTTATTGCATGCACAACATTTTGCTAAATGTCTCTTTGTGTTATACACACAATAAATTATGCAATTAATTAAATCAATTTCACCCTAAATGCCATATTTAGACATTAAGTAGTATTCAGATATATGCATCAGTTCAGTTTTTTAAAAGCAGTTCCCTTGAGACTTTGCTTACTGGGCCAGATATTTTGATTTTCAGACTCCTTTTAGTAACACAGAATTAATTATGCTCATTACAGCACGATTTTCTCATTTGGAAGTTTCAATCGTAGATTTTGTATAATCAGTGTGGGAACTACGTGTGCCGTATTCATGCATGTTAAGCACATGCGAGTGAGTTCAGTGCGAAAGTATGCCAGCGGCTGGTTGCAATAAATAATGTGTGAACTGTGATTTGCGTTCAGACTTGCATCTGTCACGTGCTACGCAGAGGGCCTCATCTGTGCAACAAATGAACATGGAACATATGTGTTAACCAGATGTGCATTTCAGAAAAGGAAAAAAAAAAAAAAAAAATGTCATGAAGAGTTGTTTGGAGTATCACTGTCAAAACTCCATTTGCACATTGTCAATTTTACGAAACTCGGAGTTCATAAGCCAGCAGATGCATCTCAAAATAAATCCACTTATTTGCACAGATTGATAATTTAAGAGCTCACGCATAATAATCTCCCACACTTTTTTTTGCTTTCTCTCCACGATTACAACATCTCTCTAAATGGGGAAAGCGGTGAAACAATATCGCATAAAAGTTGGCCGTCTTTGGATAGTAATGTTGTTCCAAACTCTCTACACCCTTGAGTCCCAAGTAAATGATATTGACTCCACGTGGTGAAGCCATTTGCCCCGAACCGAGACACAGCATGTATTCTGTGTCCAAGGACACAGTGTGTTTATACAGAAGGGGTAGCGTGCTGTACGCACACATACTACAGCCTTGAAGTGACATTTGTTTGTAGAGGCTGAATCCACGAGTTATTTTCCATAATGCAAATGAATTGATGTTTCAAAGCTACTGTCTTTAGGTTGAGAAAGCAACGTGCTCCGCAACAGTTGGTGTGCATTTTGCATAGGATATGCAAAAACAGCTGCGGTGGTGATGGTTATCATTCTGGATAGATGGAAAAAATGACACCATACAATAACGGGTTGTAGTTTGCTATTATTTTCAGCTGTCAGAAACCAAAACTGTGGTCCCCATGCATACGCCATGCAAATCAAATGATAAGTAAACAAGATACTTCACTGATTAGAGTTTATAGACACAGCACTTGATTTTTATATACTTTCAATGCATTTCCAGTGCAAAAGAGTTCTGGGTGGTTGCCAGGGTGTCGTTCTGTGGTTGCTGGGTGTTCAGTGTGGTTGCTATGACATTTTTCTAAATAGTTGTTGGGGTGTTTCTTTGTCATTTCTAATGTATACTGAGTTGTTTTTAGAGTGTAGAAGTCAATGGCTTCTGTCAACTGTCTGGTTACCAACATTTTTAAAAAATAAATTATTTTGTGTTCACCTGAAACAAAGAAACTCATACAGGCTTGGAACAATTTTCCACAAAACACTATTTTCATTTTTTGGGTGAACTGTCCTTTTTAAGTGTTATATCAGTTTGCTTGCTTGATTTAGGAAAGGTCTGGTAGTTAGTTGGCCAGGGCGTTGCTATATGATTTATTCTGCAATGTTTTTAGAGCGCTGCTATGTGTTTTGCTAAGGTGTTCTATCTGGCCACAATGACAAATGCTGTGGGTGGTTGCTAGGGTGTTGCTATGTAGTTGCTAAAGTATTCTAAGATGTTTTTAGAGCGCTGCTATGTGTTTTGCTAAGGTGTTCTATCTGGCCACAATGACAAATGCTGTGGGTGGTTGCTAGGGTGTTGCTATGTAGTTGCTAAAGTATTCTAAGATGTTTTTAGAGCGCTGCTATGTGTTTTGCTAAGGTGTTCTATCTGGCCACAATGACAAATGCTGTGGGTGGTTGCTAGGGTGTTGCTATGTAGTTGCTAAAGTATTCTAAGATGTTTTAGAGCACTGCTATGTGTTTTGCTAAGGTGTTCTATCTGGCCACAATGACAAATGCTGTGGGTGGTTGCTAGGGTGTTGCTATGTAGTTGTTAAAGTATTCTAAGATGTTTTAGAGCACTGCTAGGTATTTTGCTAAGGTGTTCTATCTGGCCTCAATGACAAATGCTGTGGGTGGTTGCTAGGGTGTTGCTATGTAGTTGTTAAAGTATTCTAAGATGTTTTTAGAGCGCTGCTATGTGTTTTGCTAAGGTGTTCTATCTGGCCACAATGACAAATGCTGTGGGTGGTTGCTAGGGTGTTGCTATGTAGTTGCTAAAGTATTCTAAGATGTTTTAGAGCGCTGCTAGGTATTTTGCTAAGGTGTTCTATCTGGCCACAATGACAAATGCTGTGGGTGGTTGCTAGGGTGTTGCTATGTAGTTGCTAAAGTATTCTAAGATGTTTTAGAGCGCTGCTATGTGTTTTGCTAAGGTGTTCTATCTGGCCACAATGACAAATGCTGTGGGTGGTTGCTAGGGTGTTGCTATGTAGTTGCTAAAGTATTCTAAGATGTTTTTAGAGCGCTGCTATGTGTTTTGCTAAGGTGTTCTATCTGGCCACAATGACAAATGCTGTGGGTGGTTGCTAGGGTGTTGCTATGTAGTTGTTAAAGTATTCTAAGATGTTTTAGAGCGCTGCTATGTGTTTTGCTAAGGTGTTCTATCTGGCCACAATGACAAATGCTGTGGGTGGTTGCTAGGGTGTTGCTATGTAGTTGCTAAAGTATTCTGCGATGTTTTTAGAGCGCTGCTATGTGTTTTGCTAAGGTGTTCTATCTGGCCACAATGACAAATGCTGTGGGTGGTTGCTAGGGTGTTGCTATGTAGTTGCTAAAGTATTCTAAGATGTTTTTAGAGCGCTGCTATGTGTTTTGCTAAGGTGTTCTATCTGGCCACAATGACAAATGCTGTGGGTGGTTGCTAGGGTGTTGCTATGTAGTTGCTAAAGTATTCTAAGATGTTTTTAGAGCACTGCTATGTGTTTTGCTAAGGTGTTCTATCTGGCCACAATGACAAATGCTGTGGGTGGTTGCTAGGGTGTTGCTATGTAGTTGCTAAAGTATTCTAAGATGTTTATAGAGCGCTGCTATGTGTTTTGCTAAGGTGTTCTATCTGGCCACAATGACAAATGCTGTGGGTGGTTGCTAGGGTGTTGCTATGTAGTTGCTAAAGTATTCTAAGATGTTTTTAGAGCGCTGCTATGTGTTTTGCTAAGGTGTTCTATCTGGCCACAATGACAAATGCTGTGGGTGGTTGCTAGGGTGTTGCTATGTAGTTGCTAAAGTATTCTAAGATGTTTTTAGAGCGCTGCTATGTGTTTTGCTAAGGTGTTCTATCTGGCCACAATGACAAATGCTGTGGGTGGTTGCTAGGGTGTTGCTATGTAGTTGTTAAAGTATTCTAAGATGTTTTTAGAGCGCTGCTATGTGTTTTGCTAAGGTGTTCTATCTGGCCACAATGACAAATGCTGTGGGTGGTTGCTAGGGTGTTGCTATGTAGTTGCTAAAGTATTCTAAGATGTTTTTAGAGCACTGCTATGTGTTTTGCTAAGGTGTTCTATCTGGCCACAATGACAAATGCTGTGGGTGGTTGCTAGGGTGTTGCTATGTAGTTGTTAAAGTATTCTAAGATGTTTTTAGAGCACTGCTAGGTATTTTGCTAAGGTGTTCTATCTGGCCTCAATGACAAATGCTGTGGGTGGTTGCTAGGGTGTTGCTATGTAGTTGTTAAAGTATTCTAAGATGTTTTTAGAGCGCTGCTATGTGTTTTGCTAAGGTGTTCTATCTGGCCACAATGACAAATGCTGTGGGTGGTTGCTAGGGTGTTGCTATGTAGTTGCTAAAGTATTCTAAGATGTTTTAGAGCGCTGCTAGGTATTTTGCTAAGGTGTTCTATCTGGCCACAATGACAAATGCTGTGGGTGGTTGCTAGGGTGTTGCTATGTAGTTGTTAAAGTATTCTAAGATGTTTTAGAGCGCTGCTATGTGTTTTGCTAAGGTGTTCTATCTGGCCACAATGACAAATGCTGTGGGTGGTTGCTAGGGTGTAGCTATGTAGTTGCTAAAGTATTCTAAGATGTTTTTAGAGCGCTGCTATGTGTTTTGCTAAGGTGTTCTATCTGGCCACAATGACAAATGCTGTGGGTGGTTGCTAGGGTGTTGCTATGTAGTTGTTAAAGTATTCTAAGATGTTTTAGAGCGCTGCTATGTGTTTTGCTAAGGTGTTCTATCTGGCCACAATGACAAATGCTGTGGGTGGTTGCTAGGGTGTTGCTATGTAGTTGCTAAAGTATTCTAAGATGTTTTAGAGCGCTGCTAGGTATTTTGCTAAGGTGTTCTATCTGGCCACAATGACAAATGCTGTGGGTGGTTGCTAGGGTGTTGCTATGTAGTTGCTAAAGTATTCTAAGATGTTTTTAGAGCGCTGCTATGTGTTTTGCTAAGGTGTTCTATCTGGCCACAATGACAAATGCTGTGGGTGGTTGCTAGGGTGTTGCTATGTAGTTGTTAAAGTATTCTAAGATGTTTTAGAGCACTGCTAGGTATTTTGCTAAGGTGTTCTATCTGGCCACAATGACAAATGCTGTGGGTGGTTGCTAGGGTGTTGCTATGTAGTTGTTAAAGTATTCTAAGATGTTTTAGAGCGCTGCTATGTGTTTTGCTAAGGTGTTCTATCTGGCCACAATGACAAATGCTGTGGGTGGTTGCTAGGGTGTTGCTATGTAGTTGCTAAAGTATTCTAAGATGTTTTGGAGCGCTGCTATGTGTTTTGCTAAGGTGTTCTATCTGGCTACTTTGGCTGTGGGTGGTTGCCACTATGGCAAATGCTGTAGGTGATTGCCAGGGTGTTGCTATGTGTTTGCTAAAGTATTATAAGATGTTTTTTAGCGTGTCGCTATGTGATTTGCTAAGGTGTTCTATCTGGCCACTGTGGCTGTGGGTTGTTTGCCACTATGGCAAGTGCTGTAGGTGGTTGCCAGGGTGTTGCTATGCAGTTACTAAACAGGAGGCTTAGATGTTCTAAGTAGTTGTCAGGGTGTTGCTATGCAGTTACTAATGTGTTCTGGGTGTTTTTATGGTGTTACAATGCAGCAGCTAAGGTGTTCTATTTCGTCACTTAGGCATCACTAGGGTGTTCGGGGTAGTTGCTCTGTCTGGTCACTATGAAATAGGGTGTTTTAGGGGGTTGCCAGGGCATTGCTATACAGTTGCTAAACTGTGAAGATATTTTGAATAATGTTTTTTTTATTGTCCTTATACTGAATGTCAGTGAAGTCCAATATTCCTGGGAAAGGTAAAATAATTTTTTGAGTGCACTATTCCTTTAACATTCAGGGTTAAGAGCTTTAAAAAATATAGTCATGTATTGGTAACAGTGGTATTGCCTTAACAAACACCATTTACCAGAAATGTAATCTTGATGATCCAAACCACTGCATGTCACTTGACTTCTCTCTCTTCTCTGTTCAGCTGATTCTATAAACGCTGCAACGCAACCACAGATAGCGGGATCCCAAAGTGGATTCATCCAAAGAGAAATCAGGGGAAAAAGAGAGAGGTTGCCTTCTGCCAGTACCGGACACAAAGCTAGGATTGTTCGTCCGCTGTCTGTCTGTTGGCATTAACAATGTGCCATTCTGTACCGCGGTAGAACTTAATTTATTCCAACTCTTTGCCCTGACCTGTAATCTCCCCTCCTTCTCGTCAAACCCGGTTCCTCTCTCAACCCATCTGACCCATCCATGCCTCATTTGCTCACTCTTCAGCATCTCGAAAAGGTCCCCCAACACACCCTCCCCTGACTGAGGCCCCTGGCTCGATCCCTGGCGGACAGACCCTGGCTCTATTCCCTCTCCGTGCACCGCATCCATTCCCTCCCGAAAAAAACATTGAGAGAAAACAACCATCAAGTGTGTGTGTGTGTGTGTGTGTGCGTTCGGGGGGAGGGGGCTGCAGTGCAGCGGGAGGAAACAGAGCCGGCTTTGTCAACGCCAACGGCAAAAGTTCTGGAAGCACTTTCAATCATTTACACCATACCCAGCACTCCAATGCATTAATGCGATCAACATCAAGTCTGTTGTGGGCATTTCGTCCTCCCCCGCTCTGTCTTTCTCCCACTTTCTCTTGCTTTTTTCCGTTCGTTTTCTTTTTTGCTCTACAAAACTCCCCTAGAGTGAATAGGACGCTTGCTAACATTCCAAGCATGCACTCCCCCCTCAACCGCCCCTCCTAACCCAAAAAACACAAGGCAACGACAGTGGGTATTGAAACGGGAAAAGAAGCCAAAGCAGCGAAGGAGAAAAAAGGAGCTTGGCACTGCATGCTGACGCTGGTTCTTAATAAGTAACTTCCTAAGCATGGAGAGGTTTGAACGGCTGCTAGGGAGGGAGGGAGGGCAGGGTGGAAGAGAACAGGGCCTCCGTTTGCATAAGTCCCACTGTACCGCAGGTCTGGGCTTACGCCTTTCAGATCCACTCAGAGGATTTAGATGAGGAATTAGCTTTCGTGTTATGCACCATCGCTGTAATGTATGAAGGCAGAGTTCTTAACATTTGAACCTTGATGTTTCTGTTCGGCTAGTTATCTTGCAACTATTTTTTTTTAGAAAAATTTACAATATGCTGGGTTAGAAACAAACCAAGTTGGGTTAAAAATGGACAAACCCAGAGGGTGGGTTAAATGTTTGCCCGATGTGCTGGGCAGTCAACTATTGTTTAAAAATTTCTATATGGCTGGCTTCAAATGAACCCAAAGGCTTGAAATTAAAAATCAGACTAAAGGCAACAGTATTAATCAAAAGGTCAACATTTATTAATAAGCAATTTAATAAAGATGTATTGTTTTAATTATTATTAATTACACTTAACTCAGCGAATGGGTTATTTTAACCCAGTGGTTGGGTTAAATCTTTAGTTTTATTTAACTCAAGTACTGTTTAAAAATTACCGTATTGCTTGCTTAAAATGAACCCAAAGTATGTTGGAAATTAACATTTATTAATGTTTCATAAATGAACAGTTATTAAAACAACACAATCGCTGGGCTTTTCCATTTTCAACCCAACTTGGGTTGTTTTTAACCCAGCATTTTTAGAGTGCAGCATGAGTAGTTACTAGCTTTTGCTCATGCATTTTACATTTTACTTAACCATTTTACCCAACCACTGGGTTAAAACAACCCATTCACTGAGTTAATAAGTGTCATTTTAGTAATTCTTTAGTAATTATGTGTTTGAAACAGCATTTTTAACTCACAATTCAAAGACTTTTTTTCTTGCATTTGCGTGTTTATGTTATTATTAAATATTTATATCTATCTATAAATTAACCATGGCATACACAGACTTGTCCTGCAGAACTGTCATTTTCTGCCACCAGGTAGGCTCCGCCCACAAAATTCGTCATCGCTGCTTGCAAACACAATATAGGTTTTTGCCAGTCAAAAGAACTTAAAGGGTTAATTAAAAAAAAAAGAAAAGAAAAGAACTATCTGTCATTAATTACTCACCCTCATGTCGTTCCAAACCCATAAGACTTTTGTTTATCTTCGGAAAACAAATGAAGATCATTTTGATGAAATTTAAGCGATTTACCTATACCTTTACTACCACTACCACAAAATTCATAAAGAGATCATAAGTGGTTTATCCCAAATTTTCTATAAACCAATATATTCAAAGTTACTTCATTCGCAGTGCTTCATTGAAGTGGGCATGGCTAAATAGATCTTTTGATGCATTTTCCTTGTTTTGATTCTCTGATTGGTGAACCGTTTTGCACAGCATCATGGGTAATGTAGTTTTTTTAACACAATTATTTTAAATCTAAGTTGAAATAATGTGGGATGACGGCTTCAACAGAAGCAAATACTACTAATTAACAACCTCATAGCGCACAGTAAGGCTATCTTTAAAGGTTTATAAGTTATTGTGAAAAATCAGTTTCCCTATGGAGAAAATGAATGGAGTTTTAACTTCTGGAACCCGATTGTTGCACATATATAAATACTGATGCTTGCATTAGTAAACACCATTAATTATTGCCATTAGTAACAATTTTCTAATAGCAGTTATAAGCTTGCATGTCCCTACATGGTTGTGGGCATTATTATAAGATGCTCCCAAATGCCACCAATGTCCTCTACAGTCCTTCTAAAAATCAGCTTTATTCTCCAGATTGCAACATGTCCCCCGCCCACCTTTTGTGACAAGCTCCGCCCATCACCAGACCAACACTTGGCAGCCTTACCACTTGGCAGAGTCTGATCTATGCCACCCAACGCTCCCCCTCTCCCTATCCCTTTCCTCCTTCTCTGAAGCAATGGGCACCAACAATCTGTGGCATTGTGAGAATGAAGCGGGCCGGTTTGTTCCAGCATCTGGTGTCCCCGTTTTAGGGCAGCCGCTTCAGAACGTCCAAAAAAGTTCAGGGAGTTGAAGAGGAGAGAAAAGGTTTGCTCTGGTCCGGTTTCTTAACAATTCTGAATGCCTTTTGTCCTGTAAAGATGGCTCAGCAGACGTTCTGCTTTCTGGGGACCTTGTGTTGGCTCACAGCTTAGAGAAACGTCAAGTTAACCGCAATAACCGTTTGTCACAAAGAGGTCATTCTCAACACCGCTCTTGTAAACAGTAAAATAAATTATTTTCATGATTTCCCACATTTTGTCTTTTGTCAAATCAACTTAGATCATTTATGTGGTTCAGATAACATATTTTGAGTTTCTGTTGATTAAACAAATCGCTACCATTGTATGAACTCAAATTTTTCATTTCGATGAACTCAAAATTGTAAGGCAATCAGCTAACTTACTTTTTTTTAAGTTAAACCGACAATTGTTTTCTTCTTCTTCTACTTGAATGGATTTCTTTGAATTTTTTTAATTTGTCTATTTAAATTTCCTTTCTCATATTCACAATTTTCCATTTTTCCATTTGTTACATCGCTTCAAACTCAATTCAAATTCAGTATTTGAACTGGAATTTTAAATGCACTCTATGGCAATGCAACTCCACAGAACATATTAGCAACCGTCTAGGGTTAGGGTTACCTTAACACCATAGCAAGATAAAATAAAAAAAACACCTTAGCAACCATCGAGAATGCCCGGCAACCACTCACAACTCCCTTGCATCGACTTTTTCAGGTGACTTTTGTCAGAAATTTGTCAGAAAAATATTTAAATCTTGTTTCTTTAAAATATGCAATTTAGCAATAAAGCCTGCAGAGATTGCTGACTATCACAAATGAAGTTTGCACTGTAACAAATGAAACGGCAAAACGTGGAACCTCTCCGCACAGAGTAATGTTTCCACCCTGGGTAGACAAACCACATTGAGGTTGGACTTCTGCAGATCGACAGCCCACTATAGTTTCCTATGCGCCTTATTAATTTTACTTTCATAAAGGCCAATAACAGCTCAGCCAACAGTCTCTGAGGTGCACATTGCCATGAATAGGCTATTAGTGTGGACAGGAAGGGGAAGCTTTAAACCATGGGGGGCCAACACATGGTTTCCACCCAAGTCTGAATGGCTTTGGATTGTAAATAATTGCGTACAGTTTCCATATGAATGCCTGTCCCTCACGGGGCCTGCTAGCATGAACAGATGATGAAAATGTTGTTCTTAAAGTTTAATCATAGACATTCACTTGCTTTGTGGCAATACTAAACAGACAGGACCACCAGGCGTTATGATTATGAAGTCAGATGGGGTCTTGGTTGAATCACGCTTTTCCCAGCAATACACACAATAAAATATACCATAAATATAAATATATATATATATATATATATAAAATATAATATAAATACATACCTGACAAATCAAAATATACCATATTTTATTGTCAGATGTTGTTTATTAGGATCCGATTTTAAATATATATTAACGGGGACATATTAAGCCCCTTTTTATGTAATATTAATACCTTTTTAAGATGTAATATCAGTCTCTGGTGTCCTCAGAATGCGTCTGTGAAGTTTTAGCTCAAATACACCACAGATAATTTATTAATGCCCATTTTTGAGAGGAATCATGCATGTGTCTTTAAATGCAAATGAGCTGCTGCCAGAGGAGGGTGGAGCCTGTACAGCTTGTGCGTGCAAAAAAACTAACCAAACATCTGTTTGGTTTTGATTATCATCTCTATCGCGGTCACGCTCACGTGACATTGCAGTTCTTCGTTATCATGAAAGTTAATTTGCATGCTTTGTAAAGCCATGTCAGTTTAAACTTCTGAAATTTGGTTTTATAAAAGCACACATCCGGAGCACACGCACAGAAAGCTGGCTGTCAGATGGCACGTCCTGGGAGTGTCAAACTAAGTTTTCTTTCATGTGTTGTTGCGCTTAAACTGTCAAATACACACAAGGTTGTCAATAACAAACGAAGTAACACAGTCGGTTGTGTCTGTGAATGTAAACAGCAGGTAAAGAAATCACATGTGTATATTAGATCCGTGTATTAAAGTGACAGCAGCGTAATATACAGTACTGTACATTCTGTTAATATGAACCAAAGACAAAAACAGAAAATCACTCACTGCTCTTGATTGAATAACTTAGTGGCTTTAAGAAGAATACATTTCTTACTTGAATGCTGCTGTTAAATACTCTGGCAAGGAGATAAACATGGCGCTGTGATAGGGCAGAGTTTGTCAGCAGTCGTAGGCGGGGCTTAAGTATTTGTGACATCACAAAAGCTACAATCTGTAAATGGCTTGTTCTGAAACTCTGCTTATGATTTATGGGGATTAAAAAAAGATGAGTGGGTGGATTTTTACCATTATAGCGGTTGTGCACACACACATTTATGATCAAATTTTACATGATAGATCTTATTTAAATATATATTGCTGCAAATAAACTCAAAAATTCTGGCATTTTTATTATGCTCAAAGGCCGCTATCTTCGTTCCTTGTTTGTAAGGAGCGTCAATCAACATTCAGCAAAGAAAGTAAGAAAAAAAGGGTTAGTTATGACATGACGGTGAACAGAGGATTTTTGGGTGAGCAATTGAGGCCTCAAAGTGCTCTACATGGCCATTTGGCCAGCTTGCTATTCTAATCTCCACTTAACATACAGTAGTGTGTTTTTTTTCTGGGAGCTATCCGGCAGTAACATGAGAACTCTTAATATGTTCAAAAACACCTGAAACGGAGAGATAATCACTCCTGGAACAGCTCTTCATTCTTTGTCTCTCTACCCCTGTAACTAAAGAAATATTTATCCTCTGAGAAGTAATTAAGTACCAGAGTACCTGGGAGGTTTTCTCTCTCTATCTCTCTCTCTCTCTCTCTCCCTCTTTGTCCCGCTCAATCTTCTCTCTCTTTAATTTGCTGTTAAGTCTTCATTCATCCCCCTTACATCCCAGCCAGGTGACAACCCAAGGCTGCCTGTGATCCGATTCTTCCCCTTCAGTCTTTTCAGGGAGGAGGAGTGCACTCCAAAGCATGTAGGCTTTGGGATTCCAGGGACGTTATTTCCAAAGCCTTCCTCTTTTTTCCACGCACAAAATGGCATGTCTTCTCCTCCTTAGGGGCCCTCGGGCAGGCCTCCACTGCGAAGGGCGCTTTCTAAGGAGTCCTTTCTTCTGGGTCATAGTGTCCAGATGACCACAGGATGTTGTTGAGAGGTTTTCCAGCCTGAGCGCATGGGGCCGTCTCGCCACAGGGACTTCCTATTTTGGCTGCAAGCAGCCACATCGTGGAACTCAGGTCCATGTGTGTCAATGAGGAGAAACGCTGAACACTTACCGCTTGTTGGCTCAATTAGCTGCTGGTCTATTGATTGTAGCATAGTGTAAAAACAACAGCAATCAAATAGAGTCCCATTAAAAGTCCAAAACTAATGCTGACAGGCACCATTCGTTGGGGGAAAGAACCACACTTATGCACTTGAAATAATGTCTTGCCATTTGTGTAACTATATTTGCGCAGTAAACCTTACCGTCTGACCCTACCTTCCATATTAATCAAGCTGGAATGCCAAGCGCAAGGAATTCTGTTTGGATTGGCCTCTCTCCAGAAATGTCCATGCTTCTGTTCCCGATGTGCAGATGATATTGTAAGCCGGGACTTATTTCTTAACAACCAGTGTTAATTGTAGTCTATCACTACCGAGATAATGCAACCATGCTTTTCAAACTAACCATGTTTGTTCTCTAAGATATTACATTTTCTTTCCCAAATTGAAACCCAGTCACAAAACATGATCACAGCTACTCACAAAGAGTCCTTTGTTGTGCGAAACCTTGCACCTGTGCTAATTTCGCAGACGATACCTTTGGCAGGAGACAGTCCTTCTTTTTTTTTTTTCCTTCTTCAGGTATACCGGAGATGGAGAAATTCAAGGCATGTTGGCCATCTTTCATACTATTTGCAAGTTTCTTTCAGCAGGGTCAACCCAATGGGAGTACTCTGCATAGACGTTATAATGTGAATTCTGCACCAGTCAAGGTAAGGCTTGGGGGTTTGACCAGGTTTTAGGACACTTAGCCGGGAATCTTAAGCAGGAAAGTCACGCTTCCTCACCTCACTTGCCGTTCGTGGCCCCAGTGGTGGGTTTGCACCTGCCTCCGGTAACCTGACTCTTGAGCCCCTGGCCCCTTCATAGTTGTGTGACAGACTTGAGAGATCAATTTCCTCTAGTTTGAAGCACTAGTGCTGTTCTGACACGGCTTTGCCTCCAAGTCTGAGAGGCTGACAAGGTGAGCCTGGAGGGACAAAATGCATAGGGTACCTGGGGTCATATTTAGCACCTCTGAATGCAAATCATTATTAACGGTGCTTGCTCAAACTTATCTCAACAAACCCCTAGTCCCAAGGACTAAATGTTGGTGCGTAACCTGTCCGGCACGTCTGAGATATAGGCATGGACGATACCACAAATTGAGTGGTTTGTTGAGGATTTTTCTATTAAGATTTGGTGGATAATAAAACATGTGAAAAGTCTTTTCTTTGAAGCAAGGATTAGAATATCACACTAAAGATGGGCTCTTTGGAGTTGGACCAGTAAGGAACCACTAAGGCCCTCTTTACACTTGGTATTAAGATGTGTTTTGGTTGATCACATCACAAGTAGATGACACTAAATACAGGTGTAAATGGTGTCTAAAATGTTTTTGATCACTTTCAGAGGTAGTCGAAAACACAGACAGGATTGCTAGTGTGGTCAAATGCATTCGAACAGCCCCAAAAGACCACCTACTCCCCGCCTACTCATCTAATGTGTAAACATTATGGGAAGCACGCTAGCCAGATACGATTTAAACTTTGTCAACTGAAGACCCAAGTTTGGTTTGAAGATGAAAAACATACCAAGCACGATGCTCTCTCACCATTCCCGAGCGCACACTCGCAGTGTTTGGCGTAGCGTTGCTGCTGTCAGAGCTGAAACGAAAGCTGATGCTCTCTGTATATTTTTCCGTATCATCCATGAGCATTCATATGTAAATTGTGCAAGCTTATTTTGTCCATTGGATGGAAAGATCTGAAAAAGCCATACATTTACCCGCCCATAGACCAAAGAAATCAGTGGTTGAAAGTGGACAAAAGAGACAGATTAAAACACCAGGTGTAAACAGGAATGTGTCTCCCTCCTCTACTTGAGATCCGATGGACCAAAACGCATCTTAATACCAGGTGTAAACAGGGAGAGAGAGACCACCCATAACAGCACAAAGCACAAACACACCACTTTAGAAAATGTGGTTATGTCGTCTACCGTTCAGTGTCTTAAACAATCCAACACAAGGCTGTGAAAGGATATTTCATGGGGACGTGGGTATAATAAAGTGCTTTACACATTCCAAGACGCCAGTCCTCTTTTCCCAGTGTCACAAACAAATCTTTCGCTTGCTTGTCCTTTAAACTACAGCTTTCTCTGGCTTAGCTGGCTTACCACCAAACGAGTGGAAAGTGACAGAATTCAAATCCCCAGCATAAAAACAGAATAACATTCATTTTCAGAGGGGCCGTGCTTCCATGCATTGGGCGCAACCTCTCTCAGTCCCAGTCGACTTGCTCAACGTGGAAATCTGTTTGAGATTAGGTCTAAAAATAAATCAACAGAGGAATGTTTTCATGTGTGCAGATATTGGGACCAGCTTTCCCCGCAGACCATCTTGGCAGGATGGGTTGGACCTCCCTGGTGCCTGAGGACCCAGAGAAGCAGCCCCAAATCCTCTCGGAAATTGCTGGTTTGATATAATAACATCACAGGAAACCACTCGAAACGTCACTTTTTTGTGCTGCGTATGACTGCGCTCGGTCACAATTTGCACCTCTGGTGATTATAGAAATTATATTTCTCTTTACGTCTATTTGTGGAATAGAATGTCACCTGGAAACAAATGATGATGGCACTACCTTTTCTCGCTATTCTTGCGTTGACTTTTAATCAACTGGTGTGTTTTATGATTGTTAATTTATACATTAAGACAGCTGTCCTAGAAGATAAACGGCCAAGTAAGACATGTTTCTGGGTCAACATGTTTTGTTGATCCTGGAACAACATTCCTGTCTGAAAATTTAGCCCTACCCCTAAACCTAACCATACCCATAACTTTTCCCTAAAATCAGAGGATGTAGAAGCACCTAACTCTGGTTGTAAGCCAAAACTTGACGCAAACTCTAAACTTGTCCCTGTAATCTGATTGGTTGATTGAGATGTTGATACAAGAACATGTATTTTGGTGTTATCTCCTACTAATGTTTGACTACCACAAAGTGTATAAATACTTTGTGTAAGAATATGCGTCTTATCTTCAAATAAATACCAATTATGCAGAGAAATGTAATACAATTACATTCAGACATTTTTAAATGCGTTCGATTCTGAAATGCATGCATTTTATGTAAAACAATTGTTCGACACTATCATGTGAAAAGACAATGCCATACCCTTAATCATGTGCAGTTTTAGCTTGCGTGGGTTGTGTAAGTTTCCTGTGATGAGATGATGAGGTTTAGCAGACCTACACAACATCTACATTAAGGGTTGTTTATTACTTGCTTGATTTGTAGAGCCTATGACATACAGTAAATGTGCAATCATTTTCGTTAAGGCCAGATTTCTTCTAGATGTGTGGAAATATATTACTAAGCGTGCATAAACTACTAAGTGTATATTAGAGAACTTGATGCCGATTAAGTTGCAACAGGTCTGAAATGCAGGTAGGAACCTCGTTTTTTTATAGTCGCAACTTTTTTTTTTTTTTTTTGCTTGTAGTTTCATGTCTCGGTGACTGCTCACTTTGTCCAACTGAGGAAATCTGTCATGCATTTACATTTCAGATGTAAATTAAAAACAATTACCATTTATTTCTCTCCCTGTTTCCTTCTCTCTTTGTCACAGTTTTAATAATCTTTTTGAATCTTCTTGCTTAGATATTGCATAAATAAACATTAAAGGTGACGGGACAAAGTTTCAAAGTTGTAAAGAAGCTCAGTGGGGGTAAAAAGGCAGAAAGGATCATATATAAATGTATTATTTACATACCTAAAATTATTCATCAAAATTACTATTAAAACTTTTGTTTTGTGCTTGTTTGAAGTAGCTTAGCAATATGTAGGCACTAATAGAGCCACATAAGTGAGTTCATAATGATAAATGACTTTTTTATTAATTGTTTTAAGCTTTATTTTGAATTGAGGGCCTGGTTTTAACTGTCTATAAACCCCCAACCTATCTGTCTCCACCCTGTATCCTTCCACCTATTCATTGAGGACATGTTTCCTATCCACTAACAGGTTCTCTCTTGCAGTGAAGGTGAATGGTGTGACACCAATCCCTTATCCAAGACTGCTCTGGCTGCTGCATCTGTTTTCTGTTACACCCTCCTTATAGACTAGAGAGAAGCAGCTCTTTTTTTTTTTTTGGTAAAAAAAAGAGGATGGTGCAAGAGGAGTTTAACTTATTTTACAATGATATTTATTCTTTTCCTGATGATTTATTTTGGATCCTCTATAGGGTGAAATGCTCACACAAATGACACTCTTAAAGGAACAGTTCACCGACAAATGACTTAACCTCAAACCATCCTAGTTCTATATGACTTTCTTCAGCTGAACACAATCAGTTATATTAACTAATATCCTGGCTCGCTTTGTGATTTTTGAAGCTCCAAAAAGGGCATCCATCCGTCATAAAAGTAATCCATACGACTTCAGTGGGTTAATAAATGCCTTCTGAAGTGAAGTGATGGGTTTTTGTAAGAAATATATTCATAATTAGTCACTCAACGTTTGCTGTGGCATAGGCCGAAGGGAGAATGTTGAGTAGATGTAGCTTTTGACCCAGTTTGAATTTGCCGAAATCGCTCTTCTCGCTTTTGCTATTATATATCAGATCAGAAAGGCATTTGCTTTTAATACAAGTGAAGAAAATATGTGAAAAGTGGAAATAAACAAGTGTTTATTAGTAAAGTATTCATCGGGTAAATAGGTAAAAAGACTGCATCCATTTTATAATTTTAATAAATATAGTCATTTACACTATATTATTATTGCATCCAGTTAATATACAACAGTATTGAGTATAGATAGCATCTAACAGCTATTTACTGTTATTGCAAAGAACTACTACTTTTATACAGTGTAAATAGAATATATCACTATTTTCACTTAGTGCAAATAACAGCCATTTAGTCAAATGGACTACTTTCATGATGGATGGATGCACTTTTTGGAGCTTCAAAAATTCTGGCTTTATTCAATGCCAAAGCTGAGAAGAGCCAGGATATTTTTTTAATATAATTCTAATTGTGTTTGGCTGAAAGAAGAAAGTCATATACACCTAGGATGGCTTGAGGGTAAGTTATGTGTTCATTTCGTTTGATTTTTTTTTTTTTTTTTAAATAACGTTAAATTATCTAGATCGTTTTTGCTATGCAGTTGCTGGGAGGTTGCTAGGGTGTTGCTATGTGATTGTTTGGGAGTTCTAATTGTTTTTAGAACATATGTAGTTCCTGGGTGTTACTAAGGAGTGATTAATAGTGCAGTTGCTAGCATGATCTGAGAATTACTAGGGGGTTGCTAGGGTGTTTCTATGCATTTGATAGAGGTGGTTTAAGCATGTTGCCAGGTAAAGTTATGATTGTTTATAGAAGTAATAGCACACCTCCTCAAGAAGATTCATAATATAATAGAATGTATCATCCATGTCCACAGCGTACATGGTATGGAACGAGTTACAGGTCGAAGTTTAATACTTAGGATTACATAATACTTAAGGGTTTGTTCAAATCCCTGACCCTGTGAGCAATAGTAATAGTGATGCTTGCCTTAGCAAACACAATTATTAAACTTTGGCTGACAGAGGGATCCACAGCTGTACGGAGAAACCACTAATAAAACAGGTCCATTAATCATGTGCTTGAGTTTAATCCCAGTTTCCGAGATTTATGGAGCTTTAATTGAATTTAGTTGCAGATCATGGGAAATCCGTTTAAGAAACAAGTGTGGTGCAATACTTTATGGAAAGCAACTCTGTATGGGGAAACATTTGGAAGAAAGTCTGTGTGTATTACTTGCTGAATGACTGGGTGGCTGTCCGTCTCAGTGTTTGTCAAAGAAATGTGGCCTGACCCATTTTTATTGCCCTTGTGACGAAGGATATTTTCATTATCGCAGCTGCCCGACTCATATTTAACACAACCTGTTTTATACTGAACATACTCCTCCTCTCCGTTTGAGCAACTCACTCAGCATTGCTTTAAAAAGGTAATTTTTTACCGTAGTGGTTATGAGACCGTGTTTGGCTTGCAGGTTTGTGTACCTCGAGTTTAAAACTCGTGTCTCAATGGGTCTTTTCAAAGGGGAGCTCGTACGCCAGGAGCCGAGACTTACGCACGGTTTGGAAGAGATAGAACAGTGATCAAAAAATGAAAGAGTGGTTTTATGCTCTGAGGTTATGTTTGCATATCACATCATGTGTCCTACATCTCTAACGGATTTCATAGCAACTGGATTTGCATAAATGCAAACCCTTTTTGCAAGCTGAGCTTCACATTTGTAGCTCACCTGAATTATGCTTTGTTCAGACACCGTAAATGATTTCGAGATGCAGTTTATGGTTTGTGGAACGCCAAATGTCATTATTAATGTTGCTCGTGGTCAGTGTGTGACACAAAACCTATTAAATTCAGTGTTCATGTTATGGAGATGAATCCTACTGCAGCTTTTTGTGTATCATTACGTTTTTCTGACTTGCCTCGTTGACAATGAAATGGTAATAATAATAAAATTTAGAAGTTAAATATAAACAAATAAGATAATTGCCGCAATACAGTAAGTGTATCGAGGTGTTAAATGAATCATATTAAGATCTGAGCTCAGTTTGAGACACTCTCATGTGTGCTTTTTTTCTCCATCATTCTTAAGTGACTGTGTCTCACATAAAGAAGAAATTATTTAGCAACATTTTTTTGTCTGAGATAAAGTGGTCGTTTATGAAGCAGTTGGCGCCCTGGCTCTCGAGACTGAACCTATAAACTTAACAACCTTGTTTAAACATCAGAGCCCCTTTCCCCTTCTGAAGATAAGGACAAACATGAAAAGTTGGTAGAAAGGAGCATGCAAGACGACTTTAACACTTTAAAGTGCCAATAAAAAGTTTAGATGCGACACCCCACCAACAACTTTGTTCATCAGTGAGTCAGTGAAATTATGTCTGGCCCAAATGAATGTCTAAAAAGGCATGCATTTAGTTAGGAAATGGGATCAAAAACTGTCGCTGCTGCTTAGAAACAGATGGAGACTGTGCTAATCAGTGCCGAGACGTGCACACACTCCGGTGAGGCATGAGTCAACAGCAATCAGCTCCTGGGTTCAAACACCATCATGCTAAACCACCGCTGACCGTCCCGTTTGCTTACTTCACATGGCCTGAAATGGGGGAGGGCGAGGGGTAGATGGCACGGAAGTGTGCTTGCATGCAAAAGAGATCGCCGGTGCTTACGGATTCAGAACACCCGTAGAGCCCTACAGCTGCAGAAGACACGTAGTCCCGGTGTCGCCGAGACGGTGACGGGCTGGTTAATGATTTGCCAAAGCTAAAGCACTCTGTTCCTGCTTAAAGGTTTATGTTAAATGCTGTTGTTAGTCCTGCTCTTGTGGCCGCCATTGAGTACCTCTGGCTGATTGTTGGGAGCGAGTGAAAGGGTACGGGAAGGGGAAGGGCTATTTACAGTCAGTCATTAATTCATTAGTTATACGATGTATACGTCAGATGCTTGTGAGGTTCTGCAGTCAGTTCACCCACTGTAACTGATCCTTTTGTAGACAGTAAAACTCACTGATTGATTAGAACAAAGAATATATATATATATATGTATATATCACATTTACATTTATTTATTTGGCAGACGCTTTTATCTGATTAGGTGCCTTGCTCAAGGGCACTTTAGTTACTTTAGTCATGGTACCATGGTGGAGAGAGAGAGCTGTTCCCCACCTTCTATTCCTGCCAGCGTGGGAATCGAACCAGCAACCTTCAGGTTACAAGCCTGACGCCCGTACCATTAGGCCACGACTACCCATCATCACTGAAGCTCTCAAATGAATATTAGCGCTGTCAAATTAAGTGATAAATCAATTAATCGCATCTAACAGAAGTGATATATGAACACAAATTATATATTATATATATATATATATATGCAATACGCGATACATTGATGTCAGAGCACTTATATGTGTGTATATATATATATATATATATACACACACATACAATTATGTTAGATGCGATTAATTGCGATTAATCGATTTGATAGTACGTGAGTTTTATGTTCAAACTGATTGATCCCGATTTTATATATATATATGTATACACACACTCATATATCTCGCAAATATAGTCGCATCTAACACCTTTATGTTAACACAATTAATCGATTTGAAAACACAAACATAAATATATATAATATGTGTGTGCACATATATATATATATATATATATATATATATATATATATACATATAAACTTTGGTAACACTATACAATAAGGTTCATTGGTTAAATGTATGTAATGTATTAATGTATTAGCATTTATTACTGAATTTACTAATCTTCATTAACATTTGTTGACAGTTGTTCATTGTTTGTTCATGTTAGTTCACAATGCATTAACTTATGTTAACAAAATTGTAATAATGTATTAGTAAATGTTGAAATTAATATTAACAAGGATTAATAAATTCAGTGTAAGTGCAGTTCATTATTAGTTCAAGTTAACTAATTAAGCTTATAGTAAAGTGTTACCCAAACTTTTGTTTGATGTAATTAATCACGATTAATCGATTTGATGACACACACATACATATATCATTTTATTGTATACGACTTATAATAATATAAATAATAATCATTATAAATTGTGATCATTAAAAAAAATTGAAAATGTTTATTATATTTTATTTACAAAAGCCATTTTTATAAGGAGCATCTGATACATGAATTTGACACTTACCTGAAACATGACTCACATCTCCTGTGTGACAATAGAGCAACAGTTTCCTCTGGGCATGTTCATAGAAACATGTCAATAAAATTGACACATTATAATTTGTTGTGATTTGACATGTGGAATTGTGTCACGTTGACAAGTTGCAGGTCGGCGGGGCTTGTTAACGTTTGTTGTGTTTGTAGTTGAGACAAACATTTGATGTTTCTGAGGGGAGTCATGCGTAGCTTTTGCCTTTCCTGTTGTTTTGGTGTTGTACTGTGATTACACTTTGGCTGACAACCTCATACATCCAGTAGACGTGTGGGCTACATGCCCAGTACACTGTTTACATGATCGAGAGGTCCTGCCGATGGGCTTCTCGTACAATTATATGACCTTCTCTTCATTCTCATCCCCAGACAACATACAAAACTACATTTGTAAACATTCTGAAGAAAATATGATAAATGTTTCTCAGTGCAAAACTGACCGCTGTGATGCTAGAGAGTTTCCTGTGGATGTTAGCTTGTGTTGAGTGGTTGCTAAGCTATTGCTATGCAATTGCTAGTGTGTGCTCTGGGTGTTTTTCAGAACATTGCTGTTGTGTGGAAATTTAAAATGGGCTCTCGCCTGTCGCTGTGGAGTTGCAAGGTTGTTTTGTGTGGTTATTAGGTGGTTGCTAAGGAATTTGAGTGTTTTAGCCTATTTTTATGCAGTTGCTAGGGTGTTTCTAAGGTGTTCTGGGTGGTTTTAGCATGTTGATAGGGTGTTCTGGGGCTTTGGTGGTTGGTTGGGCCTTTAAAGTGGGATTTTGATGGTTTCTATTGAGTTGCTAGGGTGAGGTGGGTGGTTACTAGGATGTTACTAGGTGTTTTGAGTGTTTTAACACATTTCTATTCTGGGTTGTTTTGAATTATTTCCTGTTTTTGGTGGTTGCTAGGTAGTTGCTAAGGTGTTTTTAGCCCATTGCTATGCAGTTACTAGGGTGTTTCTAAGGTGTTCTGGGTGGTTTTAGCATGTTGCTAGGGTGCTCTGGGTAGTTTCTGGAGTTTTGATGGTTTATATGGAATTGCTAGGGTGTTTTGTGTGTTTACTAGGATGTTGATAGATGGTTGCTAAGGTGTTTTGAGTGTTTTAGCACGTTTTTGTTCTGGGTTGTTTTGAATTATTTCCTGTTCTAGGTGCTTGCTATAGTTGCTAAGGTGTTTTAGTCCATTCCTAAGTAGTTGCTAAGGTGTTTCTAAGATTTTCTGGGTGGTTTTAGCATGTTGCTAGGGTGTTCTGGGTAGTTGCTAATGTGTTTTCAGGCCATTGCTATGAAGTTGCTAGGTTGTTTCTAAGGTGTTCTGGGTGGTTACTAGGATGTTAGTAGATGGTTGCTAAGGTGTTTTGAGTGTTTTAGCACGTTTTTGTTCTGGGTTGGTTTCAGATATTTCCTGTTCTACGTGCTTGCTATAGTTGCTAAGGTGTTTTTAGTCCATTGCTATGCAGTTGCTAGGGTGTTTCTAAGATTTTCTGGGTGGTTTTAGCACGTTGCTAGGGTGTTCTGGGTAGTTGCTGGGTTATTGGGTAGTTGGTTGGGCTTTTAAAGTGAGATTTTGATGTTACTATGGAGTTGGTAGTGTATTTTGGGTAGTTACTAGGATGTTCTAGGTAGTTGCTAATGTGTTTTCAGGCCATTGCTATGAAGTTGCTAGGTTGTTTTCTAAGGTGTTCTGGGTGGTTTAGCACATTTCTAAGGTGTTCTGGGTCGTTGAATGGGCATTTAAAGTGGGATTTTTATGGTTGCTAAGGAGTTTCTAGGGTGTTTTGGGTGGACACTTGGATTTTGCTAGGTGGTTGCTGATGTGTTTTAGTACATTTCTATTCTGGGTTGTTGTGAATTGTTACCTGTTCTGGGTGCTCACTATGTAGTTGCTTAGTCCAGGTGCTTTTAGACCATTTGCCTGCAGTTGCTAGGGTGTTGCTAAGGCTTATTTGAGCATTTAAAGTGAGTTATGGTCCCTTGCAGTGAGGTTTCTAGGATGTCCTGAATGGTTACTGACCTGTTCAGGGTGGTTGCTAGAAAAAAAGGTACTGCCACTCAAAGGGTACAACTTTGTACCTAACGATTGCATATTAGTCCCTCTAAAGGTACATATTAGTACCAAAAGTGTACATATTAGAACCCAAATGGAACATATCAACTTTTTTATGTAGATAGTGTAATGAAAACGGTTAATAGAATGAATTAACAAAATGCAAAATGTTGAGTATAATCAGATCTCTCAAATGAAATACAACTTGAGCTCCTTAAAGAGCAACTAAACAGATCGGCAAACACAAATTCCTCGACTCCCTCTTCCAGCAGTTTCTCAGTTCACGATCCCGCTCTCCAAAAGCCTGCTGGGCTTCCAGTCTCTGTCTGCCTGTGTTCCTCTCTAATTAGTCCTGTACCCCCACCAACCCTAACGACCACGCGGGCCTTTTCCAGGGCTCCTTCGTGTCCTCTAACTCAATTAACCCAAAGGCAAGACCACTGCCCTTCTATCCCTCTTTTCTCCCCCCATCCCTCCTTCCTTTTGCCTCCAGGCTGGATTGTTCATTTAGGAAGTTCTCTCCAATCCTAATGCGCGGTGACGCCTATTACATAAGTTAAAGAGGCTTCTTTCATGTCTTCTCCCGCTGTCCCAGCGTTCACCTTTTTCCCGAGCTGGTTCCGCTCTTTTCTTTTTTAAAGAGAGATAATTGACATGCCCTGGATTCACAACGATTCCGGTGCGCGGCCATGTGTCCGTGCATGCTCATTTTGAGGTTTTCTTTGTGAGCGCTAGCTTCTTTTTATGTGCAGAAATATGAACGCAAGTAAGTGCATGTGCAAAGATGAACCTTCTCGGGTGAAAACAAGATTAAAGCAAAAGGAAAAATAAATGCTTAATAATTGCTTACTTCCTCTTGCATTTAGGTCTAGCATTTTAGTTTTAACATGTCATATGCATCTGCAGTTTTTAATGCAGTGCGTTTGGTTAAAAGCAGAATAACAGTTGATTTATACAGTGGGCAAAAATGATCTGTATAATTACATCTACACTTAAAATGTATTTTGCAGTGGAATTGATCAAGGACACTTTTGTAGCTTTCCAACAATTAAACAATCTGTTGACAGTGCTGTTTGAAATGGCATTGTGACACTTTGGGGATATGAAACGTAGTTAACAATGAACTTCTCCTGTGAGCTTGAAGGGAACTGACTTCATGCATTCACTTAAAACCACCATGAGTCCAAAAATGGCTCAGGATATGAAGTTAGTTTCTTTAGAGAAGCATCTAATGCGATGACATTTCAAAGTGTGACTTTAGCATCAAAGTGTCCAAATACTTTCTGGGGCCACTGTACGTGATGCGATGTGTGGTCTATTCATTGCCGTGTTTGTCTGTGGATGGATTGTGTGGTTAGTTTCCACAGGAAATGGCAGACAAGCTAAGGTTTCTCAGAAACACACTTGTGAGGTGCTTTCTTGTCGCTGACTCGCTGACAGAGAATCATGTCCATATCCTGTGTGTGTGTGAATGTGAATGTGCCTGTTTGCCGGTCATGATTTGAAACTGTTTTTAAGCTTGAGGTTAAGCTGCACATTTTAAAGCTTTAATTTCCCATTAGCACTATATTATGTAATGTAGCTGACCATGCTACATAGCAAGAAAATGTGATTGATGCCTGACCATGCAAAGTCGCTGCCAAAATACTGTTGTTAGTGTTATTCTGAGTGGCTGCTAGGTGCTTGCTTATTGGCACAGGTCCAAAAAAGTCTTTTTGATATTCTGTGTTCACACTGAAAATTCCAAAAAGAAAAAGTGTGTTTTAAATACCCGGATGATGCATTTAAAAAACAGAAAAAACGAAGTGTGGAATGTGGGAAAATTTATGCACTCAACTGGGGCTGTCAGACTCATAGTGCGTCATTTGGGACGCAATTTAGATATGGCTCTTGTCCCACCAAAGTATATTTTATGTATGCATGTATATATGTAAATATTTATTTATTTACCCCCTCACCCGCCTTTTATCTGTCAGGCGATGAAATGTGTACGCTTAGAAAAGCAATACAATTCTCCTCCAAAAACGTCATAATTTATAGTATTTCCTCAGCAATCATGACTAAATATAAAATTTTATTATGTATATAAAAAACATTCACTTCAATTCAAGTATTTAAATGAAATTCCACAGCTACACAAGTTCATTTTAAATCATTTGATCACATTTTTGTTCTTTTGTCAAATCAACTTAGATGATTAATGTGGTTCGGATAACACAACATTTTGAGTTTCTGTTGTTGCCTTCATTGTACTAATTTAAATTTGTCATTTCAATGAACTCAATATTTTAAGGCAACTGCAGGTAGCTAGTTTTTTTTAAGTTAAACCAACCAGTCTTTTTCTACAGCGTATACAAAGTTTAGTATAGTATAATAGGTGTATAGTGTAACCTTAAAATAAAAAAATACTATCAATGAGTGCATGCCTGATGAATTTATTTCACGTAAGTTGTAGAAAGATCTGTGCTTGTTGTTGAAGTGCTTGTTGATGAAATGAGAAAGGGTGGGAAGGTGCAGAAGGAGGGTGGAAAAGAAAGGACCATGCAATTATGGAATTTCATCCCTCTTTCTCTCGGAAACTTAATCTTCCCCTGCCTTTGGGTAAAGCCGAAGGCTCATTCAGGCAGGAATGTCAGGACGAGTTTTAGAATGTAGTTTGAGTTTGCAGAGTGAGCGAGAGAGAGAGAGAGAGAGAGAGAGAGAGGGAATGCTGGCGAATTTTACAATGGGGAAAGCAAATTAAGATTGCAGCACTCAAAATTTTGTATTATTTTATTTACAAAGTTTTATTCATGCCTAATTTTGTCTAAGGTCAGAAAAATATTGTTTTAGAACGCACATACGCATTGTATCCCCAGCGTTGCCACAAGGGGCACTCTTGCGCACATTAGCATAAATTGTCTTCTTCTACAAACAGTTTTCTCTCTCAGATCAAAGATAGTTTGAAGAGAACCATAGCAGATTAAAGCAAGAAACACAACATTTTATAGTATTTATCTTAGCAACACTACTATTTTGTTCACACTTGATGGTAGCGTTATTCAACGTTATCTTGAGAGCACGTGTTCATCCCAAAGTTCAAATAAAGAACAAAATGATTAAGCTGTGCACGGAGCCAAAGTTGGTTTTAATCAGAATCAAGTTTTAAACGCATACAGATTGTGACCGGGAAGAAACGGGGAAGCCTCTGACTGCCAGAGACGCAGATAAAAACTTCAGGATGGAACACAGACATGGGCTCTCTTGTTCCCTGCCCCCACCGAGCACCTCATCCTGCTCGCTCGCTCTCTCTCTCTTTCTCTCGGCACATTGCTGTTTGATTGCTTAAGCCCGGTGGTCAGACAATGGGCGTATAAAGAATGGGCCGCTTCCTTCCTTCCTGTTGAGTATTCTGCCTTGATGAGCAGACTGAATAGATCTGGGCTTCAGAACGGGGCATGAGCGCCGGGACCCAGCTAAAACCAACAAAGAGACGCTCTGGGGGCTTTTCCAATTGCTCTGCTGCCTACTCTCCCTCTCTCTCTTGTTCTTTCTCTGCACAAATGCACTCTCTTTTTTCAGATTCTCTCGCTTAATGGGGATGTCTCTCTGGAGCTGATATTTTTGTTTCAGTTTGGATTTTGCAGAGTTCAACGAGAATAAATGTTAACTTTTGTTTGGTGTTGTCTCTAAACGTGAATGAATTACGTTCCATGTTATGCGCTCTTGATTAATCTTTTTCAGAATCTCTCCTCGTGTACCATGAAAAAAAAAAAATCTTGAGTGAAATGAATAAATGATGACAGAATGTTTTTTTTTTTTTTTTGGGGGGGGGGGGGGGGGGGGGGGGGGGGTTATTCCTTTAATCAGTATCTTTGTCTTACAAAAGATATTAAGACACATTTCTAAGTAAATGTGCAATTTATCTTGTTCTGTTGGATGATTTTCTATCAGTTATTAACCTCTCGAGTTCTTCGTTTTCTAACGGTGCCTTTATTTTTGTGCAATTAAACCTCCAACCCAACATTTAGTCCTGTGGTAACCAGTCCGAACTATCTCTCTTTGCTTGTGCAGCTTGTCCTCATTGACTTTGTTAAATTTAGAATGAGGATGAAAGTAATCAATACCCTTTCAAACCATAGCAAACATCAATAGATGGGTACAAAACGTCTTAAACGGAAAAATGAAGTAACTTCCCGTTAGTCTAATCCACTCCTTTTGACGATAACTAGATGTTCCGGCCTAGGCGAGCACTTAATACTAGTGTTAATTTTTTGGACAAAGTAAGTTCCGTTCCGTCTGTTGTCTGTTTATTGAGGTCAGCCCTCCCAGCCTTTATCTGACCCATTTCTCTGCTCAATGGAGAAATCTATATTTCTCCATTTCTCTTGAACTTGGCATGCAATTGCAGCTCTTTCAAAAGGGTGTCATTTTTCCCATCTATCCTTCTTTTGTGCTGCCTGCACCCATAACAACACATTTAGCGGCTGCTAAACACTCGCACGCAAAGTAGGAAACATGCGCGTGCGTGCTGGTACACACACACACACACACACACACACACACACACACTCACTCAAAGGCTGCCCTGTGAGAATACCAAGCAGGTAGTTGAAGAGGCTTAAGAGGCGGTGAAATAACTGAGGGCCATTGAAAAGATGGTGAATACACAAGGGTTCGAATGTGGGGGTAAACTGTTGGCCCATTGTCATTTAAAGTAATGTCTTTAACCCTTTGTGGGGCTTTCTTGAGCAAACCAACCCCCTGTCGCTGCCCTGCCATTCACAGCTTAAAACAATGGGTGGGAGGCAAGCCGGAAAACGACGCACTCGAGCGATCAGGACGGTTTTGTTTCTCCACCTTTCGCCAAGTAAATGGGGAAGGGGGCTCATCCCTAGCGAGGGGTGAAAGCTTGCCGCCTGTCACTCAAACCCTCGGCAAAATAACAAACGTGCGCCAACACGCTGAACCAGCAGTGCGAATGCCAGTAGTGCGTATCATGTCACAGGGAAGAAAATGGGAAAAAGGCACAGCCTTTCACTTTGCGACTCTGCGGCTGCATATATGTGTGCTAATGCATTGCAAGATTGCAATATATTTACTAGAAAGCTGCAAAGTCATGACCTTGACATTTTTAAGCTGCTTCAGTTTAGAAGAGTGGTTCCCAAATGATGGTTATGACCGAAATAGGTTGCAACTAACCATATAATCACGTACAGTTGGGGCAAACAATTTCTCTTAACTTTCCGTGGGAAGTTAAGCCGGGGAATTTTGGAAGTATTAAATATTGAGAGCTTAACGAGAATTTATGGGAATTAATTGGAAATTATACAAACTGTATCACATGTAGACATAAATATAAACATTTTGCTTGGTCATAAGCAAATACACATTTTAAAAATGACATTTTTGACTGATTTATTTGAGTAGAACTTTAATTCTTTCATTGAACAACAAAAAATGCATGTTGAAAAAAAAAAGGCATATTCCCTATGACACCCCCCCCCCCCCAAAAAAAAGTCCCATTAAAAATGTGATATGCAAGCATTTTCTCTCAAGCTTCTGGTTTCTGCATTTTTCCTCTCGATCCTAAATAGCCCTATATGCATGTGATTAAGGAATGCGCAGGGTAGAAATTCAACTGAATTTGCATTAAATGTGGTTGTTTTAACCAAGATTATGCTGCAAAACGAAATGCATTTAAGGTTCCCTGTTACAAGCTAACCCGCAATTTTGAAATTTCCAAGTTTATTCCCCTTAATTCCCATGGAAAGTTCCCCAGTTTGAAATTTTGCAACCTTGTTGCTGTAGACCAATTTTGGTGCGAATGAATGTCACTTTTTTTGGACGTCAAATCTGGGATCTGAAGTTGAGAACCATACTTTAAAATCACATTAAGTAAAAGCAATTTTGCCATATTCAAACAAACACAAATTGATGTTTTAGCAATCAAAATTCGAGGTTAAAGATCACACCTTACGCAACGGCATGCAATGCAACTCGTAGAGCGTCTAGGGAACAAAAACTTGCTCAAAAGCAGAATTGACGATAAAGCGGCTTACGTACGCCATATCAACTCTAAATATTCCCACAGGGCAGTTTCCATAACACAAACGAGGACTGGACGGAGCGTAGCAAACTACGGCTTGCCAACAGAAACAATTTCTGATCCTCCTGATGTCAACTAGTGGTTTGCATACTTCAATGATTAAACCAGTGCCAGATGTTTCCCATGGAAGTAAATGCAGCCAGTATCCGCTGCTGGCAGGGGAGGCTGGAAGTTACCCCTGAAGGTCTGGCCCAAGATCAGGACTTCTTTGTAAGGAATCTGAGTTTGGGTGGTTTTATAAGACAATCCATTAGGAGTTTCATGCATTGGTGTTAATTAATTGGTAATTATAATCTGTAAACACAATACAGTGTAACGGTTACATAACTAAAGATCTGCCGAGATTCCTAGTCACCAGAACAACACAAACTAATGGAGTTTGTGCACTTTCCCAGTCAAGATTATGTCTCCAAATGGTCATGGCTACAGCAAGATCATTCATGAAATAACAGTCAACACCATTCAATACCCTATGTTGCATTTATAGTGAGCTATATTAAGCATCACTTGATCTCTTTTGTGCAGGAAGATCTCATCGATAGAATCTCTCAGTAACGCACCTATTTTGCTGATTTGTCAACGTACACTATCGCTTTCATCGCCTTATTTTCAGATGACCTCGAAACCGAAGCTCTGCGAACATCACGGCTGTCATCATAAACGCAAAGTGAAATGTGACTCTGACAGAAGATCCATCGGGTAAACAAAGGCAATTGAAAGCACAGTAGATTTCCTGAAATGGGTCTTTGTGCTCTAAGAGTAAAAACAAGGCCAACAACAGGCCAGAAAGAACACAGAAAAGGCATTGTTTAATTTCAAAACGTTAATATATTTTCTATTTTATAGTGAACATATGCATCAGATTTGACACCCTTGTCACCCTTTTCTTTTCTTTTTTTTGCAGCAACAACAGAGGAGGTTTTGTGTCTCAAAGTTGGGGTGATGCCTATAAAGATGCCTCTCAAAATAAATATTACTTTATAAAATAATAAAACTTCAAATAAATATTTTTACACTAAACAATGTGTTGAAATTAGAAAATAAAGTTTTTCTTAGGGTCACTGTACAATTTACAAGTATAGTTGTAGGGATAATTCATGTAAGGTTTCTCTTCTATAAGGCAAAATATCAAAAGAGTGATTGACGTACATTCGAAACGAATGTACAACACTATACACGTTTTATATATGCATCATATATATGGATCTGTCAAGGTGCCTCTGGTTTGGCACAATGTGTTTCACAGTTGAAATATTATATGTACAAAAATAAAATCTCTCAGAAAAAGAGCTCATTTGCTAATTTACATACTTTGCAGATACTATTCACAAACAGTTAGTTAGGAGAGTCTGTCACCTTTATCAGTCATATTACTGAATGTCAATAAGGCTAACATTCTGGACTTCAGTTTAAAACGAAAAGGACAGGGAAGGTTGTTGCGACAAACGTTATCCCCCTTAAAGAGTAAGAGAGAGAGAGAGAGAGAGAGAGAGAGAGAAAGTGGATGAGAGAAAAGCAAAACACAAACAAACAAACAAACAAACAAACAAACAAACAAACCACTTCAAACCAGTTTTTGCCAATCCAATGTCACCTCAAGGTCTACAGTGCCAAAACTACAACAATTTGCGAAAATTGTTCCACTGCTCTGGAGATAGTCCCAGATAAGGTTATCTTCCCAGGGCTACTCCAGGAACTGAGCCTCGTCAACTCCTTTGTTCTTGCAGCGGCATCCTGGCCGACTGGTGCAGTCGTAGCACGTCTGGCACAATGCCACGCAGCCCTTCGCCGGGAGGTAGCAAAGCAGGCAGGGCAGGAAAAGTGTCAGGACGCTTATGGCCGACCACCGCATGCAGCAATGCGACTGGCTGCAAGAGAAGGGCTTGTCCGCGCACACATCCTCGTCGTCACTGGAGCAGTGGTAGAAGAGACCTTTGACGCAGCAGACACAGGTGACATAGTCCATCGTCGTCGTTGCCGAGCAAACGCACCTGCGCCCGCACATCCAACAGGAGGGCAGGGTCCGAGGACAGGTGCAGGCTTTGCACTTGCATCGGCCGCAGTCCTCGCAGCGATTCGAGTGCTTTCCGTTGGCGGCCTGGCCTCTGGCCACCACAAAGGGTTTCAGTTCGTCCTGCTTCGGCTCTGAGCGTTTAGGCTGCACCCTCACCACCCGATCGCCCATCCCGGCTGTGTTTCCCAAAAGTCTTTGCTCCGATGAGGTGCTGCCTGTGCTCGCCCTAGCAGTGGAGCCATCGCCGGGGCCACTAATGGATCTGCTCACGTCAATCCGCGGTGACCGAGGGGCTTGCTGAGGAGTCTGCTGTTCAGCCCGTTGGGCTCTCGGAGAGCTTCTATGCTCGGAGAGCTCACTGGAGGCGTTGGAATTCAGGCTGGAAGGCTGCGAGTCCACTTTCTGCTGGGAGGCCGGCGGCCGGGGTGCCACCGTCGGGCCCTCCGTGTACTCATTGCTGCTGCGGATGGTCCTGATCTGGTCCAGGGAGAGCACCTGACCTTCCCAAGGCTCCGAGTCCCCAGTTTGGGGTCTACCACTGTCACGCAAAGCTCGCAGCAAGCCAGAGGAGCCGCTGCCGCCGCCATTTTGAGCTCTCGTCTCCATCTTTACTCTGAAGTGGGAACCCTCCGGCTGGCATTGAACACATCTGAAGTCCTACGGGAAAGGCAGACAGTTAAACGAGAACGTACAGGGAAGTGAAATCCCATAAACTAACCATATGTAAATCATATCAAATAGGCAAAAAGGAAAGGCAGATGGCAAGCTCCTTCATGCAAATCTCCCAGCTACACCCCACCTCTACAACCCTGGAAGGCTGGCCATCAATGGGACAGGCCTTTACCACCTGCAGCTATCAAGTTCATATGCAACAAACCCATTTTTACTCTACAACGTCTCAGGTGCTGCATATCCCCTGATCGAAAATAAAGAAGCTTCTCTTTTTAGAGTAATATCTACCAGTTTATATTGTGCACGAGTATCTTCCTCATCCGTCCTCAATGAGGGATGGAGAGATTGAGACCTGCTCTTATATATACACCCTACAAATGACAGCCTTTCTCTGAACTTATACAAAATCTCAAGGAGTTTTTCCTTGACGTTGTTGCCTTTGGCACGATGTGTATCGTGAAAAGTGGTTTACAAATAACTGAATAATTATTCTTTTCAGTTGTGTGAACCATTTTCATGGTTCATTCCTTGCAGAGCACATTAGTTGTAAAAGACAGACGGGTAAATTCAGGGAAACTTTTTTCAAAGTCATCTCAATGGCAGAAAGTGTCTCAATCACCCTGAATCGACCCTATAGGAAAAATAACTCAAAAGCACACCAAATTCACCAACAAATGCAATTGTTTAAAGAGACTGAAAAGGCAAGTAGCCTACTATACAAATTACAAGAAAGAAATATCAATGTCGTCCTTGTACTTGGACGATGCTGTGAAAGTGTTCCGTTTGCAATGTCCCAAATTCGTTTTCATATAGTTTTTGTAAAATGAAAAAAGTCGCCAATTTGATGTGCAATAACGTGACGTCCACATTATGACGCTGTCAATGAGGGGCGGGGCTCTAAGACACAAATACTTAGAGAAAAATAAAATATCCACATGTTGAGGTCAAAAAAATATATATTAATGAAAGCATACATGTCAGTCGGCACCGTCAGCACCAGTAGAGTTCAATCTAAATAGCACTACCCCAAATTACCATATCAATGAACAATCTCCCTTTCCACAGAGAGGCCCCATCAGCAAAATGTCTGTTAAACATCTGTTTATCTCCTCAATGCAATTTAAACTTCAGATCTGGGTTATCAGCATGCATACTAACTTTATAACGACACTTCACTTGGTTGGACCTCGCGTTGAGTTTAGTGCACCCTCAATTGCTTATTTATTATTTATTTTAAGCATATAAATCAATGTCTAGTCGCAAATGTAAATGAGACAAACTAGGCTAAACGTTTAAAGTCATTATTATGTTTAGTGGATCTTCGTGTGTGATTTAAATAATAAACGCGGGGCTGTTCTTCAATAGAGATTCGCAACTTTAACCAAATGAAAAGTAAGTCAAAGTAAGAAGCCTGGGCAGGGAACAGATCCGTATGGCAACTATTTGCACAGCTGCACGAACGGCGCGAGGCACTGGAAAAAAGTCACGAGCTATAATATAAATAGGCGACTAAATAAACAAATACGTTAAAATCCACTGCAAAAAAAAAAAAAAAAAAAAAAAATAAAAGTTTGATATCGGTCCCTTACCGTGATCTCACCACCTCAACCCCTCTATTTGTGTTGTGAAGAGTATATCCCACTAGTAGGAATTTCTCTTTGGTTATTCCTCAGTTCATCGGAAGATTCATTCACAAAAAAAAAAAAAAAAAAAAAAAAAAAAAAAAAAATCCAGATGATAGCGCGTGCTTATTCTCGTATTTCTCTCGCGCGCAACAGTAACGCCAGAGTTTTATTCCAAGCAGAGCGCAGTGCTGTTAAACCGCAAATTATGCCACAGAAAAAAAGAAAAAGGACATAAGTTCCAGAATCCAACAAAATGAGCAGAGTTTATAGAGAAATGAAAAATGAAAACGCTGCAGACTTTTTCAAGAAGACGCGTTGCGGTTCCCAAGTTGAATGTTTGGCTGCATGGCACACACTGCGCTGCTTTCAAGTTTTTCAGCTCTTGTTTTTTTCTTCTTTCCGGAGAGGAGGTCGGGTTTATGCTGTAAATGGCGTCATGTGGAAGTGAAGGGGGTGAACAGAGTAGCTGTTGTCCCAGAGGATATATCGTATCCGGTCCCAGCTCATTGGCTCTACAGGACTCAACATTCACTCCCTGTGTGTGTGTGTGTGTGTGTCAGAACATTAGCACACGGACGTCCGATTCATTTGAGCGACTCGGTTCACTCGAATGAAACAATTCAAAGAGCCGACTCACTGAGTTACTCTTCAAAGGTGTCTCATTGTGACATGCTTTTTACAGTAAAATAGCTGTTTTTACATTCTACATTGTTGATGTTGTTTATGCAAATTATTTATTATTATTTTTTTAGGTGAGATTAAGCAGTTTCTGTCAGGTTTCATGAAAGCCAAACGTCAAGTGCATTTAAAAACAAACAAAAAATGTTTTAAACAAATCAGTAACGACAGAAATGAAAGTGTGTTTTGTTGATGCAGTGTCAAATAGTGATCCTCAAGGAAGCTCTTTCACACTGAAAACTGTTGAATCCTCCTTTTCAACAATGATGTTCCAAATAATGTGAATTGTTATTATTAATATTGATTGTTTCCGACAATTGCTCCCATTCCACAGTTTTCCTCCAAAACAAAATATCCCCTTACAGTAGAGCGTGCTAATCGGTTCGATAGAATCATTCAAATGAATCTATTCAGTTCAAAAGATTCATTCGCGAATCACAGCTGCAAAACACTGCCTCCATCTTTCACGGCCTAAACATTTGCACAGGAGAAATAATCACTTATATCACTTTATTCTCTTTTTGGAGACTTTTTAAGGGTACATTTGTAAGTGAAGCTTAATAAGTTCAACTTCTTTTGATCAAAAAAAAAAAAATGCTGTTGTTTATTACTCACCACGAACGAGGTTAAACGTTTTTCTTACCTTTAAACAACATTTCCATGCTTAGCCCTGATTCTTATTTACAAAGAATGCCTTAAACTAACATTTACACTTTATTTTGATGCTTTAGACATTCTATCGATTATATTGTACAGACATTGTACCAATTAACTCTCTTTACAGTATGAGTGTTACACTTTATGTTAAGGTGTAATTATACATGTAGGTACTCAGTAATAATAATTAACTACATGTACTTATAGGGTTAGGGTTAGGATGAGGGTTTGGTTTAGGGATAATTGCATGCAATTCCTAGTTATCACTACAGTAAATGCATGTGACACTGTAAAATAAAGTGTTACAAGTATGAGTAAAGTATTTGTACGGTCAATATCTGGTAAGACTTTCATGGTTTCCCAACAGTAAAGTAACTTTGCAAATACATTTCAATATATTCTACTAACACAAAATACTCAACTAATACGCTAATGAGAGTTAGATGACATGTAGGTGAAACATATATTCAACAGAATGTCTAAAGGGGACCATCAAAATAAAGTGTAACCAACCAAATAACTAAATAATAATAATAATATTAATAAAAGCAACATAAAATATATCTCAATGGAAAAATATCATTGGGTCTATTACTGCTCTCTAGTGGCATGAGACACAAAGAACAGCTGGCCTGCTGCACCACTTTAGTTTACATTTAGTATAGAAATTTATATCCATTTATTTTACGCTGGAAAATTGAATGAAATATTGTTTGGTTATAGTTACACAGTGTGAAAAGCAAAGTTAATGCACAAGAGAGAGAAAGAGAAAATGTTTGATCCACTGTTAAATCCGATCTAGTAGTGATAGTGGATGAAAGACACCAGTACAACAAGTTTACTTAGCATGGAAATAGCTTCCATACAAAGACACTTTCTAATGTATGGACCATTGTGGGCTAATAGGAAGTACTCCCACAGGAGAATGTAGGCTTCTTCAAGTACCCCCCTTGACACATTGTCTGTCTGTCTCTCTAGCAACTTTTCTTTTAAAAGGCTGCAAAGCAATAACAGGCAAGGCTGCTTCTGTGTTATCAGAAGGAGGGGGTGAACAAATGCACCTTGAGGTGGCCTCAAATGAACATGGAGAGTCAAAGAGGAAACGAGCAGAGAGTGAGCGAGTTCCCAAACCCATGAGACTCCACCATCTCCAGCCGAGCGGCCCCTATTGTTCGGGGCCTCCTTTTCACCAGCCAAAGGTGAAAAGGTAACTGACAGGGGGCTTTGTGCCTGGTCATGGGGACTCCCATTGCCCAAGAACGCCCAGATTCCCTTGGTCACACATTGTCAATGGGGTCCATGAGGAAATGGGAGAAGGGGGTTGGACGAGGATCCAGGGGAAAAGTCTTTTAGAATAAGACACATAACGAATAGTGGGGTGAATATCATGGAAACTGTCAAGAAATGTCAGATGTAAAAAAAAAAAAAAAAAAAAAAAATTAGAACATTTAAATGAATTGTCATTACCATGACACAAGAAAATGTCACATTCTCATTACTGTAATGCAGAAGATAATGATATATATTTAAATGAGTCCTTTCAGATTGATTAATGATGATTCATTGCAACATAACAGTTTGTATACAAACACAACGTATAATTACAAACTATTATTAGATGTGATTAATCGCGATTAATCGATTTTGGCAGCACTAATTTTATAATTTAAATTAGTGCTGTCAAATCAATTAATCGTGATTACATAAAAGTTTATATATACAAACTTTTATATTTAGGGTTTTTTTAACACTTGAAGTAATTAATCAAGATTTATCGCAATCAATCGATTTGACAGCACTAATTAAATGAAATTATGAAGTTACATTTGAAAAGTACAGTTCAAAGTATAAACAAACTATAATTTGTTGTAATGAATTTAATTCATGCTGATTTTGGAACAAACAAAATCAATCATTGATTTTACTGTATCTCAGTCATGGCAGTTTTGGATGAAAATTTGCTCAACTGTCATGAAGAAAATGTCATGTTACAGAAAAATAAGTCTTAATGATTCTGAAATAAGTTTTATTATTATTATTATTATTATTCCATTAATATTGTTTTTTTTACTTCTGATATTGGAGAAATTTATTTGTGAGAATCAGCCAATAATATGAAACAGTAATGCCAAAAAATACAACAGAAATAAAATAAATAATACAATAAAATGACATAAAATAATAGAACAAGTAATAAAGTTCTTGTTTACAAAAATAATACTTGTTCCTACAAATCTTCTGGTATTATTTCCAAGTTTATCTCTTCGAGGAACAGCTTTCTTTCCATTTCTTAGACTGTCTAATCGCCTCCATCCAAAGGACCTCGAACAAAAGCTTAAACACGTTTGTGAAGATCAAGAGGAAGCAATGGACAAAATGCACACAGACGGTTTAGCATTGAGCTAAGCTCAATGTGACATGAATTTGTGGGCTTAATAAAGTTGCTTGATGTTTTCCGTTCCTGGCGTCGTTTCTTTTTCCTCTTGTTCTGTGAGATAAGCTCCACTGTCACCTCAGGCTTTACCTCGGTTTCAATTTTGTTGGAAGAGACAAAAAATAGAGAGATAGAAGTTTCAATTATGACCTGTCACTTATTGCAATGTTTTTTGAGGTAATGCAGAAAGTCTTAGACTTCATCACAGCGTGCCATTTCATCCGATAAAGACTTCAAGGCGCATTTTGCACTGGCAACCAATCTGGTTTATTTTATGATCATGTTTTGGATCGCTATGATAAACCAATCTCCTCGACGCAGTTGTTTAAATATATTTTACCAGCCCTTGTTATTTCCACTGACTTGCTTGAAACAAAACCAAAAACCACAAACTGTCAGTCTGTGCTCAGAAACACATGTTAGTCACCCTCTGAAACGGCTCCAAAATATTTGACAGATAATCACGGGAATGCCTGAGTGTATGTTGTATAATGTGTTTGTACGGAAGAGAAACCGTATATCCGTTTGCTCGTGTGTTGGAGGGAACCACAAGGGTCGAGAGTGGGTGTTAAAGAAAAAGCAAGAAAAAAAAAACAAGCGCAAGGATGCACATGCAAACATGGAGCCAAGTAATAATGACCCCTGGTGAGCTCTAGGCATCGGAAGGAAACACAGAGCGCCCTGTAATTAGGCATTTTATAATGTGCACCAAATTCTTTGATAATGCAACAAGGGGACGGTGGAGGGGGGCCATTTCCAAACCACAATAGTTGACTCTGGAGCCAGTTAGCCCAATTAAAGCAGGTTATGCACAGTCATTATGTTAGGTCGGGACAGATCTCATAGGAAGTTTAGGCCTCGTATAAAGAAAAGAAAAAGTCTCTTGGAGCCCGAGGGCGAGCTGTATGAGCTTCGCCTGGCATCGTTTAGCAGTTCTCGCACTTCCAAGGATGAATGCCAGATTCGAAGTAATGAAATCTTTGCCCTTAATTTGCTTGTGAATAGCATTGGCGATACTCTGGTTTTTGCTTTGATAGCAGGGTCACTTCTTTGAATGAAGTCTGAATGCCAAATCTGGAAAGATAATTAGGAAAGACAATGAACTGCAAAACGGGTTTAATAACCTCGTCAGCTTTGCTAGGAATGACTCAAATGGTTCGTCATTTCAGATGTAGATATAAGGTCGTTTCCACACAGTGTGACATAGTTTGCGAAAAAACTACCTTGGGGTTTCTAAATTAGTATTGTATGTAGTTAAAGTAAGAAACCACCTAGAAACCACCCAAAACACGCTAGCAGCCACAAAAAAAAGAAAAAAAAGAAATCCCTGCTTACCACCCAGAATGAAAAGAAATAATGAGTAGTAAAATAAAAGTAAAATAAAAACGGCAGCTGTGTTCGCCAGAAATAAATGTATTCTCGTATGTATGTGTGTGTGTGTGTGTATCAACCAACCACCTAGCAATGCAATGAAGCACATTTAACATTTAATCATTTAGCAGATGCTTTTATCCAAAGCGACTTACAAGTGAGGAACAGTCAGAAAAACTTTGTAATAGCATAGCAACACCTTAGTAACCACATAGCAACACATTCAAAACTCTCAGAGCATTCAGGAAGTGCATAGCAACTATAGGTGGTTGCTTACTGGTTCAAGTCAAAAGAGTCTCCTGAGATTTGATGTGACTCTTTCAGTTGAAGTCTGTGGGAGTTTATCATTCATGTCTGTAGTACAAGGTTATATGCTGAGGTTAAACCTTTATGGGGTTTGAAGCTTAATATATTCTGTTTTGGGAAATGCTTTCATATACATAGTTGAGACATCCAGTGACTATCATAGTAAATTTAGTCAAAACGATGTATTTCTGTCTCAGATCAAGTGAAATCACCTACACATTGCAAACAATACCAAGACTTATTGCAATGCATTTGCTTTTAGCTATGAAAAGAAAAAGGTTGCATAAACAATGGTTTTGCTTAAATCATTTTTATAGTTAATAGACAACACTTCTTCCTTTTATTGCCTCTATCTCTTGCACTTTTCAAAACGGTCATGCTCACACACAAATCAAACCCTTCATTTTCTTTGTAAACTCTGCATCCTTTGAAGCCTTTAAATATCAATTGGATCCTTGGACGGTTCACGTCCCCTTCAGACCCCTAAACATCACAACACACTTTTGCTCGCACACAGTGGAGTGTTTAAGGTTCAGATGAAAACCATTACACAAATTTTGCGGTTCCTGTTTTTATATCCTCTTCTCCGACAGTCATCTGGGACAAAGAAATGGATACTTGGCAAGCTCTTCTTCCTCCAGAAAAAGAAATGAATAACAATCCCGTCTTCTCAAACTGTGCTTCCGCAAAGAGCACTTTTCCAGATGGAACCCTTGACATGCAACACACACACACAGAGAGAGAGAGAGGAGAGAGAGAGAGAGAGAGAGAGAGAGAGAGAGAGATTCCACTTGAGGAGGTAAACAAATCTAAAACTGAAACCAAACAGCACAAATAAAGAAGAAAGTAACTTTTGACTCTGGAGCATTTTTAGTTTAAATTCTACAGTGGGGTCTAAAAGTCTGAGAACACTAGTCGAAATGTTTTGAATTTGCAATTTAATATGATGCAAAATGTTGTATTAGAAATGGTTTTATTAGACTAACAATCGTCAAGTTATAATGCAAATATTTTAATGTATATATTGGTTTTTCGGTTAGAATATAATTTAAATATAGAATATAGAATATAAAAATGTGCATAAACAACTTTTGTAGAAAATATTTTAAGGAGACATGCAAAAACTATTATGGAAACTCATCTCGATTTACTAAATGGATGAATGGGTGGGTGGATGGATGGATGAATGGATGGATGGATGGATGGATGGATTGATGGATTGGTGGATAAATGGGTGGATGGTGGATGGGCAGGTGAGCAGTTGGTTGGGTGGGTGGATGGATGGGCGTGTGGGTGGGATAGGTGGGGCGGTGGGTGGATGCATGGATGAATGCATGAATGGATGGATGGGTGGGGCGATGGATGGATGGATGAATGGGTAGGGTGGTGGGTGGATGGATGGATGGATGGGTGGGGCGATAGATAGATGGTAGGGGCAATGGATGGATGGGTGGGGCGGTGGGTGGATGGATGGATGAATGGGTGGGGTGGTGGGTGAATGGATGATAAGTGGGTGGATGGATGGATGGATGGATGAATGGGTAGGGTGGTGGGTGGATGGATGGATGGGGTGGTGGGTGGATGGATGATGAGTGGGTGGGTGGATGATGGATGGATGATGGATGGATGAATGGATGGATGGGTGGGGTGGTGGGTGGATGGATGATGAATGGGTGGATGGATGATAAATGGGTGGATGGATGGGTGGTGGGTGGATGGATGGGTGGTGTGGTGGGTGGATGGATGATGAATGGGTGGATGGATGATAGATGGGTGGATGGATGGGTGGGGTGGTGGGTGGATGGATGGATGGATGGATGGGTGGTGTGATAGATGACTGGGTGGATGAATGGAGGATGAGTGTGTTGGTAGGAGGACAGACGGATGAATGGATGGGTGTCTGGGTGGGCAGGTGGATGTTTGGATTCATAGATAGATAGATAGATCAATTTATTCAAGTTATATATCCATATTTCAACTTTATTATATAATTACTTTGGCAGAATGTCTTAAGAGTTTAGTTTTGCTTTCTGTTTATTTCAGGGCTGGACTCTATATCATCTCACTAGGTCATAAGTCACCTTATATTTGTTTTTAAGGTGTAAAAAAAGCTGCTAAAACATTGTCCGTTGACATTGATGTGAAGTAGATTCTACAGTCATTGATAAATTACGATCCTCAAGAAGAAATCCAACCGGGATTAGTCTAATTAGCTCGCCATAAAAGCATCCTGTTACGGTGGCCTTCAGCTTCTTGTCCAGAGGCATGTAAAACCACTTTTCTCTCCCCCCCCACAAACTACGGTCCATTCATTCCATTTAATATTCCCTTAGATTGACAGAAATAACTCATTTCCTTTTGCACTCAATGTGTTCCTTGCTAGAGCCATCATATACATCATGTTAATAGGTTCTGATTAAATTGTCCGTGCTTCCTAATAGCACAATGATTTCAGAGCGCGCCCATGCCCCCTCTAAACCAAATAATAAATCAAGAGTGTTTACTCATTAAATAAACAAACCTAATCTCCATTTAAGTGCCTCATTTTACGGTGTAAACATAGCAAGGTTGAAGAACCGCTGCCCTCTTGCTCAACTTTTTTGGCCATGCTATGTCGGAATGCAGAATTTCTTGTTAAAATTTATTAAAAGAAAGAACTGTGTCTTCAGCCGTCGCTGAAGCTCACGAGTTCGCACAAACTCTCCTTGTTTGGCTCCCGACTCAGCCGCTGGTGTACAGCCATATACAGACACAGCCATGCTTTGTTCTGTGCTTAAACTAGCCCTTATATCTTCAACTGAGCACAAAAAGATTAACAACAATCTCTCATATTCGCAGGCAGTTGGATCATATCGTCAAATCCCAATCCAGGCCAAAGGTGATTTGGAGCCATCAGAGTTTAATTGAGATTGATGTCCAGCGTGAGGTCTGGTCTCATTAGGAAACAGCACAGATGGTGGTGGAGAGGGAACATAGCTCCTAATTTAGTCGCAATGTGGAGTAATGCTGAAATGTGTTTGGGAGGTACGTGATGAGACCTGGATCTCTGACATCTGGGGTAAATGTGACAAATTGACATGTCAAAAACACAGACCGGCACTTCAGAACGGGATGGAGGATTGAGGCCACGTAAACAAGCAGGAAATGGGGGCCACTTTGGGTTAGAGTTGGCCTGACGTCATGCAACGTTTCTGCAACAATGAACCGCAGCTTTAAGAGAATTCACGGACTTTCAGAGACTTGAAAAAAGCACAAATGCATGCGGTCGCTTTGCTGCCAGTTTAACTGATAAAACAATACCCACGACAGATTGCGTCTCAGCAAAGGCAAACAAAACCAGGCGATTTCAAATGCATTACTAAAATTCTCTCTTTATGTTTGATCTTGGCACTTGACTAGGGGACGCTATTTTAACATTGCATCTCTCAGAGCAAAAGTAACTCAAGTGTTGCTTTATTAATATTTCATGGTCTTCAAAAAGCAAACTCCAGCCTCATGTAAATCTTATACACTAATTACCTTCCCCACAACTGCAAGCTGCATATTGCAACATCTCTCAAATGTACCCAAAAGACCAGTTTAGGGCTTAAGAATGATAGGTGGAGTCTGAATTTTCACTTTTATGTGAACTAATTGGTAATGGAAATCATATCTCTGGACTGAGGAAAATGTGACTCAGCCAACTACATAAAGCTGCTTGGGTTTCTGAGCTCTCCGGCTGAATTTGTCATAATTCATGCTGAACTCTTGAGCCCACACTGCAGATAACTTTTGTCACGATGCACACGGCCAAATGGGGAAAAATCTGTTTTTTAAAAGTTGGGAAAGTAATTCACTAGTCAAAACGGCATTTGGCAATATGAATATGGAGTTTTCTAATTTGAAGAAATGTCCTAACCTGAACTGTAGTCTTATATGGGCAGAGTTTTGTCTCTCAACAAAGACTTGGAAACACAAAGAATTGGATGATTCCACATCCTCATAGCAATTCCCACTTTCTTTCTTTTCCTCTTCTTTTTTTTTAATTGCGACTTTTTATCTCACAATTCTGACTTTCTTCTCACAGTTGCAAGTTTACATCCCGCAGTTCCCACAATTGCGAGTTGTAATGTCAGAATTGTGAGATATAAACTCACAATTGCGAAAAATAAAGTCAGAATTGCAAAATTATATCTCACAATTGTGAGTTTATAACACGTAATTCTGACTTTATTTCTGGCAATTTTGTTTATGTCGCAATTCTGATTTTTCTTCTCGCAATTCTGAGTTCTTTTCTCGAAATTGTGAGATATAAAGCCACAATTGCGAGTTATAAAGTCTAATTGTGAGGAAAAAAAGACCACCTTTGTGTGATGTATGTTTTTGATTCACTAAAAATGAATTGACTCATTAGAGTCATTTGTTCAGGAGTCGGTTTACACTGGTTGCGCTGTGTTTTTGATTCACTAAAAATGAATTGACTCATTAGGTTGGGCAGTACGTTTTTGATTCACTAAAAATGAATTGACTCATTAGAGTCATTTGTTCAGGAGTCAGTTTACACTGGTTGCGCTGTGTGTTTTTGATTTACTAAAAATGAATTGACTCATTAGAGTCATTTGTTCAGGAGTCAGTTTACATTGGTTGCGCTGTGTGTTTTTGATTTACTAAAAATGAATTGACTCATTACAGTCATTTGTTCAGGAGTCGGTTTACACTGGTTGCGCTGTATGTATTTGATTTACTAAAAATGAATTGATCATTAGAGTCATTTGTTCGGGAGTCGGTATACACTGTTTGCGCTGTATGTTTTTGATTCACTAAAAAGAATTGATCATTTAGAGTCATTTGTCGGGAGTCGTATACACTGTTTTTTGCGCTGTATGTTTTTGATTCACTAAAAAGATGGCTCATTAGAGTCACTCTTCGTGAATCGGATTGCACTGATTGCGCTTCACAAAGAGTCATTCGTTCTGGAATCAGTCTAAATTACCAAAAAGAAAAAAAAAAAAGAAAAAAAGGAGAGTTGTTCATTCTGTAATTGAATGGTGTTTAATAATGTTCTCAAAACGTTAACGTTTCTGAATGATTTGTTTCATTTTTTTAAATGTTACTTTTTCAGCTAACATTCATGGAATGTCATGGTTCCCTTGATGTTTGCATATTCTTTTTACAGTTTCTGACAACATTCAGAAACAGCATTTTCACAACTTAACGAGACTGTTAGTAAAACAAGTGTGCAAAATCCATTAAGTGAACTAAACGTCATATGGTTCTGTTTTTATTGTTATTTTTTTTTAAAAATATGTAAGTACCATTTTCTTCTTTATGAGTGCAATGTTGTAATGAGGAAAAAGTACCTTTAATCCACCGACAGCCCTACTTAAGGCTCAACAGTAGTCGAGTAAGACTGACATCTGTAACCTTCAGTAAGCGTGTTACTCCACTCCTCAAGCGCCCTGAGTTATGTGTCTGATCTTCTGTATGATGGCTCTCATATATAACTGCGAGGCAGTCGTGAACAATGTTATTTACAAACAAGGTAGCAGGATGGAAATGATGTAGTTATGGAGCAACTCAGACCCGAGGCCATGCGCGCACTATACATTTCTGAGAAAGAGTTATGTTTCAGGATCTGTTTGGCATTTCAGGCATGACAGGGTAGATGTGTTAAAGAAAATGCCTCTTGATCAGCCCCAACAAGCCTCAGATTCTTGGAGAAAAGATGGCCTGTAGGCATACTCTCATGCTCTCCTTCTGAATAGCAATTTCATCTTGGATATTTGCCACATGAATAGTGCCATCAGTAAAATGCCGACATAAATCTAATCCTGTGTCAGCTCAACACAGGCCGCTTTGTGCGTGTCAGCTGTGGTCTTCACCGTAGGGATGGCTCTTAGGAAGAAATCTGTCTGTAAGATAGGTGTGAAAGGCTTTTAGTGGGATACACACTACCCTAATCCCAAAAGGCTCTCACCTCCTGGCTATCCTTGTGTCTAAATGGCCTTTCAACACATCTCATACAAAGTGTAAAATACAAGTGATTTAGAGGGCTTGAATCCACACATCTCCTTTATCCCGAACGTCGCCGTGCTTCAAAGCGGAGATAAAGAACTTTCAAGTGCAAATGGTGTTACAATTTCTGCTCTGTTTAGCAGTTAAAGCTGAAAGCCGCGCTTGATATGTTCGCCCAAAAAGCATGTGACAACTCATGCAACGTTCAAACAAAGAGCTTCATTTGATCTGCAGACCTCTTCAAAGCCAATATTGCCATAGACGGTTTCAATTAATGAGCAGTGAAAGGAATACAATTCTTATTTCAATCCCAGTGTTTTGCTGATATCGAATGGAGAACAAAAAGAGTTTCAACATCTTTGATAGAAGCTTATCCCCTATCAGGTCACTGTGGAAGCTTGTTTCCGCTATGAAATAAAAAAATAAACAAGGTAATTGCGACTTTTTAATCTCCCAATTCTGACTTTTTTTCATAATTGTGAGTTTATATCTGAGTTAAATCCAAAAAAAATTGAAGTAATCAGTTACATCACTTTTTTGAGTTATGTTCCAAATTTTAAGTTAGCAGAACTATCAAGTTTTGAGTTTGTTGTACTCATGCATTTTAATGGCTCCTAAGTTGAAGTACTGAGTTAGCTAACTCACACATTTTGATAGCAATTCAAATATTTCGTTTTTTTTATTTTTTATTTTGAGTTCTTGCAAATCCATTTACTTCACCGTAAACCCAAATAAGAAAATTCAGAAAATGTCAAAAGGCACTTACTGAATGAGTATAGCAACTTAAAACATGTAACCAAGCAGCATGTCACCATGATTGAAACTCTCAAAAACCCCACATCTCCCTTTCCATTAATCTTGCAAAAAACATTGTATAATACTTAATTTTAGCATTTACTCTCCCTTTCGAGTGCCATGGGCAAAGCATGCTGGGAAATACAAATCCCAGCCCAGTTTCAGTTAAACTTAAGTTAGTATAAATTGACAAAACAATGAAACAGTTCAGTTGACTTTAAATATGTCAGTGCTGTGAACTTAAAAGAAAAGGAAAGTTCTAAATACTCATAACAGTTAATTGTAACTGAAATTAATTTATCAGTTTTTTTTTAAAGTAATTTCTTCAATTTAAGTTTGTCCTACTCAAACTAATTTAGTATTTTAGGGTTAGGGGTTGTGGTGTTGCTTGATATAAAGTCAGAATTGTGAGTTATAATGCAATAGTGAGAAAAACATCAGACAATTTTGGCTTTTTTCTCAGAATTTTGAGATATACACTCACAATTCCATGTTATAATGTCTGACGTACTTTCTCTGAATCGCAAGTTCATATCTCACAATGTTGACTTAATAACATGTAATTGGGTGTAATAAAAGTCAGAAGTGAGAGATATAAACTCTCCTAAATTGAAATAAAAACTTTTTATCATGCAATTCTGAGTTTATATCTCACAATTCTGAGAAAAAAATCAGAATTGCGAGTTTATATTGTGCAATTCTTACTTTGTAACACATCAGAAAGTCGGAATTGTGAGATACAAACTCTCCTAAATTGAAATAAAAACTTTTTATCATGCAAGTCTGAGTTTATATCTCACAATTCTGAGAAAAAAAATCAGAATTGCGAGTTTATATTGTGCAATTCTTACTTTGTAACACATAAGAAAGTCGGAATTGTGAGATAAAAAGTAAACATGACCTTTTTTACTTTTTTATTTAGTGGCAGAAACAAGCTTCCATTGGTTGCACATAGTTTGACATAAAAAAAAAAAAAAAATCTCTTCATGATCTCTTCAAAATGTTCCTGTTTTTAGAATATATTCCTCTTTTTTGAAAAGATTTTTTCAATTGAATTGATCAGTGTTTAATGTTTTTAAGTCACATGTTCCCAGATAAAAGTACACTTGTTTCTGCTTCAGTAAGTTTTAAAAATGAAAACTTCTGATACAAGGTTAAAGGCCAGGCCAGAATGTATGTCTATTGACAGTTTTCTTTCTCCATTCACACATTTTATTCGCACATGATATATGTCTTCATTGTCGTCCACTTATTAGAATCCCATCTAAGGCGAAACCTACAGTGAGAACCTATCATAACTTGAGTGACATGACATGTACTAATGTCTTTGAATTATATAGAGTACATTCCAGTCCATAAGTGGAAAATTATACCAGCACTGAATGAAAATGAGCTCTTGATCTTGCAGTAATACATCATTTGTCATTTTGGATCTTATACAGGACTTCAAAATGTCACAAAAAGCACCATAATGGAAATCTATATGATCGTTGCAATACATTCCCAGACTTCTGCAGTACTACAGAAGCTCTGTGTGAGGAATACATTTGAATGTAAGTCATTATTCCCTATAAAATCTTGCACGTCATTGTCCGCATCCACTTGGATATGAAGCGTTCATGTCAGGTTCGAAGACAATTTAAATTTGAATTTCAGTCGACTCCTCACGCAGAGCTTTCACAGGACAACACCTGAGCCCTATTTGGACAGGACTGGTTTTCTAAACGACGTTTAGGTTACAATTCTTATCACTCGACGTGGTTTAATGTACCCATTCTGACGGGACTAACATCTCTGTGTTTATTAGAAAAGTCAGAGTGTGTGTTTTCTAGATATGGGCGTTACAGAAGGTCATCATACGTATATGACATATATGCATTTTAATTTATTATTTGTTGAATTTTAAGTTATTATAAAAACCCTTTTTACGTAAACGTCACAAGTTTTTAGCAGTGGCTGTTTATAATTAACTTACATAAATGAGCAGAGAAATCTAGACAGTCTTAACTGATATTAAAATGGAAAGTCTTTGCGGTTTCCATGATTTGGAAATATTTATAATTTATGTAATTTTTTCATCCATATTGAAACTAAATGAAAGATAATGTGCAAACGGTGGCTAAGGTAGGTCAAAAAAACAAAACAAAACAAAAAAACATGAGAAGAAGCGTTATGATAATATAACATCTGCAGTTAGAGACATTCACAATCACACCTGATTAGATTTCTCAGAGGACAATTGAGTTTGACACACACACACACACGCACACACACAAAAAAAAATGACAGAAATTGTGTGAGAAAAACACAGACTTGGCAGACTTGACAAGTTCTTTTTCATTTTAATTATAGTGGCCAGTGCATTCTTCAACATTTTCCTCTTGTTTTCCAATTAAGAAAGTAAAATTTTGGTACAAAGCTCCTGACAACCATCTTCTATTTTGCTTTATGTGACTTTAATGTTGTTGGTGCCTAAAGATCATTGGCAGGTCTTTGGAAATATAATTTGCCTAATAGTGCCACAAAGGAAGTTGTGGACAATCAGATTTTCAAGGATGTTCTTCACGGCACATGATCCATGATTAATTCATTAAGCAAACCCATAAAGAATTTATAAAAGACTATTTAGCTTGTTTTTTTTTTTTTTTTTTTTTTTTGGGGGAAATTGTTACCATTTATTAAAATCCCAAGGTTTAACCAAGTGCATTATTTATTTTGCTTTATTTTGGCAATGGTATCTAAACATGAGTTTTTTCTTCTTCTAATTTCAAAATAATTTTTTCCTGAGATATTTTTACGTTCTTTATAAGCAAGGACACTGCATGACCCAAAGTACAAACTTGTAAAGACTCCAAGCTTGTTCTTGTCATTAATATATAGTGTTATTAAATTGAAATCCTTGGCAGCCTCAGAACTGCATTCCACTTTAAATAAACATCAGGGCCATTGGAGGCTCTTTAATCATTTAGTGACAAAAGTGAGAAAATCTTTATTTGATTGCAAATTTCCTTTGTATTAAGCCACAAAAGAGAAAATATCTTATTGGTAAGGGTTTGAATAGATGTGTTGCGCCACTTAACAAATTTTTTTTTATAAAATGCAAAGATTTTGTAACTTGAAAGAAATGATCAGAAATATATCAATATTGTATTATTATATCAACGTAGTATTTAAAATTTTATAAACAGCAGTCAATTTTTTATTTAGAGAAACAAATTATCAGAGATGTCTTTAAAAAAACTTACAAACCAGTTTGTTTAACCAAATATTTAAAAAAAAAAAATCACCACCACAAATGCTATTTCTACCTGATCTAGCATGTTAACCTGTAAAACCTTTTTGTGGCTGGTTTGATTCAGTCATAATATTTTAGTCATGACAACTCTTGCAATGCACTTTCAGAAACCCCCCACTTTCCCCAGCTCCACCTGTATAGATCTGCTACTGGTAATTCATGTACGTGATATTGTAAAGCAGCAGCAGCATGCCTTACTTGCTCACAGCAATGTGTTGTGTATGTATTAGCAGTAGCAAGTCAGCAGCAGCAGCAATAACAGCAGCATCAGCAAAAACAACAGCATCAGCAGCAACAACAACTAACAGCAGTCGTAACAACCAACAGCATCGAATATAAGAGTAACAGCAGCAACAACCAACAGCATCAGCAATAACAGTAACAGCAGCGACAACAGAATCAACAATAACAGTAACAGCAGCAACAGCATCAACAATAACAGTAACAGCAGCAACAACCAACAGCATCAGCAATAACAGTAACAGCAGCAACAGCATCAACAATAACAGTAACAGCAGCAACAACCAACAGCATCAGCAATAACAGCAGCAACAACAGCATCAACAATAACAGTAACAGCAGCAACAACCAACAGCAGCAGCAATAACAGCAGCAACAACAGCATCAACAATAACAGTAACAGCAGCAACAACCAACAGCATCAACAATAACAGAAGCAACAACAGCATCAACAGTAACAGCAGCAACAACCAACAGCAGCAGCAATAACAGCAGCAACAACAGCATCAACAATAACAGTAACAGCAGCAACAACAGCAGCATCAACAATAACAGCAGCAGCAGTAGCAACAACCAACAGCATCAGCAATAACAGCAGCAGCAACAGCATCAACAATAACAGTAACAGCAGCAACAACCAACAGCAGCAGCAATAACAGCAGCAGCAGCAACAGCATCAATAATAACAGCAGCAACAACAGCATCAACAATAACAGTAACAGCAGCAACAACCAACAGCAGCAGCAATAACAGCAGCAGCAACAGCATCAACAATAACAGTAACAGCAGCAACAACCAACAGCAGCAGCAATAACAGCAGCAGCAGCAGCAACAGCATCAGTAATAACAGCAGCAACAACCAACAGCATCAGCAATAACAGCAGCAGCAACAGCATCAACAATAACAGTAACAGCAGCAACAACCAACAGCATCAGCAATAACATCAGCAACAACAGCATCAATAATAACAGTAACAGCAGCAGCAACAGCATCAACAATAACAGTAACAGCAGCAACAACCAACAGCATCAGCAACAACAGCATCAATAATAACAGTAACAGCAGCAACAATAATAACAGTAACAGCAGCAACAACAGCAGCATCAACAATAACAGTAACAGCAGCAACAACCAACAGCATCAGCAATAACAGTAACAGCAGCAACAACCAACAGCAGCAGCAACAACAGCATCAATAATAACAGTAACAGCAGCAACAATAATAACAGTAACAGCAGCAACAACAGCAGCATCAACAATAACAGTAACAGCAGCAACAACCAACAGCATCAGCAATAACAGTAACAGCAGCAACAACCAACAGCAGCAACAGCATCAACAATAACAGTAACAGCAGCAACAACCACCAGCAGCAGCAACAACAGCATCAATAATAACAGTAACAGCAGCAACAATAATAACAGTAACAGCAGCAACAACAGCAGCATCAACAATAACAGTAACAGCAGCAACAACCAACAGCATCAGCAATAACAGCAGCAGCAACAGCATCAACAATAACAGTAACAGCAGCAAGAACCAACAGCATCAGCAATAACAGCAGCAGCAACAGCATCAACAATAACAGTAACAGCAGCAACAACCAACAGCAGCAGCAATAACAGCAGCAGCAGCAGCATCAACAATAACAGTAACAGCAGCAACAACCAACAGCAGCAGCAATAACAGCAGCAGCAGCAGCAGCAACAGCATCAATAATAACAGCAGCAACAACCAACAGCATCAGCAATAACAGCAGCAGCAACAGCATCAACAATAACAGTAACAGCAGCAACAACCAACAGCATCAGCAATAACATCAGCAACAACAGCATCAATAATAACAGGAGAAACAACAGCATCAACAATAACAGTAACAGCAGCAACAACCAACAGCATCAGCAATAACATCAGCAACAACAGCATCAATAATAACAGCAGCAACAACCAACAGCATCAACAATAACAGTAACAGTAGCAACAACCAACAGCATCAACAATAACAGTAACAGCAGCAACAACCAACAGCATCAACAATAACAGTAACAGCAGCAACAACCAACAGCATCAGCAATAACAGCAGCAGCAACAGCATCAACAATAACAGTAACAGCAGCAACAACCAACAGCATCAGCAATAACATCAGCAACAACAGCATCAATAATAACAGCAGCAACAACAGCATCAACAATAACAGTAACAGCAGCAACAACTAACAGCATCAACAATAACAGTAACAGTAGCAACAACCAACAGCATCAGCAATAACATCAGCAACAACAGCATCAATAATAACAGCAGCAACAACAGCATCAGCAATAACAGTAACAGCAGCAACAACTAACAGCATCAACAATAACAGTAACAGCAGCAACAACCAAAAGCATCAACAATAACAGTAACAGCAGCAAGAACCAACAGCATCAGCAATAACAGCAGCAGCAACAGCATCAACAATAACAGTAACAGCAGCAACAACCAACAGCAGCAGCAATAACAGCAGCAGCAGCAGCAGCAACAGCATCAATAATAACAGCAGCAACAACCGACAGCATCAGCAATAACAGCAGCAGCAACAGCATCAACAATAACAGTAACAACAGCAACAACCAACAGCATCAGCAATAACATCAGCAACAACGGCATCAATAATAACAGCAGCAACAACAGCATCAACAATAACAGTAACAGCAGCAACAACCAACAGCAGCAGCAATAACAGCAGCAGCAGCAGTAACAGCATCAATAATAACAGCAGCAACAACAGCATCAACAATAACAGTAACAGCAGCAACGACCAACAGCAGCAGCAATAACAGTAACAGCAGCAACAGCATCAACAATAACAGTAACAGCAGCAACAACCAACAGCAGCAGCAATAACAGCAGCAGCAGCAGCATCAAGAATAACAGTAACAGCAGCAACAACCAACAGCAGCAGCAATAACAGCAGCAGCAACAGCATCAACAATAACAGTAACAGCAGCAACAACCAACAGCATCAGCAATAACATCAGCAACAACAGCATCAATAATAACAGGAGAAACAACAGCATCAACAATAACAGTAACAGTAGCAACAACCAACAGCATCAGCAATAACATCAGCAACAACAGCATCAATAATAACAGCAGCAACAACAGCATCAGCAATAACAGTAACAGCAGCAACAACCAACAGCATCAGCAATAACAGCAGCAGCAACAGCATCAACAATAACAGTAACAGCAGCAACAACCAACAGCATCAGCAATAACATCAGCAACAACAGCATCAATAATAACAGCAGCAACAACAGCATCAACAATAACAGTAACAGTAGCAACAACCAACAGCAGCAGCAATAACATCAGCAACAACAGCATCAATAATAACAGCAGCAACAACAGCATCAACAATAACAGTAACAGCAGCAACAACCAACAGCAGCAGCAATAACAGCAGCAGCAGCAGCAACAGCATCAATAATAACAGCAGCAACAACCAACAGCATCAGCAATAACAGCAGCAGCAACAGCATCAACAATAACAGTAACAGCAGCAACAACCAACAGCATCAGCAATAACATCAGCAACAACAGCATCAATAATAACAGGAGAAACAACAGCATCAACAATAACAGTAACAGTAGCAACAACCAACAGCATCAGCAATAACATCAGCAACAACAGCATCAATAATAACAGCAGCAACAACAGCATCAGCAATAACAGTAACAGCAGCAACAACCAACAGCATCAGCAATAACAGCAGCAGCAACAGCATCAACAATAACAGTAACAGCAGCAACAACCAACAGCATCAGCAATAACATCAGCAACAACAGCATCAATAATAACAGCAGCAACAACAGCATCAACAATAACAGTAACAGTAGCAACAACCAACAGCAGCAGCAATAACATCAGCAACAACAGCATCAATAATAACAGCAGCAACAACAGCATCAACAATAACAGTAACAGTAGCAACAACCAACAGCAGCAGCAATAACATCAGCAACAACAGCATCAATAATAACAGCAGCAGCAGCAGCATCAAGAATAACAGTAACAGCAGCAACAACCAACAGCATCAGCAATAACAGCAGCAGCAACAGCATCAACAATAACAGTAACAGCAGCAACAACCAACAGCATCAGCAATAACATCAGCAACAACAGCATCAATAATAACAGGAGAAACAACAGCATCAACAATAACAGTAACAGTAGCAACAACCAACAGCATCAGCAATAACATCAGCAACAACAGCATCAATAATAACAGCAGCAACAACAGCATCAGCAATAACAGTAACAGCAGCAACAACCAACAGCATCAGCAATAACAGCAGCAGCAACAGCATCAACAATAACAGTAACAGCAGCAACAACCAACAGCATCAGCAATAACATCAGCAACAACAGCATCAATAATAACAGCAGCAACAACAGCATCAACAATAACAGTAACAGTAGCAACAACCAACAGCATCAGCAGCAATAACATCAGCAACAACAGCATCAATAATAACAGCAGCAACAACAGCATCAGCAATAACAGTAACAGCAGCAACAACTAACAGCATCAACAATAACAGTAACAGCAGCAACAACCAACAGCATCAACAATAACAGTAACAGCAGCAACAACCAACAGCATCAGCAATAACAGCAGCAGCAACAGCATCAACAATAACAGTAACAGCAGCAACAACCAACAGCAGCAGCAATAACATCAGCAACAACAGCATCGACAATAACAGCAGCAGCAGCAACAACCAACAGCAGCAGCAATAACAGCAGCAGCAGCAACATCAACAATAATAGTAACAGCAGCAACAACCAACAGTATCAGCAATAACAGTAACAGCAGCAACAGCAGCAGCAACAAACGATCTATTTCGCCAGGACCAAACATATCAACATTGTCTTAACCACTAACATGCCAAACACTTGGCATGAGAAGAACTTAACATAAATGCTGAAAAGAAATAAAAACAATGAAATACTAGATGATTAGTGCACATGAATTATAGTACCTTCACAAATTGCTTTATAATACCAAGGTTGTTGCATTTTTAGTTTTCTGTCCTGTCTAGAAATAAGGAAGAAATTCTTTTTAAACAAATTCAGATTCAGAGCTGTGATGAGATCTGTCATTGCCATGACAACCGTCTGCAGAGGAATGGCCCTGCACTGGTGTTATGAAAACCGTGAAACTAATGATGTGCTAAATTTAGTGGGAGCGTGTTGTGTGAAAGACTCCTATAAACTGTAATTCAGCTGGGAAAGGAAACACCCTGGGAAGAGTGCAAAGCGGTTGTAAGATCAGCTGTGCCAATTGTTGGCTACCTGCAATATGCCATACATTGTTAAAATGCTGCAGTGTTTTCATTGCACCAATGTGTGATAAGTGCTGTAAACTCCATATGTCAGGTCACCGCGACAACTGTTGTTCCAGTTTACCATGAAAGGCTGAAATTAATCATCTTAAAGGAATAGCACACGCCAAAATGAAGCATTTAAATGATTTATCCTCATGCATCAGCATAGTGTGAGGAACAAACCCAATTTAGGTCATTATTAATGGAAAATCCTCAAATTTGATCCTCCACCTCACATATTTCACCGACAACCAAGGTTTTTTTGGCTTTTTTATAATCTGAATATGAATAAAAATGAGATTTCACGGAAACTGTTTCCCATTTCTCACACAAAGCTATTACAACAGTATAATCAGACAAGTTGTGTGGACAACTTTTATAACACTTATCATAAAAGATATGCTGATTTGTTATATTTTCTATGGTGCCATTTTATTGATGCTTGACACTATGAATTGATATTATGTAGAATGGAATATAAAGGTAATTATAATGTACATTGTAATGCATCTGCAAATAGTATATAGAATAATAATTTGGAAGTCATTTATTGAGCCAATATATCACTTTTCACACAGTGTATAAAATGTATAAAATGTTACCAAACTAATTGTTTTAAAGATGCTTATTTGAAAAAAATAAGAGCTTGCTGGTTTGGAAAAACAAAATTGTGCCTTTACGGAGGATAGATGATGACAAAGCTATGCATAACCTCAAAAGTACAAAAAGTGATCGCATGCGACCTTTGGTAGCCCGTGTGTTTATACGCACACTTACAGATAACCTGATAAAAAGACATCATCTCGTTAAGCCTAAAAACGCCCTTGGTGAACAAAATCAACAGGAAGTCACCCATGTGCATCCACTTCCACATCTCTTCCTCCCCAGAGTTTATAAGCCTGGAGCAAAATTTAATTTCCACCTCATAAGTCTACCATAATGTGATACCGCTTCCACTAAATTACTCGGATAACCTTAATCAGCGCAGAGGTTAAAGACCTGAACCGTAGAAATGGTTTCAACTTGGTGTAGTCGGCACGATAATAGCTCTCTCCCCTCAGGCACAAACACAGACACCTCCGTTGCCTTAGCCAGCCCCGTTTTATTGGGCGTCTTCCAGGCCACCCGGGGGAATGTTAAGGGAGGACAGAGGCAGAATGATCCCCTTACCGGATGCCTGTCATGGCCCCAGGTTTTTCTTTTACCCCCTTCTCCTCCACAATCAGAGTCCTCTCTAGGCCTCAATAGATCTTTGTTAAGGCACCCAATGAGGACGTATCAGATTTCCCTGGCCCCTTGGCAGCCTGTGAGCTGGTCGGGATACTTGGGCTTTCAATTCTTAAAGACTGCTTTTCAAAAGGCCTTGTTTTTCTTCCTGAGGGATGGAAACAGGGTAAGGATTCAGTGTCTGATGCTTGCTTCAAATCTCCAGTCTCTTGGGAGGAATTTTATCGAGTCATCATTATTTTTTTCTTATGGTTCTACTTCCTGAGTGGGCCGATATGGAGTCAGTCACGATGCATCATTACTCATTCCGAGCGCATACAGAGATCCTTGTCATGTCTCAATTTTAAAGCGGTGGAAAGAGTGTGAAATTTTAACAAACTTTAGGAGACAAAGTGTGGATTTAATTCATATTTATTTATATTCAGTAATACAGTGATAAAAATGATTGCATGGTGAAATAAAAACTACAGAAAAACTCAAAACAAATGTAATTTATACCTGAATAACAAAGTAAATTATATATTAGTATGCAATTTAAGCTTAAAGCTTAATTACACTCAAAAAGTTATCCTTTAAACTGACTCAATTCAGTTATGGAGTCCTGGTTGGGTTTGCTTGATTGAAACATGGGGTTTTTTTTAATGAAAACATCAAGTTAAGAAAAAAAGTAATCGTTTTAAGTCAATTTAACATGAAGCAATCACATTTGAACCAGAAACCTAATGGTTAATTAAAGTGAATGTGTATCAACGTAATAAAATTAAGTAAAACCTAATCAACTTTCTGATACTGGTGTTCCTATCATGCACTGGGGCATTAATAATTAATGAGGTTGCATTTTTATCATTGCTTTTGTTGCTACGTTTAGTAACTTGCTGACATCTGGAGTTCATTTCCTACTCAAAATGACACATTCATACTCAAAAAGGATATAATAAGGTTACTGTTATTATATATTATGTATTGTGTACCAAGTATCAACCACCATACTTGAATAATTAAGTAGAAATTACTGGCCAAGATAAAGTTTCAGTAATCTTTGTTGATTTTACTTAACACAGTAAAGTAGATTTTACTTAATTTCATGTGAAGTGTACTTAAAAATATGCATGCAAAAGCTTAAGTAAATTTAACTCATTAAAATTTAAAGTGAACAAAACTTGAGCTGGAAAATCTTCTGTAGAGCTGCTTTATGGCTGAATGAAGTTTGTTTCATATTTTATGAACATCGACAGTATTATTGAACTGAACTGAATCAACATTGAACTGACTCAAGCTGAATAATGACACCATTGCAGAGCTTTGGCTAACGTTCTGGCAAGGTTATCTCAAAGTTATGAACAAACATTCCCTTAACTTTCACGTATTTGTTTCATAGCTGATGAACTTTGCTACAGTGATGCTGTTATTAAACTAAATTAAATCAACTAATTTTTCTACTGATAAATTATGTTTACAAGCTGTTTAAATTATAAACTATAATCAATGTATTAAAACTTTTAAAAAATTATCCCATGATTAGAACCCTTAAAAGTTTCGATATGAAGCATCTGACAGAACCGTTCAAGGTTCTAAATAGACTAAATAATCTTTAATTTAGGGTCCGATTGACCCTTCGCTGGGGGTTTGATTGACCAATCTGACCAATCATAACCCCGAATCTGACCATTTTGTCCGACAAAGCAGTCAGGGGAGTTAATAGATTAACGTTGGTGAACTTGAACTAGAAATATTGTGTGTGATGTTCATTCATGTTTATTTGATGCTATAAATGAACTAGTATAAAGAGATGATCGGTTCACGAGGAGCTACAGCGATCTGTCACGACACATTAAAGACACACTATACGCTATTTATTGTTTAAACTTCTTTAAAAAATTACGGTATTTTAAATATGATACTGTTTCATATGTCTGTCGACCCGATGTATCTTCCACTGCGTGAGAACATGATGTATTTTTCACTCCGTGAGAACATGATGTGTGGCATGAGAGCGCATGGCTTGTCGGACATAGCAACAGTAACTAAAGGGGGCGGGTCTTTGCAAGCAGTCAATTCTCACTATTAACTAGTTGTTTACTATCATGCAAATTACTAGGATATTGGCTGTTCATTAGTACTTATAGAGCACATATTAATGCCTTATTCTGCATGGCTGTATTCTAAACTACCTTACTAACTATTAATAAGCAGTAAATTAGGAGTTTATTGAGGCAAAAGTAGTAGTTAATAGTGAATATGTGTTCCCCATACTAAAGTGTGAGCGAACCTTTTCTCCTAAGAGTGTACACGTACACATATCTGTTTTTTATTCTATTCAGGAAGACCCACATCCTATCTCCAACACGCCTCCAAACTTTCTGTCACCGTCTCCCTATAATTCTTATTCTCTTTATTTCACTGTCTCCCTCCATGTTTCCTCCTCTCTCTGGTGTCTGGCAGTGGATCAGTGCAGCCCATCTTGAAAGCTGCTCTGCTTCGCTCAGGGTATTCGCCCTGGTTCCCCATCATTAACTTGTGCTTGCTCTGGAGAGCACATTCTCAAAGCAGAGGTCTTCCTCTCTCGCGCTCTCTCTCTCTCTCTCTCTCTCTCTCTCTGCATCTCCAACTGCTCCTCTTCTTCTCCTCCAGCTTCTTCTCGTGTCCCTGTGGAGAACAGACGCTGAAGAGCAGTCCATACGCTCCCATGATCATGGATAGTTTGGTGTGGTCTGCAAGGCTCACAGGAAACTGCAAAATCTAAAGCCAATGCTTCATATCCCGGGTGGCTGCGTCGGACCCTGAGGGCAGAGACATGCAAAGACTCTTGGGATTTTGGAAGCTCAGAAAAAGCGATTTGTCCCCCCCTTCCTTTGAGGCAGAGGCACATACAGCCTCTTGGGACTCTCCGAGATTTGGAAAAAGAGATTTGTCCCGTGCTCCCACTAATGACAGTCACATATGTGCAGGAAAAGAGAGATTAACCTCTTCATTTCCACTTAGTTTTGGAGAAAAAACCATAAATGGACTGATTAAAGATCTTATAGAGTGCAAAAGTAAGGTTCAGTACCTAAAAATCAAATCCATAATGTGTAAATCTTTCATAAGGGCCAGTAATGTGCTCCAAGGTGGTGAAATGATGGTATTCTTCTGTAGAATTCAGTCTGATTTTAGCTTCATGTGAAATGAAGTATGTTTAAAAGCCAAATTCCTGCCTATTTAATATAGACTAGGGGTGTCCAATCCTGCTCCTGGAGGGCTACACTCCTACAGCGTTTATCTCCAGCACACCTGCCTGGAAGTATCTAAGCATCTTAAAGACCTTAATTAGCTAATTCAGGTGTGTTTAATAGGGCTAGAGCTAAACTCTGCTGGATATTGGCCCTCTAGGAGCAAGATTGAAGCTTTCTTCAGTGACTTTCTAGGCAATTGAAAGTGTCAATTCTCTTGCTGTCAATAGAGACTCACTGAGTCATCGGATTTCATCAAAAATATCTTAATTTGTGTTCTGAAGATGAATGAAGGTCATATGAGTGTGAAACGACATGAAAGGTGAGTAATTAATGACAGATTTTTTGATTTTTGGGTGAACTAACCCTTTAAGGTTGAGCCACTGTAGTCACATGGGCTATTTTAACAACGACTTTACTACGTTTCTGGGCCTTGAACGTGGTTATACAGTTGCAGTCTCTAGGGGAGACAGAAAGCTCCTGGATTTTATCAAAAATATCTTAATTTGTCTTCCGAAGATGAACGAAGGTCTTACGAGTTTGAGGGTGAGCAATTGACATTTCGCAAACAGTTTGATTGACAGGCGATCTGACCAATCATAACCCCGAATTCACCATTTTGTCTGACAAAGCAGTCAGGGGAGTTAGTTGATAAACGTTGGTGAACTTGAACTTGAAATCTTGTCTGTACTCACGCTTTGAAACAACTTTCCTTCTGATGTTCGTTCATGTTTATTTGATGCTATAAATGAACTAGTATGAAGAGATGATCGCTTCACGAGGAGCTACAGCGATCTGTCACGACACATTAAAGACACACTATACGCTATTTATTGTTTAAACTTCTTAAAAAAAATATGATATATTAAATATGTATTGTATTTTTTACTGCGTGAGAACATGATGTGTGGCGTGAGAGCGCATGGATTGTCGGACATAGCAACAGTATCTGAAGGGGGCGGGTCTTTGTGAAGGGTCAGTTAATGTCAGAAAGTTTATTTTTGGGTGAATTACAAGAGTAGTGGCTGTTACCACGAAAACACAATTAAAAAAGAACCACTCTAACATAAAGATTAGCAAATGATGCAATATGCCGGAACACATCCCGCCTTCTTAATAAAAGAGCCAATCGCTGATTGGTGAGGTCACCGTGTCACAGCAGCTGCAGTTTTCCCAAGCTCCGGTTTCCCAAGAAAGCTGAGCCTCTTGCTTAAGACAGCACATACGCATTCGCTGGCCTGAAAAAGCTTCTTAAACGCTGTTTGAGCACAAGAAACAACACACAAACAAACACTACATATAGTTTTTGAGATTTCAGGATTTCCTCATTCAGTGCCTGAAATAGCTGGCTGGAGGCCTTGCAAAAACTGCCGCCGAATGAACAGACTCTCTTTGAAAGAGACTCTTTACACTGTCAAAGTCTCTACTGTCACTTTTGATCCGTTTAGTGCATCCTTTCTGAATTAACATCTTATTAAAGAGCCCGTCCCGTTCTATTAAATAGCTAAATAAATACGAAATGTTTCAATTGCCAGAAGATCTATTTTGTTCTACCTAAACCATTCCCCGAAAACAAAAAGTAATCCCAAACTGCGGTTCCAGCCAAACTTGCATGCATTTCAGTGTTACTGTCAGTCAGAACAACAACATAAAAGAGGTACAAGCACATTTCACCCCATGATACACCAGTAATGGCAATCCTGGCAAGGTTAAGAAGTGCATGTATCCTGTGGTATCAAGCCCCTGTCAAGAACACAAAGAGCGAGTGTCTGCATTCTTGCTCTCCAAGTACAGCACAAGAGCCAAAACAGAGAAGAGAGGGTGGAGGGGGGACGGCCGCTGACAGACAAGACAAAAATGCAAATCCAGACAGAGATGATTGGTAACTTCCTCTTTGCGTCTGGCAGCTGCATTGAGGACTGCTGTGCAGAGGGAGGCGAGTTCCAGCCAAGCTTCTTTAATGACGATTCAAGACAAAAGTGTTTTCTCCATTCAGCTTCGCATGCATTATAAACAGTGCAGGGATGCTTTGTTTGTGTGTTTAGGAATATTTTTTGTCCTGCAGCTCTCTTGTGGTCTTGAGCTTTTTGTTTGTTGTTCTTTCCATACTCTGAGCAGGGTGGGCTGTGTGTGTGCGCGTGTGTGTGCGTGTCTTTTGACAGCATAATAAAAGATCATAAAAATATGTTTAACAAAAACTGAACGAATCTAAGTATTTTATAACATACTATTTAAATTATATATATATTTTTTTATAACTCATTCATTTTGCATATCACATGATTTAAATATTTTATGCTTTTAATCTATTTTAAATACATATACTCATTAAAACTACTACTAAAAAATCAAATTTTAAAACATTTTTAAATATATTTTTGTATGATTTTGTAGTATCACATAATAATAGACTTAAAATACAATCAATACAATCAATAAAATAAACCTTATACAGTTTTTAGTTTTTTTATTATTATTAATATCATAAAGGTAAAACAAACAACAACAATAACATTTCCAAAAAAAAAGAAAATGCATTTTTAACCAATGTCTTGTTATTTTTTAAAAAACATTTTTTCATATGAAGGAATTGCATAATGAGACAAAAAAAAAAGGCAAAAATAACATTTAGTAAATAAAATAGCAAATAAAGATGTAAATTAATAATTAATTAAGAAAATAGAAATAATAATACACTTAATATCACAATGAATAAACAATATTGTGTTATTTTTAACTCCATTTATTATTAAACTATTATTATCGGATGATGTGATTTCCACCGTGCTTAACGCCACTGTCAAAAATCCCCAAAAGCAGCGAGAATAACATATATATCACTTCCAAAATAAATATCACCTTATTTTTCCAATTTTTGTGATCACTTTGTGAAAGAACGGTCCACATTTCCGTACTGCTGATAGATTTATACACAGCTGTGTAATCATCCCACCCTGAACTGTTTGGTAATAAAAAGAATTGATTTGCGTCCATTCATTACTCTTGACATTTAATATGTTCTTGTGATTGTACAGGGAATTTTGCCTATTAAATGTGAAGTGTTGTAACCCGGCATTATGTCGCAACTTGCCCCTCTTCACCTGGCTTTCTCTGGCCTATTCAAGTGCTGAAAGAACCCCATTCAAGAACTTAAACCAACATGATCTCCTGTCCAACGTCCTCCCACAAACATATCTCATCTTGCACGTGTAGGAGATTATTAAAAAGAGAAGCCAGCTCCTTAGTCTGCATGATACTAGCTGGCTAATTTTGCTCATAGCCAAACTAATTACCAAACAGCATGTGCGGCAATTTGAGGCAGGACCTTTCCCAGGCCCCTAACATGGTTCCCCACTCTTCGTTCTGCCAGCTTTAGGTCCGTAGCCCCGCTAGGCCTCAAACAACAGCTGCAGACCACTGCAAACATCCGGTATGGAAGGAGGCGACAGCTAGTATAAAGGAGCGATTGATAGCAAAAAGGGGCTTGGTGGAACGCTTAGGAATGCCTGCCGGGTTTACAACTTAATTTAACTCCAGAGGCCTGGGCTTCATTCTTCTGGTGGCTACACTTATTGAGGAATGGATACAAAAAAAAAAAGACGAAGAAAAAAACACAACAACAACAACTACAAATAAAAGAGTGAGATTCGAATGCAAACCCGTTATTGCCCGGCAACCACGAAAGGGACACAGAACATTTGCATTCTGAGAGTTTGGTCTCGCCTGGATTAGTCTTTCATCTTTTTTCGCTCACTCTTATTTATAGTTGTAGTGTGTCTTTGGAGGATGCAGTCTTTATTTAGGTACTCATGTTTATCATATTTGCATTTGTATGTTGTGAGCTATAAAATTTTTATTCGTCAGCTTCTGAGAGAAACGTCTTAGAAAATCAAAGCTGCCAAATTTAGAGGGTGCGTGGTGGCCGAGCGAGAGCTTCTTTAAACGTCCTCTTTACAGGCTTGTTTCTCTGCTCTTATTCATTTGCTCATGTTCAGTCAAGTTACAGTTTCATTCAATTCCATGTTTTGTTTTACCCTGGTTAAAGGGGAGCTATTATGTCCCTTCTTTCAAGGTGTAATTTAAGCCTCAGGTATCCCCAGAATGTGTTTGTGAATTATCAGCTCAAACTACCCCACTTATCATTTGTTATACCTTACCCGTTTTTGAGTGCACGCAAAAACATGCTGTTTTCGTGCATGTGTCTTTAAATGCAAATGAGCTGCTGCTCCCCACCCCGCTTTACCGAAGAGGGCGGAGCCTGTACAGCTTGCGCATCGGATTCTTTGCCAAATACTTACGAAGCATCTGCTTGGTTTTGATTATTGTCTCTATTGCGATCACCCTCGTTGCAGTTCTTCTTCATCATTAAAGTTTATTATTAATCAAAATTATTATTAATTTATCGTTTTCTGAGCGCACACATCTGAAGCACACACACAGAAAGCTGGCTGTCAGACGGCACGTCTCATAAGTATTAAACTATCTTCTCTAAGAAATACAGACAGCATGTTACTTGTCCCACCAGGGACAGTAATACACTGGATCACTGTTACACAGTAATAAAGGATGCATATCACTCTGTCCCACGGGCAGCTTTGGGGCTCTCTGATCACTGTTTAGTTCATCTCATACCGACTTACAGGCAGAAACTGAAATCAGCTAAACCTGTAGCTAAGGCTGTAAGGAGATGGACCACCGAAACAGAGCGGGCCTTACAAGCCTGTTTCGAATGGACCGATTGGAGTGTTTTTGAAGCTGCTGCCACCGATCTGGACGAGCTCACAGAGACTGTTACATCATATATCAGTTTCTGTGAGGATTTGTGCATTCCTACAAGGACTCACTTAACCTACAACAACGACAAACCCTGGTTCACTGCAAAACTCAGCCAGCTCCGTCAGGCCAAAGAAGATGCTCGCAGAAATGGGGACAGAGTCCTGTACAAACAGGCCAAATACACACTGGAAAAGGAGATCAGAGTGGCTAGGAGGAATTATTCCGAAAAGCTTCGGAATCAGTTCTCTTCTAATGACACAGCTTCAGTGTGGAAAGGTCTGAGGGCCATCACCAACTACAGGACACCATCCCCCAGCTCTGTGGTGAATCAACATCTGGCAGACGATCTGAACGAGTTCTACTGCAGGTTTGAAAGACCACCATTAGCACCTCCAACTACCCCCCTCTCCCCCACCCCTCCACTTCAGTTCAGTGAAGATGACGTGCGCCAGATCTTCAGAAAGAACAAAAGGAGAAAGGCACCAGGCCCAGACAGTGTCTCACCAGCCTGTCTGAAAACCTGCGCTGACCAGCTGGCCCCCATCTTCACACAGATCTTCAACAGATCACTGGAGCTGTGCGAACCAAAGAAATCCAAAATCACTGGACTCAATGACTACAGACCTGTGGCTCTAACGTCTGTGGCCATGAAGTCATTTGAAAGACTGATTCTGGCTTATCTGAAGGACATCACTGGACCCTTACTGACCTGAAGTGGGACAACCACATTGAGTCCATTGTGAAAAAGGCCCAGCAGAGGTTGTACTTCCTTCGCCAGCTGAGGAAGTTCAACCTACCACAGGAGCTGTTGAAACAGTTTTACTCTGCCATCATCCAATCCATCCTCTGCACTTCAATTACCGTCTGGTTCAGCTCAGCTACCAAATATGACCTCAGAAAACTACAGACCCAAGCAATTCATCTCATGAACAGTTGATAAACACGGAACACACAAAACTATTACACACCATTCACTTAAAACACTTATTTATATTTCATCTGCACTCATCACAACTGTACATAGAATCTGTTTATATCTTAACTGTACATTGTCTATTTTGTATATTTTGTATATTTGTATTTTTATTCTTTTTTATCATCTGTGTCTTGTCACTGTCACTCTGTTGCACTGTAAAGCTTTTGTCACTAAAACAAATTCCTAGTATGTGTAAACATACCTGGCAATAAAGCTCTTTCTGATTCTTTCATGTCTTATTGTGTTTAAACTGTCAAATTCACACAAATAGACACGTCTCCACCGAAATTACCCAGAACAATTTGTCCCAGGAACTTTTTTCAAACAAATTTTTCTGGACCTGTTGCTGTTTGCTTTTCCATCGTGGTCAAAAGTACCTTGAAAAAATCCAGTCCGGATTTGCCTAATCTTGACATAGTACTGCATGCTACTTTCTAATTCCTGCTGGATTTCGTCCTCCGCATATAAGCTAAATAAAGCCTGAACCTCGTCGTCGGTCCATCGGTCGTATTTTTTGTTGATTCGAATAGCAAACAACTCTTAATGCACACACCGCAACAGACTTTTAAAAATAGTGGTTGAAATAAAATTCTGCGTGGACATGTTCAGCACCCCTGAAAGTGTACAATAGGGCTGCACGATTTATCGCACGACACGAAAAATAACATCGAACTTTAATGCAATTATTGCTTAAAACGTGATTCTTAGAACGATTATTTTTTATGCGCAGCTTGTCAGTGAAGTGCGGCTCCAAATGCTAATCCATCTGAAAGAACTGCAAGTTTGAGTCGCTTATAATGTTATTTGAAAAAGTAACGTGTCAAACATCTTTCCAGACACAAGAAGCATTTATTAACATCTTATCCAACAAAAGACAACATTTAATAACATGTTTTTATGCCAAACTCACTTCATAACGACAGTTGAGCTTCTGTGAGATGATGAGTCTTCTTAGACTGAACAAGGCGTTTATTATTTTATTATGTTTAAAGCTTTTCAATCTTCTGTTTATTCAACTACAGAGATATGACGCGTGTTATCTTCTTCTGCGGCAGGGTTTATTTGGAGTTTCTGCTAAAGAGCGCCCTCTGGCTTTCAGATGGAGAAGCATTTACTACTGATCGCAGAGCCGTACAGCTCTGACAAGCTGCGCATTAAATAATCACAGGCTGTGCCAAATCGCGTGCAATAAATTGTGTAGTACAACACGCTCAGGGTGCAAACTATCCTAATATGGCAGTGTCTGTCAACAGCCATGGGTGGGGTATGTACAATGTGACATCCTAATGCTCGGCTTGTTCTATGAGACTGTTGAACACCGTGTAAAACTGAATTTTGCATAATAGGTCCCCTTTAAGTACAGTGCACAATATTTTATTTCTGTGGCAGCTTTGCATGACTGCAAGGCAAAAGGTTTCACAACTTTTCTTTTTAATATAATTTTTCTCCTCTCAGAAATAATTGCTGTTTTAACTCCCGTGCACTTTTCTTGTATGCTATATGTAAACATAATTTACAGTATTTATATGAAATGCACCACTGACGAAGGAACACTTAGTGTTTGAGTTTGCATTCTGTCATGAAATATTTGCTTAAGAGGCAGTTTTCCAACAGAAGTTTCTCATTTAATAACATCATTTTCCTCAAGATGGGCTCAGAGTGCATGTCACGCAGTAAGGACTACTCGCATGAGAACATTTTTTAATAAACTCTTTGTTGGATAAACATTGGCACGATATATAAAAATGTCTATTGAGGGCAATATTCTTTTCGCCTCTTCAGCGGCCTTGGTTTGAGAAATATTTTTCCCTTTCATTTTCTCCATAAATAAATCCATAATAAAAAGCCTTGAACTAAACCAGAGATTAATCCAAATATTGCAGGCTTTGATTTGAAAAAGAAAAGAGAAAAATAATTAAAATATATATATATGTTTAATATATGTTTGAAACTAACTTCTCAACCCATTAAGCAATGAATGACATGTCAAAATAATCTCAAAGCCAAACGTTTACATTTACATTACATTTACTCATTTATCAGACGCTTTTATCCAAAGCGAAAGTTTATGGAGCGTGCAACAATAAACAGATAAAAAAAAAAAAAATGCATGTATCTTTTCATTGCATGTTTTTAAAAATCAGCAGGGAGACCTGTCAAAAAATGAAGCATGCTTGACCAGTTATGTTTGACGTGACCACCAGCATAGGCTCTTTAATGCATTCATTCAAAAGATGTCCTTGTAAATCCATTGTGGGGGGAAGGCAAGAGGAAGGAAGGAAGACTTCCTCCCTGTGGAGTGGATATTAACACTGGCAGCTGGTAGGGAAAAGGAATTCTGCTGGAATGCTGCAAAGACACTGTTACACAAGCATTGCTGCTACATTCATTTGGCCCTCCCCATGTTTCATTGCTTTCTTCTGCACCTCCAGTTGGGGACAGGGGAATATAGCATGCTCTTGACATAGGAAAGAGGGTTTACCTTGCACTAGCTGAACTTAAAAGGTAATATATAGGTTGAGCCTATAGTTTAGATTATATATTCTTGACACAAAAGCAAACATGAATGTTTGAATTTCATGATAGGCTTCCTTAATTAAGAAATGCATCATGCTGCAACTGTCATTGTGCTACCTATAGTTTCTGGATGTTTACTCACACAAGACCTCAACAGGTTTCTGGAATCACTAATGCTTGAAATGCAATTTCAATTCTTTGATAAAGATGAAGAAAATGGCTGAATCTTCTGTGTGATTTTGTGAAAACCGTAATAATGATGCTGAAAATTCAACTTTGCGTCACAGGAATAAATTACATTTTAAAATATATTCAAGAATTAAACAGTTATTTTAAATTGGAACGATATTTCACGGTATTAGTGTTTTTCTGTATTCTTGATAAAATACATACAGCTTTGGTAAGCATATAATCATTTAAAATTCTTTTTAAAACATTCAAATATATATAATATATAATATAATATAACCTTACTAACCAACTACTTGTTTAATTTTCATTGTATTCAGTTCCTATTTTGCCTGCCTTTGTTATCTTATTAGTTTTCCTTTGTTGTCAGTTTCCCGCCACTAGTTTGTTACCATGGTTATTCATTAATTATGTCACACCTGTTTGCTCTCAGTTTGTTATCTTGTGTATCCCATTCATTTCTTCCTGTTCATAATCCAGTGTTCTTTATGTTTGTACACACTGTTACTGTTGTTTATTAAACTTGACCATTGACTTTGTGGAGCTAACTGTGACCGAACACCAGACCGATAAGAAAATGGATTATTCAGCGGATGCTATCCACCCAGAGGAGCAACTTCAATCCTTAAATCAAGGAGCATGGCCACTGGAGGATTTTGTAGATGAATTCCTGGAACTGTGTCATCAGATTAGTTGAGACGAGTACACTTTGTAGATACACATTTGGAGCAGGATTAACAACGAAGTGCTACAAATAATGCTGATGGGGAACGACAAGCGCTCGTTATTTGAATACATAGAGTACACACTGTGAGTGGCTGGTTCTCCAGTAATTGTTGAGGAGGAAGACTGCTCTGAATCAGCTATAATCCACCCAACCCTGCTTGCCCATAATCGTCCAGTGGACCTCACAGAGCCAATTCCAGAGCCCAGCCAGCCATCACCCGAATGGACATGAAGCCAGAGCCCACCACAGACTGGGAGCTTACGCTTGCCGCGCTGAATGAGCCAGAGACTGCTATAGTCCGGGATACACCAAGCCGACGTCAAAGAACTAGAGGCGATGAAAGCTGACTGTGTTGTCTCTGCCAAAAAGCTACGCTTGACTACACCAAAAGGACTAACAGAGACTGTCAACTAACATGTGCATTCTGCAACTGCGTATAAGTAATAGTCTGTCTATTTCAGCAGGTATCAATAGCCTATTTTTGTCAAACTAAAGGTAGGACTGCAGATATAGAAACCGTAAACAAAGCAGCACTTGCTTATCGTTTTGAATATCAATCAGACTGATCACTTTCTTTATTCCAGTCAGCTCATGTTGATATGAACATATTCGTGCATTCGAATGCTCAGGTAAGATAACTTAAAAATTATAACAGCCTTCTGTCTGTACCATCTTGACTTCTTTGCTCACGTTCATCTATTTTGCTTTTATTCTTGTGCACTGACTCATTCGTTAAGTTGAACAACCAGTCAGAATCAGTCAACATACTGGATTGTCCCAAAAAACCCAGTCGGCATCTGATTAGAGCTAACAGTGTGGAACACACAGCAAAAACTATGCTGGAAGATGCTCAAAAATGGCCCGACATTACCCAATGGCCGATTGTCAGCTTGGTGTGTCCCGGCCTTATGAGGACTGAGCCAACCATCACCCCAGAGCCTAATCTCCACTGTAAGTCTGACCAGATGTGTGAGCCCGTAACAACATGTCATTGTGGGATTGCTTGTGGATTTCGAGTGTTTGGAGGAAAACCCTCCCACTACCCCACCGCTGAAGGAGAGCTTATTATGGAATATAATTATTTTGAGGAATTGGATATGGGCATTCTGCTCAATCTCCCGTCATAACTGGTCCCGCCCAGCCTCCTTCTCTCGCCTCCACATCCTGATTTAGTCAGTCTGTCAGCCCCTCAACTTCTCCTCTAAAAGTGATTTGACGTTTAGCCAAGTATCGTATATTTTTGATTATATGCTCTGCATTTTCACCCATCCAAGTGCACTCGCACAGCAGTGAGTACATAACACAAATGCAGTGTTCAGCCATTTTTTCTTTTTTTGCTGTAGTGCCCTGGAGCGATTGGGGGTTAGGGTAGGTGCCTTGCTCAAGAAGACCTCAGTTGTGGGTAAAGAGAGTGGAACAGAGCTGTTCATTCACTCCCCCCACCTATATTTCCTGCTGGTACTGAGACTCGAACCTGCAAAACTCGAGGTTCAGCTCTTTAACCATTAGGCCACAATTGTGACTACCATTCTGTTATGTGGATAAGCCTCGGGTCTTCCGGTCTCTAGCATTGCCCAGGCAAGTGGATCCCTCGGCTCCACCTCCAGCTGCTGATCCCATCCACTTTGGTCCATTGACCTGTCGTCTTCACCCTGGCTTCTCCCTCCCTCAGCTACACCAGACACCATCATCCTTATGGCTACACGAGGCTCCCTCGTCCCTCCGGCTCCGATGGGTCAGATCTCATCACCTCTTCGGCTCCGTCTGGCTCTGTCTGGCTCCGTCTCGGTCCTTGGTCCCACCTGCTTCACCTCAGTTCTCAGGCAATCTGTCTCCACCTCGGACGCTCATCACTGCGGCTCCGCCAGGTCCCATCTGCTCTCTGTCTCCACTACCATTGGCTTCATCTCCATCTGTCATCCCCCAAATGTTGTCAGCCAAGTCTCCACCACGGCTCCTCCCTCCATCGACTCTTCATCCAGGCTGCTCTTTGAATCTCCAACCAGCAACTCCTGCTCCTGGCTCCTCTCTCCATCATCGCCACCTTGGTTTCTCCCGCCACAATCGCCTCTATTCTCCAGCCCTTTTCCATCCCCTCGTCCTCCAGAGCCCCACCCTAATTTGTCACCATGGTAATTCATTAATTGCGTTCAGTTCGTTATCTTGTGTATTTAAGCCCTTCAGTTCATCATCTGGTGCTTGTGCATAGTGCACATTATAACTTTGATTCTTCTGTTGTGTTTTTTGTTAAGATACTTGACATTAAAATGCTTCTATCATCATCTTTGGGGACCAACCCGTGACTCTCAGTATCAGAATGTTCTCAAATGGCCCATGTCCTTTCTCTCAGAGTAAATCCCTTCCTCTTTTCCTTCTGTTGAGACTATATCAGCCTCCTTAAGCAAGCTGGGACAAACATTGTGAAAGCGATTCCAACCGATGGGAGCCAACTGTGGTATTTTCTCCAGCTGATTTGTGATGTGCAATTGAACCAGTAGTGAAGTTTGTTGAGGTAGATGTTGCCAAAGACGTGAATAAACAAATTCCTTCACATCCTCCAGATTTAGGAGTAGCAAGATTCACTTTTCTAAGTGAATAGAGAAAAAAAAAGTGTTGCATCTATAATAGGATTTACATAGATGCGAAGGGAAATTGCAAATTATTCATTTTGATGGGCAAATTCATAGTTTCATGGTATTTTGGTGCAAAAAACAGCATTTTATTCACTATCTGGTGCATCAGTAAAGGAATAGTCATCAAAAGAGAGAGAGAGAAAAAAGAATAGGGCACTAAAACAACACATGCAAGCAAACACTGCTCTCAGTAGACAATTGTTACTTATTGGATTCTCCCCTCAGTGCTTTAGATTGCACTTTAATTTACCAGAAGATTAGAACATCTGACGAATAAAACAATAAAATCAGATGTTTAAGGTAACCCCAAGCAGGGAAGTTGTTTGGGGGGTCATGTGTCTCAGTAAGTCCTATGTTATTGCTGAGACAGCCTGAGTTAATCCTTGATCAATATAAATAGGACCCTTAGAAGCAAAGGCAGGTCTGACAGTAGATTTCCTCTGAACATGACAGGCCTTATCTGTTTCAAAGAACTGATAACTTATAGCTGTCTCAGAGCTCTTACGAGTTTCTCAAGACAGATCTTCTCAAGAGGCTACCGAATGACGCTGTCTGGAATATCAATTCTGTCTGTAATAAAGTAACATAAAAAAAAATAAAAAAAACATAGAGTAGTAATCATTTCAAGATTTGAAGTTGTGGTCAAAAATGTACTGAACAATACCTGCAAAGTAAACGCATATTTATTTCCAAAAAAACTGCAATTAATTGATTAAAAGACAGTCAAGTTCAATACTTCAGTAATAGCAGTTATAAATATTATCATTTATTTGTGTTTAACCATCACTATTACTGTTACTAGAGTGATTTGATGAACAGTTTGAATCATGAATCATATCTCAAATGGCACTTGTTGAGGCGTGCTATTACTTTTGTGTATTTTTGAATATGCTGAATTCAGAACTGCTTACTGCATACATACTATTTTTGCCATAGAAAGATAGGGTGAAAGTAGTATGAGTAGTATACTCATACTACTTTCACCCTATCTTTCTATGGCAGAAATAGTAAGTGCTAGTATGTGGTTCTATATTCAGCAACAGTCATGAAAGTGTACTTAGGCCACTTAAATGGTTAGATCACCCAAAAATGAAAATCATCCCATAATTTACTCGCCCTCAAGCCATCTTAGGTTTATATGAATTTTCTTCTTTCAGCCAAACACAAAATATCCTGGCTCTTCAAAGCTTTATTATGGGAGTAAATGGTACCCGAGATTTTGAAGCCCAAACAAAGTGCATCCATTGATCATAAAAGTAATCCATACAGCTCCAGGGGGTTAATGAAGTCCTTCTGAAGCGAAGAAATATATTTCTTTTCTTTTTTTTTTCTTTTTTTGTAAGACAAATATCCATATTTAAAACTTTGTACACTATAATCGTTGGCTTCCAGGAATGGGCGTATACAAGTTGAGTTCAGGTGGAAGAGTGACCTCTGACCCGAATGACGTAGAATGTAGTAGTAGATGCTTCTTGTGGTTCAAACAAATACACATTTGAACTTTTATCTTTAAAAATTCTTGTTTCAGACTTCTAATTCGTGACTGGTGTTTTGTTTTGCTCGTCAAAGCGTCATATATCGGGTCAGAGGTCACTCTTCTGCTGCAACGAGCCTTGGCCGTTGCTGGAAGCCAGTGAATAATATTGATATGTTTCATTCAAAATGCCTTTATTAACTCCATGGAGCTATATGGATTACTTTTATGATGGATGAAGACACTTTTGGGGCTTCAAAATCTCGAGCCCCATTCACTATCATTATAAAGATTGGAAATTAGGATATTTTTTAAAATAACTCCAATTTTTTGTGGCTGAAAGAAGAAAGTCATATACACCTATGTTGGATTGAGGGTGAATAAATTATGGGATGATTTTCATTTTTGGGTGAACTAACCTTTTGTGTCCTTTTAGTTTATTAATAATAGCTTTATTATCTGAAAGGACTGTTAAAAAAAATCATAATCAAGTTTTCCAGTTTATAATAACCTTTACTATGGTTACAATGACATTTGAGACTCATAAGACTCATGTAGCATGAATTTATCTGGGGTTTAGTTATTATAAAATATTTTGTTCATTCCTCAATATATTATACAACTTTACCCAGTTTCATTCCAAACCATCTTAAAGCACACAGGCAGGATCTTATTTAACTATTTAAACACACTGGCCTAATTGTTTTCTTCACCGTAAGACTGAAATAATTTCAAAGGTTAATGTGATATAAAATTTCAACATTCCAATTAATAAAGAGGCAAAACAGCCAAAAGGCACATACCACTTCGCCGCACATGATAAACATTTCCATTTCCACTCAGTAGTTGATTTACACATTCAATTACTTTGCCGGTCTCCACCTGTATAAAGAAAGAGGTTGAATTAACAGTAAAAGTGATCTATTCATCATCAAGCAGCCCATCATCACAACGTTAACAACTAGCGATTTCATTAGCGCCCCAGTAAGAACATCACGGGATTCTGGCATAACAATATAGGTAATTTCCTCTCACAGCAGTTCGCAATTAAAAACGATTGTAATTATGATTATTATCGTTTGTCAGTAAAATTGCTGGAATAGGCAGTTACTATGTCTTGTCAGCAGAAGCTCACTACTTTTTTGGCTACATGAATATGTTCATCTGAAATGTTAAACTATTAATTCTTCTGATAAAAACATTTATTTGTCAATCAAAAATGCCTTAAATAAAAAAAAAAAAAATGTTGTTTTCACAAAGTTTCACAAGTCATATGGACTTATTTTTGTGATATTTTTCCAAATTATAAAGTTTGGGAGTGTAAATGCCATTCACTTCATTGGATGGAAAAGAACAGCTCAAGATATTCTGCATATCTGTTTTGTGTTTCATGGAATTAAGTTTTTTTATTCATTTTTAAGTGAGCGATTCCATTAAAGCTCACATATGTCCCAAATTAAGCCATTCAGAACCAACAAGAGACGGTTTCTCCGTTAATATGCATTTATGTTGGCTTCCAGGTGGACAAAATCTATTCATTTTTGAGTCCCTGAGAAAATAAAGCTCTTTCCTGTTGAATACCTCTTTCAGTGGAGAGTATAACAGGGCTTCCCAATCAGCCTCACAGGTGCAAGAGCCTAGAGGGGTCAAAGGTCATGGGATAGCGGTCTCATTTGGCCCTCAAGAAGTCGGCAGCCATTATAAAGCTGTTGACCCTGCAGTGTTCCTACTAATAATGTGCTGTATGAAAGTGGAGGTATCCTGCAGTGGCTTACTGGCCCTTCCTGCTTGGAAAGGCATTGTGGCATGAAAGGACGGTGAGGTGGTAATGAAGTCTTTCATTCGTATAAGAGAATAGTGAGCATGAATACATGTATTCTACTCAGCTGCTGACAAGAGTCCTTATGTTGTTCTCGAGGGTGTAAACCTGTGATTCACTTGATCCAGTTGCTTATGGACACTTCTGTATTATGGACATTATAAACAAGATAAACTCTCCTAAAATACTATTCATAGTGTATTTAACCAACACATGTCATGATATATTGTGTTTGAGCTGTGATGGGAATGACATTCATGGCTAGCATTTTAATACACTTAGAAAAAAAAAAAAAAAGGTTTAATAGGCTTTTTGACTTAATTTTCAAGATCCCATTTTGCCTTAAAGGTTCTATATAAGGTGAAATGTCTTTATTGCATGATATTTTCACTGGACATGATATATTGCATGATTTATATTTAATGGGTTATTTCATTTTTTTCTTTCTTTCTTGTGATTAATTATGTTTACCAGCTGTTCAATTAATTCAAAGTAAATCCATAAAATGATCCCATGACTGGAAAATCTTTATGAAGTGCCTGACGGAACAATTTAAGTTTCTATAATGAACATTTTCGTTTAAGAGTGTACTTGCAATTTTTTTTTTTTTTTTTTTTTTCACATTTTTTTGCACAATTTGACAAAATGATGACACAATAACAGTCTTTGTTATATATCTCCTTGGTACACAAGTATGCTAACATTACAAAAAAATTGGGTTGTGATGGAAATTACAAAAAGCAAAAAAATTACATATAATTTGTGTAAAAATTAGTGCTGTCAATAAATAAAAATAATGAGTCACGCATCTTTTTCTATGATTAATTGCATATTAATATATTTAATTTCACATTGAATCTCCAAATGATGAAACAACATAAATACTGTATATTTTTAAATATGTGTATTTTTTAGGCCTACTATAAATGAATGCCAGTGCTGAAACTGACAATTTCCCCTCAATTTGGACAATGACGCGGATCAGACACTTCTGATTCTCCCAACTCTTTAGAGTCATTTAAGACTTTGTAACTTATTTTAGACTTACTTGGATGTCTGTTCACACAGCAAGTACACAACAGATTTGTCTTTTGTGTCTGATCGCACTTTACAGAGCTCACGGTTAGCCTACCATGAAGATGCCAGGTAAAAAAAAAAAAGGATGCTGAGTTATTTGTTATTTTAAACATGTTAATATATGTAGTACTGTAGAAAAGTATTGGGCCACCACCAGCTTTGTTGTTTTAGCAGTGTTTTATTTTCGGTCTCTGATACAAACAATTCAGAACAAAGTTTAGTGTGACCTCCTGGACTTCTTCCAGTTTCTCAAAGAAGAAAATCTGAGAGTTTCAAGGTTTTCTCGGTTTTTCAGTCTTTTCACAAATCATTTAGGTGTAAGAGAAGGTCACTAAATACTTTCAACTTTAGCCTATAGAAATTTTCTTCTTTTTTTAATACTGCATACAAAATTCCTGTATTTTCTGGTTATATTCTAATAAAGAGACTGAGAAATAGTTATATATGGTCATTATACAAATTTCATGATATTTAAAGTCTGGGATTTGGGTGAAACAATAAAACATGAAAGTCATGGTTTTAATTATTTGACTGTCATATCAAAAAATGAACTGGAACTTGCACATGAAAGTACCAGTTTTTGAAGACTCAACCATATCCGAACTCCAGGATCAAAGACAGCATGGATATATTTATCCAAACATCCATCAGAACCGCACATTTGATATTAGAAATAAACATCCAATCTGCAAAATTATGTACCTGCAGTAGACAAAATGTATGCTTTTTCCGGCAGACATCAGCTCTTCACTTCCATTTGGACTCCGTCCAATCCTGTAAAGGCCTTGAATGGTTGTTTTCCTGAGCAATCAGAGAATTGCAGGAAATGTTCGGCAGAAGCACTAAATTCTGCTCCCTGATCAGCGGTAATGTCTGTACCTCAAATACACCTCTTATGTTGATGCTGAAGTGGTTAGAAAAGCTATTGGTATATACTCGTCTATAAGACGCCATAAAACATGTGGAGATATATATATATATAAATATAGGTTGCGAGGCAAAATTCATACCAAAATGCCCCAGGTTTGTTTTCTTGACAGCTTCCAGTGGTATCTGGAAATCAGAGATCATATTTTACATTCTTTCCACTATATGATAAAACTTATCTTTATATAATATCGTCACTTATCCCCTACTTAAGCTTTTAAAACCTCTTATCTGTCCATGGTTTATCTCTTTTACAACCTTCAGAGCACATGTGTGGGACGCATTGCAAGTCACATTGATTTCATCTCGGCCTAAGTCCCGTGACAGAATCAAAAGCTTAGGTTGAAAAACCAGCTCACATGACCTTGGCTCTCCATGAAAGACCACCAGGACTTTAGGAGGAGACCCTTAGCTTTGAAGAAACCCTAGGTTGCCCCCAATTTCCCTCCTGAAAGTCCCTGGCCTTTGTCCTTCCTTGTTCACCAAGGCTACAAAAGTGGCCCTAACCAATGAAGCACCTCACAGTGTGTTTATAGATCAGAGCTGGAATAAAGGCCTGTGGAAAATGAAAGTGAAGGGCTGAAGGACTTTGAATGGAAAGGAGATGAGGGTAATTCTCTTCAAGACCTTGAATTTCAAACCTGGAAAGTGTAAAAATCACAGTAAAACAGGAGATAAGGGTCAAAATTTGTTCTAAGCATAGACAGGTGAAGCTAGTAATTCTGTCACTGTTTACTCTCTTGATCACTTTTATCATGTTTTTATTGTGCTTTCTTTATGTCCTTTTTTTGCGCTCTTTGTTCATCCTGGACATTGTTGTTCAAAATTTCTTGTTGTGTTTCACAGAAGAAAGAAAGACATTTTGCTTACACTTTATTATAAGGTGACGTATGTACTTACTCAAATTAACTTCATGCACTTACTATAGAGTTACAGTAGGGTTAGTTATTAACCCTAAATTACTGTTATTATACAGTAATAATATAGTAACTATATCACGTTAGAATAAAGAGCTACCGAAATTTTTTACTTTTTTTTTTAAAGAAATCAATTTGCAAAGATGCATAGATTTATAATATTATATAATATTGAAATGTATCATAATTATACTTTAAATTATATTAACATAGAAAAGGGTTAGTTCACCCCAAAATAAACATTTTGTCATAATTTCCTCTCCTTCATGTCGTTCCAAACCCATAAGACTTTCTTTCCTCTTCGGAACACAAATAAAGATACTTTTGATGAAATCTGCCCTTCATAGACCGATACACAATTGACACTTTGATGTTTAAAAAAGTTCATAAAGAGTTTGTAAAACTAATCCATATGAATCGAGCGTTTTCGTCCAAATAGAGACTCGAACACTTTAAACGACGAAAAATTTGAATTTAGGCTTTTATTCATATATAAACTAAACATCCATCAACTCGCACATCAGTTACGGTAAACGGAAGCTCAAGCATGTTTGATTGACGTGTGCGAGAACCAATGAGATTCATTCTCGTGTCACGCATCACTTGTGAGCTTCTTTGAGCTTCTGTTCATGTTCGCCGATCAATATTTATAGGCGAATAAAAGCCTAAATTCAATCCGTTCATCAAATAAAGCTCTGTTCATAAAATTTGGACTAAATCGGATCTCATAAAGAGATCGTAAAACTTTTTCTTGATGTCCTTTTGAAGTGTTGTCTCTGGTGCGAAATAATTCTCTCAGACGTGTTCCAGAGATGAATGAAAGTCTTACCGGTTTGGAATGACATAGGGTGAGTAATCAATGACAGAATTTTAATTTTTGGGGTGAACTATCCCTTTAAATCGTAATAATAATTCAAAACATTACCATATCTACTACATTTGGATCAAAGTAATCCAGACTTCAAATCTTACTGACTCCAAAACTTTTCAACAGTATAGTGTAACATAGTCATTTAAATCCATCATAACTGATCCAAACAAATGAATGGGTTTGAATGCTAGCGGCAAAGCTTGTCCCTAAGCGCTTGAACTAGCGCTAACCTCGCGTTAGACCCAATCCTTTCCTGTAATGGCCACCATATGGCTAATAAAACTGAATTCTCCGTAGCGTGTTATCCTGTGGTTAAAGCAAAGCTCAGGCTTAGTCCTGACCCTCGCTTTGTGCAAACAAATGGTTAAATAACCCTAAAAGGGAATAACGCTGCACAAATGGGCACCTCAACACAAAGATAGGGCACAGAGCCCTGCGGTTCACATGCAAATGACCAAAAGTCTCTGCTGCAAGCGCACCAGCACAATACAGTGATTATGAGGGGAAGATAAAAAAGCAGACAGACTTAGCCTCGAGCTCACAATGAGCCAGTGAACTTAATCGACACCATCCAGCTCTAGCATTTCCCCGGCGAAACTTCTTTCTTTATATTTTTGTCTTCATTTTTTCATAGCCCTAGGACCACATTGTGAAATCTCATACCGTAGTTTCATTTTTGTGTGTGTGTGTGTGTGTGTGTGTGTGTGCGTGTTTTTTCTTTCGGCTTGCCGCTAGAATGCATCCCTGAACCATACAATTAGAATTTGCTGCTGAATGATGAATTATGCACCTTGCATATAGACAAGAGAAAGTATCTGATAATAGCGGGAGTTCGCATTATCGAGGGAGTTCCTCCTAACGCAAAATCTATTGTGATAACAGACGAGCTGTCACCACCTAGTCTAAAAACAAAATGAAAATCCATAGTCTGCAACACGATCATGTCTTACGTCTTTTTTATTTATTGGTATGCCCCGACGGGAGCGCTCTGACGCTTTTATCTGCACCGCATATATAACACGAATAGCTTTTGTCCCCAGAGTGAAATAGTCCTAACATGATTCAGCACAAGCCAAGGGCCTTTATGATGCAGCACCTCCGTCTAGTGACCATCAGGGGGCGCCATCACACTCTTGCCCACTCGGTCTGGTCTTGAGGAACGTGTTTTGCTTGTAAATGTACCGGTGGGGCGTGTGTTTTCAAGGGGAGAGAGAAAATGACTGTGAAAATTACCATGTTGTTTATTTTCCGAGGAAAGTATTCTTACAGTGGCTGGGAAAGACTGAATGCTCTCAGACAAGGGGGGAGAGACTGATCAATATCTAATCAGAGGGCGGAGGAAGAGGTGTTTGTGCGCAGCAGACAAACACATAAAACTCTGCCGCCCATCCACAGATTACAAAGTGAGTATGAGGAGAACAACAGAGATATTAGGATTCGATAAACCCAATCCTTACTTCTAAATCTAGTTGGTGTGTATTAGAGGGAAATCTGAACATGATGTCCAGTTCATGACATTTCAGTTTCATATTATTGACTGTGACCTCCCTTTCAAATCAACAGGAAGTCAGAATTGACCTCCTTTACGTCCCTCGTCTTATTGTGAACGATATTGCACGTTATTGCAAAAACAACTGAAAAGTGTTATCATATGCTCCTGCAACTCTAAAAAAGAACTTTCTTTGTTTTTGGCTGATATCATCAAGCTTTCTCTCTTTTTTAAAAAAAAAAAAAATTATTTTATTATATTTTTAAGGAAATTAATTCTTTTATTCAGCAAGGGTGTGTTAAACTGATCAAAACAGTAATTAAAAAGATTTCTAAATGCCGTCCTTTGAACTTTCTAGAGAATCCTGGGGAAAAAAGTATCAGCACAACTGTTTTAAAGATTGATAATAATATGAATTGTTTCTTGAGCAGCAAATGAGCATATTAAAATGAGGATCATGTGACACTGGAGTAATGTCCCGTCCCCTTTAGTTTCTGTTTTTATATCTGACAAGCCATGCACGCTCACGCCACACATCATGTGCCTGCCTGCGAAGGGTCAATTACACTTTATGCTATATTCATAATATTAGAAAACATTTATTTTAAAAAGGACCTATTATGCCCGTTTTCACAAGATGTAATATAAGTCTCTGGTGTCTCCAGAATGAGTTTCAGCTCAAAATTCCCCGCAGATCATTTATTATAGATCAAATTTGCCCCTATTTGGGTGTGAGCAAAAACATGCAGTTTTTGTGTGTGTCCCTTTAAATGCAAATGAGCTGCTGCTCCCCGCCCCCTTTCCAGAAGAGCTTTAACAGCTCAAAAACACCAAACCGGAGAATCTCACGCAGCTAAAATGCCAGAAATTATCAGTAGCGGTGTTCAGCCTTACATGTTCAGACTGGAATCATACACTGATGGAGAGACTCAGGAAGAAGTTACAACTTTTAGACGTTTCTGAATGGTTAGTGGATACATTTATGTAGCTGTTGTGGCGTAAGTTGATTTAACTCATCGACTACATTTATGGTTCATATTTCATGCAAATCCAGTGTTGAATTGACCCTAGTTTAGGAAGCAGTCCGGCGTAATGATTTGCGCAAATATAAAACACTTTACTGAATTTCTTCAGCACATTTCCTTCACAAATGAATTCTACCTCGGTGTCCTCAGTGTCTCAGATGCCGAGAGACTCTCAAGATCTTTAGTACATCTCATAACAGAACATTTGTAATGGGTTTTTTTTTTTTTGCTAATACGGCAGATTGTCTTCACCATACTTTTACGCAAGAGTAGGGGGAAATCTGAAACCACTTGATTAAAGAAACTGTTTATGATTTATGGGGATTTATGGGAAAAAAAAACAAGTGGGAGGACTTTTACCGTTATAAGCTGTTTATACACACATCTGTGTTCAAACACCTTAAAAAAGTGAATTTTGCATAATTGTAATAAATTGCAATAATATTTCAAAATATTACTTTTATAATGCATTAATTAACAAATAAATGTATCCTTAATTGGTGACCATAAAAGACTTCTAAAAAAAAAAAAAAAAATTACTAACCTCAAATGATAGTGTACACCATGTATTGAAATTCATGTACTATGGTATTTGTGTGGTACTTTATGTGTTTTTATGTCAAAAACATGGTAGTACAAGGTATTTTTATTTTCTGAATCACGCCATACTGCCACAGTTCTTCAACAGTTTGGTGAAAGAAAAATATCAACATTAGATTAGATTATTATATTTTGTGAAAAAAATGTGAGTTGAGCAGAACTAGCCGTCAAAATGCCAGCGAATACAGTTGCTAGGTGACTGCTTTCTGGTAATTCGTACAGATACGACCTAGGTCTCTTGTTGAAATGTAATTGTGAGAATCGTTTTTGCCCATTTTGCCCAAATCTGAGCCAGTTTTGGTACATTAAGCATGAGCAAAAGTCATAAGGATGCTTGCCACTAATAACCTGTGCTGAAATAGTGTCTGTACCTTAAATTTCTGTTCTGAGCGCACCCGCCCTTAGTCTTATGATGCAGTTAAGTTCAACATAAGCATCAAGATTGTAAAGCACCATTAGTGGACTGCTTCTCCGTCTGCTATCACAGAACACTGACCTAGTTCCCATTCAAACGCAGCGTGTGAAGTCGAGCAGGCTTGATTTCTGTCGGATAGGAGATAATGTGGAAACTGCGCCTTGTATCGCTCTCCAGCGAGTACAGGACATCAAAAGGTACCAGAGCGACTGTTTCACAGCCCTCTGATTCTATCGCAAGACACAATGTGTTACAAAAGTCTCTCTCTCTCTCTCTCTCTCTCTCTCTCTCTGTCTGGGAACTGCTTTTTCTCAGTCTTACTAGATTGGCTTTTTACATCCAGTGCAATGGGAAGCCACTTTGATTCAAGTTCTGCTTCATTAATTGGTGTGTTTTGAAGACCCATCATTATGGTTCAAGCACAAGTACACCAAGTTTGTGCAGTTACATTTTTACCTGATATGACCTTTACAACTTACTTCCATTGGTGTAACAACTGATTAATTCTGTGCATAATATTTTAAAAGCATATCATTTATATGGTACTTCTTGAAGGATGTTTTTAGGCTACATATATATATTTTTTATTTTTTTTACAATGCTTGATTGTGACTGGTCAACATATTTTGTATGTAGTATAACATAATTTAATATGATATAATATAATATAATACAATATAATATAATATAATATAATATAATATAATATAATATAATATAATATAATATAATATAATATAATATATTATAATATAATATAATATATATAATATAATATAATATAATATAATATAATATAATATAAAAGTAAGCAATATTATACCAGAGGCTGTGCTGTCTCATAAATAAGTTGCAACCCCTTCAGCCGTGACTTATTCACAATACAGCACTAGCCTCGAGTACCTTATTGCTTTTATAAAAACGGTTACCACACAATACAAATAATAAAGCCAAAAATATGTATTAATGCAACTTTCTTGAAGTAAACTTCTAATAAAAGCCTTCCTTCCGCCGGAAAAAAATAGTCCCTGACCATGAACAGCAACAGAATTTACATTATTACGCCATTAAATGGCGGCAAAGACTGTCTTTATGAGTGTGTCAGTCAGTAGCGAAGATTTTTGTATTGAAAACACGGAACAAAACGAAACTGACAAGTGCTTTGACTAGAGCCGTGAGTCACGGGAAACCCCTTAACTGTTAAGACAAGATATTGCAGCAGACATTAAAACAGAATTTTATCACAAACAGGACTGGCCTGATGGAAAATGCTAAATCTGAATGGCGGTAATAAACTCGCTCACTTGATCTCTTTCTCACGATACTCTTCTACATAATACAGTAAACTTAAATGAACAACATCAATTGAGAACAAACAGTTTGCGTTGCTAAGAGTGGTTGCTAAGGGTGTTGTGTAGTGATACACAGAACCGTTGAGTGAAGCGGTCAAATTGACCAATCAGAATCAAGTACAGGAACTAACCGTTTTATAATATAATATAGTATAATATAACCTTTAATAATTGATTCTGACTGGTCAAGGTATTGTTTGAATTATATGTTTATATATATATATATATTGTTTGAACTCAGTTATAAAACATGAATAAATGCAATAAATATTGACTTGCTATAAGTGACAGTTGATTATACAATATGATTCACCTTTCTGAAAACATATAAATTCTAAATGGTAAAACACTCTATGGGTTAATATTTCATAATACCAATTTTGTGTGGAAATCACATCATAAAGTCCTGAAATAGAATGCAATATTTTGGCATGGCTCATTCAGCAGCCATTATGATCTAATGTGCTGAATGAACTGAACTAAACAGTAACACTGCTGAGCGGGACTCGTTTGGCTGGGCTTTCATGCTCTGTGAAAACAGTGTCTGAAATAATCACACCGTTGAAAAGCATTCAGAAATAAAACAACTGCTCCACAGTCAAGAAAATACACCAAAATAACACATGCCACGTGGATTCAACAGTGAAGTCTCACAAAAGAAATGTCACTCTGGTGACTTTTTCATCTCTGCATCTCTCGTTGGCCGGCTCTGTGTGTTTGAAGGACACGGAATAATTTATTAGCTTGTCTGATTGTGGTTTACACACGCAGCATGCTTGAATTTCAAATATTAACATAAATAATGCAACAAACGTTAGCGGAGCGAGCTAACGTGATGAAGGTCATAAAATGTTAATGCATTGACAATGTTTATGTTTTATATATATATATATATATGAAACACTGTAATGAATTGCTGTAAAAATTACAGCATTATTTTACAGCCGCTGGCTGTTTTTTAATAATACAGCATATTGCTGTAAACTGCAATGCATTTTGGGGTCACGTGTTGGTTTGACTCAAATTTACAGAATATTGCTGTAAATTGAGCCTTCATAATTTTTAAAAATACAGTTATTTACTGTAATCAGAGAATACAGGGAAATTCTGTAAATTAAATTACAGTAACACTACTGTAAAATTTACAGTAACTGGCTGGCAACCCTGCTGACAGTATTATACTGTAAAATTTACAGTAATTTTTTTAACAGTGAACCTCTCTAACTATATATATATATATATATATATATATATATATATATATATATATATATATAGTTATATTATATATATAATTTTCTTCGTAAATGACAAAGATATTGGAGATATTTTGCATCCTGGCTAAACTTATATTAATTTGAATATTTGTTTTCCGTGGCCATGTTTTTGTGTAACATCATGTTTTAAAGCTGTTTGTCTTTTAAACCCAGAATGAAACAAAATTCCAACAATGAGCCCGGCGGCACTGAGAGTTTAAAGATGAACAAAATATTTTTGGATTTTGACATGAACTTGCTAAACTTTTCCAAACAGCTCTAACGAGTCTCACAACGTCAGCGTCTTGACAAAAGCGTGTAAACTTTCCCAAAATGCGCTTTCCAGACATCTTTCAAGCGCATAATAAACATTCAGCCTCTTTTTGTGTCGTTCTTGCTCTCTGGATCGATTCCAACACTTCCCTCTTTTTGTTACCCTGCTTCTTTTATGTTTATTCCTATTTTTTGTCCATGCGCTTCTGCTCTGTTGAAGTTATGAGATTTTGCATTTTTAGGCAATAATGCTTGTCGTTGCTCACATATGGTATGTTAGCAGACAGACGGATCTTTGATTACATGAAGCTAGAGTTGTTGGGGGCTGCTGTGACAACATGTTCAGTTACACTTGTCTAAAGAAGGATCAGTTCTTGACAAATTACAGGGAGAAGATTTATATGCATTAATTCGGAGTTTCCGAAATAATTTGTAAAATAAAGAAATGTGTAAAAAAGATGTTCAACACATTGTGTGTGATTCATCACTGGATGTTATTCCCAAGAAAACAGTTTTGTCTTTATAACCTTTCATCAAAATGTAACAATATGCTCTGCCTCTGAAACAACTTTTCACTGATGTGACTAAGGCTGAATGCGTTTAATCAATAAACAAAGATCCCCATAGACATTATGTTGAGCAAACTCACATTCAGTTCTTCATTCCAGTATAAAATGCCCAATTTTCATGATTAAATCAATTCGAGATGGATTAAAAATAAGCCCTGCCCAAGATTGTTTCTTGTTAAATACTTTCTATCACTTAGAAATGCATTGCATTAATAAAACTAGATAAAAAAAAGTTTGTCAAGACAAACTTGGATTTTGACTTTAGAAAGCCTGATGTGTTTGAAAAAGTTTGAAGTAGTTTGAAGTTTAAAGCAGCCTTAAAGCTTAAAGTCTGAGGGTTTTGAAGGCAATACAGTCTATCAGCAAAGAGATGACAGATAGATAGAAAGATAGAAAGATAGATAGATAGATAGATAGATAGATAGATAGATAGATAGATAGATAGATAGATAGATAGATAGATGATAGATAGATAGATAGATAGATATATGATAGATAGATAGATAGATAGATAGATGATAGATAGATAGATAGATAGATAGATAGATAGATAGATAGATATATGATAGATAGATAGATAGATAGATAGATAGATAGATAGATAGATAGATAGATAGATAGATAGATAGATATATGATAGATAGATAGATGATAGATAGATAGATAGATAGATAGATAGATAGATAGATGATAGATAGATAGATAGAAAGATAGATAGATAGATAGATAGATAGATGATAGATAGATAGATAGATAGATATATGATAGATAAATAGATAGATAGATGATAGATAGATAGATAGATAGATAGATAGATAGATAGATAGATAGATAGATAGATAGATAGATAGATAGATAGATAGATAGATATATGATAGATAGATAGATAGATAGATATATGATAGATAGATAGATGATAGATAGATAGATAGATAGATAGATAGATAGATAGATAGATAGATAGATAGATAGATATATGATAGATAGATAGATAGATAGATAGATAGATAGATGATAGATAGATAGATATATGATGGATAGATAGATAGATAGATAGATAGATAGATAGATAGATAGATAGATAGATAGATAGATGATAGATAGATAGATAGATAGATATATGATAGATAGATAGATAGATAGATAGATAGATAGATAGATAGATATATGATAGATAGATAGATAGATAGATATATGATAGATAGATAGATAGATAGATGATAGATAGAAAGATAGATGATAGATAGATAGATAGATAGATAGATAGATGATAGATAGATAGATAGATAGATAGATAGATAGATAGATATATGATAGATAGATAGATAGATAGATGATAGATAGAAAGATAGATAGATAGATAGATAGATAGATAGATAGATAGATAGATAGATAGATAGATAGATAGATAGATATATGATAGATAGATAGATAGATAGATAGATAGATGATAGATAGATAGATAGATAGATAGATAGATAGATAGATAGATAGATAGATAGATAGATAGATAGATGATAGATAGATAGATGATAGATAGATAGATAGATAGATAGATAGATAGATAGATAGATGATAGATAGATAGATAGATAGATAGATAGATAGATAGATAGATAGATAGAAATGAACACATTGCTAGCATGAATTAGTACGTTGGTAGCACGATTTAACATGTTGCTTGTATTATTTAACACATCTCTAGCATGTTTTACATTTACATTTACATTTAGTCATTTAGCAGACGCTTTTATCCAAAGCGACTTACAAGTGAGGAAAACAAACAAGCGATTCTTCATGAATTGGCAAATAACACAGGAAGTGCTCACAATACAAGTTTCATACACTGCTCAGTACCATAAGCTAGAGTAGGAAGGGAAAAGGGAAGTAAAGGTTTTTTTTTTTTTATGAGGGGATCAAGTGTTTTAACATGTAACATGTTTTAACATTTGTGTTTTAACATGTAACATGTAACATGTAACTATCACGATTTGACACATTTCTAACATGTTTTAGCATGATTTGGCATGTTAACATGTTTTAACATATTGCTGGCATAAATGAACATATTTTAACATGTCGCATGATTTAACACTTCTCTAGCATGTTTTAGAATATGTTTTTAGCACATTTCTTACATGTTGCCAACATGACTTAGCATGTTGCTAACATGTTTTTTAGCACATTACTTGCATGTTGCTACCATGAGTTAGCATGTTGCTAACATGTTTTTTTAGCACATTACTTGCATGTTGCTACCATGAGTTAGCATGTTGCTAACATGTTTTAACACATTACTTGCATGCTGTTACCATGACTTAGCATGTTGCTAACATGTTTTTTTTAGCACATTTCTTTGCAATGTTGCTACTATGACTTAGCATGTTGCTAACATGTTTTTTAGCACATTTCTTGCATGTTGCTACTATGACTTAGCATGTCGCTAACATGTTTTTTAGCACATTTCTTGCATGTTGCTACTATGTGTCACGGCTCGCTTGGGTGCGTGGAGGAAGCACGCGGACGCAGGACAGATGAAGATCAAACTTATTTATTACGACAAGACAGGTTACAGATACTGAAACACAAGCATGAAACTTTAACGACGAACCAGGACAGGACTGACACAGAGGGAATTTATACAGACTGGCACGAGAGGATAATGAGGATAACACCGGTGAATGACATGACTGAAATGACGAGACACAGGTGGTGGCGATGAACTAATGGTGATGAAGAAAACAAAGAGCACATGACTAAACTGACAGGACCAAAACAACAGAACATGTGACAGATGACGGACTAAATGAAAACACAGAACATGTGACAGGGACAGGACCGGGGAAAAGGATAAACAGATAAGCAGACAGACAGAAAACAGGCATGATTATGACACTATGAGTTAGCATGTTGCTAACATGTTTTTTTAGCACATTACTTGCATGTTGCTACCATGAGTTAGCATGTTGCTAACATGTTTTTTTAGCACATTACTTGCATGTTGCTACCATGAGTTAGCATGTTGCTAACATGTTTTAACACATTACTTGCATGCTGTTACCATGACTTAGCATGTTGCTAATATGTTTTTAGCACATTTCTTGCATGTTGCTACTATGAGTTAGCATGTTGCTAACATGTTTTTAGCACATTTCTTGCATGTTGCTACTATGAGTTTGCATGTTGCTAACATGTTTTTTTAGCACATTTCTTTGCAATGTTGCTACTATGACTTAGCATGTTGCTAACATGTTTTTTAGCACATTTCTTGCATGTTGCTACTATGACTTAACATGTTGGTAACATGTTTTTTTAGCACATTACTTGCATGTTGCTACCATGAGTTAGCATGTTGCTAACATGTTTTAACACATTACTTGCATGCTGTTACCATGACTTAGCATGTTGCTAATATGTTTTTAGTACATTTCTTGCATGTTGCTACTATGAGTTAGCATGTTGCTAACATATTTTTAGCACATTACTTGCATGTTGCTAACATGTTTTTAGCACATTACTTGCATGTTGCCACCATGAGTTAGCATGTTGCTAACATGTTTTTAGCACATTTCTTGCATTTTGCTACTATGAGTTAGCATGTTGCTAACATGTTTTTAGCACATTTCTTGCATTTTGCTACTATGAGTTAGCATGTTGCTAACATGTTTTTAGCACATTTCTTGCATGTTGCTACCATGAGTTAGCATGTTGCTAACATGGTTTTAGTGCATTACTAACATGCTCTAAGGTAGTCGCAAGGCGTTGCTACTGACAGATATTTGGTGGAGGGAGCTTAAATAGTTGTATAAAAGTCTTGACCCCATTAATGAAAAACTGGGACTTTTCATAGATTTGATCCTCCATTAAACGAAAATCGTAAGTCAGATCTGTTAGAAAAGGTATAGCTCTCTTCAATCAGAACAGTCTGAAGGTCTGACCTAAATTTGGTGGTTCTAGCTTGAAAACCCTAGTTGAAAAGTTTAGTCTCAGAAGAAGAAGAATATTACGTTTAAATAGCTTGTAGGCTTTCTCAAGCCAACATAATGAGTTTCAATTAGGGTTAGTTTTCCTCTGAAATGTAAAAATCTAGTGTTAAAACACAAGTAATTGTTCCCAGTGGCTGACAACTAATCCATTCACTGTACTCTGAGTCTGCTCCACTGTTTGGTGTCTCATTGGAGTTATTGTCACCACAGCTATTGTCAGGACAGCAGTTGTGTCGTGTAATTAGGAATCTCTTGTCAAGTGCCTGTCCCGGCCCTGAAGGGCTGGAAGAGCAGAGGCGATGAGACCTGCACGCCTCATTAACGCTTCTTAATTATTACCCTCAATGTTTATTCTTTAATCAAGTCCTTTTGTGTCAGCCTCTCCTCCGTTCTCCCAAAGCTCTCCTCCACCGTGGGTAAAAACCCCTTTGTCATCGTCGTTGTACTGAATCGACGCAACAGTGGATTTGTGCTGGATATTGAACACGGCTGTCACTGAGACATTTTGTTTTATTTTTTATATCGCCTACTTGCTAATCTAGACATTATTAGAACATTTTCAAGTAGTAATATGTAGTAATATGTCTAATTTAATATCTAAAATTATTTGTAAGATTAGCACTACTCTCTGTTCAGAATACTGTGGGATGCACACTGCACAATTTTAGCCCAAATTTTCACTCGTCGTTGTGGAAATTGCAGACAAACGCCAGAAATCGGAGACAAATTGGTACACGTTGAAGTAAGTGACAATGCATGATCAATCATGATCTGAGGGAAGTGCCGATTCATTGCCGATGTCTGTGATCCCCTGTTTACACCTGGTGTTAAGATGCGTTTTGGTGGATCGGATCACAAGTGAGCGATGATAAACACGGGGTCTAAAACGTTTTTTGCTTGTCCACTCTCTACCTCTTTTTCAATGGCTTGCTTTCGTATGGTCGAATGTGTTCGAACAGCCACAAAAGACTGCCGACTCTCTGCCTACTGAACTAATGCATAAACATTATGGGAAGTGTGCTAGCTAGATGGGATTTGGTTTGAAGATGAAAAACGTACCAAGCACAATGTTCTCTCATCGTTCCTGACTTCTAACACACACTCACAGCGTTCGCTGTGGTCGTGTGGCTTTCAGAGCTGAAAGGAAAGCTGCTGCTCCATGTTGGTTTTCCGTTGTCTCCCGGCGTGTTCATATGTAAATCGCGCAAGCTTATTGTGTCCATTAGATCAATGTATGATATGTAACATATATATATATATATATATATATATATATATATATATATATAAATATATATAATGCTACAATATTTGGATTTTTTCCCATTGAGCTTGTGGCAGTGCCTTTAGGGATTCCTAGCTACTAGAGGAACAAAAAAATTCTGGAGGCATTTTTTTATAATAAAAGTACTGTATAAATTAAATATACTGTAAAAAAATTTTTTTTTCTTTTGTCAAATCAACTTCAATAATTAATGTGGTTCAGATACATAATATTTTGAGGTTCTGTTGATTAAACCAATCGCCTTTTTTGTATTAACTTAAATGTTTAATTTCAATGAACTCATAATTGAGGCAATCAGGTAACTTTACCAGGTAAATTAAACCAAATTTTTTTGTATTTTTTTTTAACAGTGAAGTATACATAGTACATATAGTTTCCTTGATTGCTGTTTAGCTCACACACTCGAATTTAACATTTAAAAGTAATATGCATACGTCATATAATTTGACAAAAATTATAAATATAAAATTTCCATAAATCATAAATAAAAAATGCATAATAAAATCTAAATAATTAAAGAAAGTAGAGTTTCTTCTAATTAAACACACAAAAATAATCACATAAACATCAAAGACATTTGAAAGTAAATAAGGCTGAATTTAAAAAAAGAACGAAAAGAAAAGTAAAAGGAAATCAGAGAAAACATTGCCAATGGTTGTTATTGCCACTAGTTTTTTGTTTTTGTTTTTGTTTTTGGTTAAATATATTGTATTTTACAATTAAAAGTAGCTAATTAAAACTGAGCATACGACAACAAATAGTTCCATATATAAATAATAATCGTGAATGCACCAATCTGAAACCCCCAAAGCAGTTGTTCCTGATACAGAACAAAACTGAATACCTCTTACTAAACCCCCCAGAGTCATGCTGGGGTATACATTAATATTTAATGCATTGGTTGGGATAATAAACTCCACTGCAAATCAAGGCAGTGGCAATGCCACGGCGGAGAATGCCATTAATTGGCTTCCGTCGAGTGTTTTCTCGATCAGTCAATTATCCACTTGCCACAAATCCCTTACAAAGGAAGAGAAGTCGGCTCTGCTGCCAAATTCCCCGGAGATAAGAGGGCTAGAATAGGACGACGTGCACTGAAGCTTGGGAATTTCAGACACAAGTTTGTGTTCTGCATTGAGAACTCTTTTCTGGCGTTCAGATGTGAGCAGATTCAGGACTGTCTGTAATGCATCAATGAAAGGGAAGAGACTCGCGCACATAAAAGCTTTGAACTAACGTGACAGAACTGCACTCGAGTAGATTAATGATCTATAGAATTGGGCTCTGCTGATGTTTGCTCTATAATTGTTTATGCAGACATCCACAGCATAACCAATTAGACATGTAATGAATTATAACAAATTTGAATTTTAAACACTTTAAGAGGTGCTGACGTGCAAATAATATATTTTACACCCTCATCTATCCTTAACTGTATTCCTCACACTCTCAATATGCAAGCATGTGATAATAAGAATGGTGTATGATGAAATGTTTCCCAAAACAAAGTTATTTTGCAAATTTGATGCTTTTACAATTTATTACACTACCATTCATATACCAATGTATAAACAACACCAAACGTAATTGACAAATTTTAAACATGGAATAAGAAATGCTGGCAAAGTTTACACAGCCTTTGACAGATACATAATTAGATTTGTCGCTAATTATATATATTTTTTTTCCAACGAATGTCAAAGCACATTTAGTTGCTTAAAGTAAATCTTTAGTGACTCTTACAAACCGACTGAGGAATGAGTAGATGGTCCATCTTAAGCCATTTTTATTTTGTTGTCTAACTATAACTTCAGATTATTATTTCTATTTGCCATTGCTTTTTCCATGCGGGCCACGACCTTTAAAGAACTGTGACCCATTTTTGGATCATAACCCACCAGTTGCAAATGCTATCTCTCATTTTAATCAGTCCCGTTTGTGCAAAACGAATCCAACGCGTTTTGTGGATGTGGGTGGCAAAGGTGTCAGGGAAAACGTGAAGTTTGGGGGTGGCAAATGCATTGTGGTTTGAAAAAAAAAAAAAAGCCAAACAAAAGACAAAACATAATTAGCTTTCGCAGTAAAACCATGCATCTGTGACAATTACAGCAACTGTATCTAGGCAACGTAAGCTGGCTATTAGGATTGTGCTGTTGTTCGTACCCACTAGCTGTGGAAGTGTGCATTGTTCTACAATGTACTGTCACACAAACCTTTAATTACCAGTGTCATGTTACAATAAGAACTCACATTGCAGTTGCAGATGAATTGCTTGGGCATATTTTACACAGTTAGTGTACACAATAGCACTCTGATGAGATCATTAATTCATTTTTTGCAGGGTGCTTGAATTATGCAAAGAACGGCTGGTGATTTTTACTTGCTCATCCCTTTCAACTCCCCATAGACGGCAGAAAAAATGAGCCGGACTCTTTGACTGCCTTCTCGATGGATTGTTTTGGCTCTCTATAGACCTTATATTCACCTTTTTTCCCTTTTTTTTTGTACTGAGACATTGTACGAGCAAAAATTGTGCGTATTTGTGTGTAATATCCTTCATTTTTTGGCCTTGGAAAGGCTATTAAAGGGACAGTTCAAGTCAGAGCGATTCAGCAATCATTTGGCATGCAAAACTGCATTATTTTCATTCTTCCATGAATCATAGGAGCTTGTGATTTTTTTCTCAAAAAAACAAAAAAACAAAAACAAAACAATGAAGGCACAATGAGTAATGTAAGCATGGCTGGGCATCAGAACAACTGCAACAATGAGCAATTAAAGACATATTAAGATCATTTTATAATTTTTTTTTTTCATAATTTTCGGCAATAAGTGTTAAAAAAAAAAATCATAAATATGTAAAATAGTAATATGATTGAATGGTTTATCACTTTCGGCCAATAGGTGGTGCTGTTACGAAATTGATTTGGTGTGGTCAGTGTAAGGAGACAATGACACATGCCAAGTTTAGTGTCAATATGCCAAAATGTTGCAGAGATACAGCCTAAGAATCGTGTTGGCATCATGCCATCTTGATGCTGTATGTGAAAACGGTTTCATTTACTGGCACAAAATCCATAACTTTCTGCTTGCATCATCTGAAGATGATGTGATTCGTTTTTGGTGAAAATCGGACCTTCAGTCTAGGAGAAGTTTGAAAAAGTAGGCTTTTAAAGAAAATCAAAATCGTGTACAAGTTCAAATGACTATGGCAAAATTGGTATCTATGTGTCATTCATTCATTCATTCATCTTCCACCGCTTATCCGGGGCCGGGTCGCGGGGGCAGCAGTCTAAGCAGAGACTCCCAGACTTCCCTCTCCCCAGACACTTCCTCCAGCTCTTCCGGGGGGACACCGAGGCGTTCCCAGGCCAGCCGAGAGACATAGTCTCTCCAGCGTGTCCTAGGTCTTCCCCGGGGCCTTCTCCCGGTGGGACATGCCCGGAACACCTCCCTGGGGAGCCGTCCAGGAGGCATCCGAAACAGATGCCCGAGCCACCTCAGCTGACTCCTCTCGATGTGAAGGAGCAACGGATCTACTTTGAGCTCCTCCCGAGTGACCGAGCTCCTCACCCTATCTCTAAGGGAGCGCCCTGCCACCCTGCGGAGAAAGCTCATTTCGGCCGCCTGTATCCGGGATCTCATTCTTTCGGTCATGACCCAAAGCTCATGACCATAGGTGAGAGTAGGAACGTAGATTGACCGGTAAATCGAGAGCTTCGCCTTGCAGCTCAGCTCCTTCTTCACCACCACAGACCGGTACATCGCCCGCATCACTGCAGAAGCTGCACCGATCCGTCTGTCAACCTCACGCTCCTTCCTTCCCTCACTCGTGAACAAAACCCCAAGATACTTGAACTCCTCCACTTGAGGCAGGAGCTCTCCACCAACCTGAAGAGGACAAGCCACCCTTTTCCGACTGAGAACCATGGTCTCAGACTTAGAGGTGCTGATCCTCATCCCAGCCACCTCACACTCGGCTGCAAACCGTCCCAATGCACACTGGAGGTCCTGGCCCGATGGAGCCAACAGGACAACATCATCCGCAAAAAGCAGGGATGAGATCCTGTGGTCCCCAAACCAGACTCCCTCCGGCCCCTGACTGCGCCTAGAAATCCTGTCCATAAAGATTATGAACAGGACCGGTGATAAAGGGCAGCCCTGCAGGAGTCCAACACGCACCGGGAACAGGTCTGACTTACTGCCGGCAATGCGAACCAAGCTCCTGCTCTGGTCATACAGGGACCGGACAGCCCTTAGCAAAGGGCCCCGGACTCCATACCCCCCAAAGGGGATCTATGTATCTATTAATACCAAATCCATATGCTAAGGTATTCATCATTATAAATCCTTATAACTTTTGACCACAAGGTGGCGCAGCCCCAAAACCTTTTGAGTACCTTTAAGGCATGGTGCTAAAGGCACACATTGACTTTCCTAATGATATACCAATGCGTTCATAATATACAGCATTTTATGTCAAAATACAAAATGTCTGATGCCCAAAATGGCCGATATGGGAAAACTGGGTATTGTTCCACTCGGCATACTGTACTGAATCTAAATAATTTTGTTAATCTAAACCAGTTTTGTTATTTTGGCCAAAACGTTCAGAAGTTATAAGCGAAAATGTCTGTTTTCCATATCTCCTGACCACTAGGTGGCACTGTGCAGGTACATTCAGGTCATACTTGTCATACACCCCAAGTCTGGTTAGAATACGCCAACGCATCGCAGAGATGTAGCCTCACATCCACTTTAGCATGCCCTCTGACAAATTTGTTTGCGTGTTATGCGAGAACGGTTTGACGAATCCACCCGAATTCCATAACTTTTTTTTGTCGGAAGACGATCTAGTTCAATCTTCATGAAAATTCGATCAACGGCCTATAGGAGGAATTCAAAAACGTATTCGAATTTAAAATGCCGGAACATTTTTCTCTTGAGCCAAGCAATTAGGGGAAAAAAGAATTCAGATTCTACACTGTTAAAAAATTACTGTAAATTTTACAGTATAATACTGGCAGCGGGGTTGCCAGCCAGTTACTGTAAAATTTACAGTAGTGTTACTGTAATTTAATTTACAGAATTTCCCTGTATTCTCTGATTACAGTAAATAACTGTATTTTTTTCAATTATGAAGGGTCAATTTACAGCAATATTCTGTAAATTTGAGTCAAACCAACATGTGACCCCTGAATGCATTGCAGTTTACAGCAATATGCTGTATTATTGAAAAACAGCCAGCGGCTGTAAAATAATGCTGTAATTTTTACAGCAATTCATTACAGTGTAGCCCCATTAGCATAAACATAAGTGCAATTTTGGACAGATGGTGGCGCTAGAACGACTGAGTCAGAGACTCCAAAATTGCTGTGGTTAAATTTCAGACTGTCCTCTACCTGTGTGCCAAATTTCACAACTTTCCCGCATGTAGTTCTGTGGGCTTCCATAGACTCAAGAATTTTCATTTTAGAAGTGAACTGTTCCTTTAAGGCCTGTGACATCAGGTAGAGACCGAGGAACATTGTTTTGCCCCCTGAAAATGGTAGAGGAGTGTTGGGGGTATATTGTGCATAAATATTTCACAAGCTAGAGCTCCATTCATTTCTTTTGACTTCGGCTTGGGCTCAGCACTCTCCTCAGAACGAATCTATTGAGAAAACACCAGCACAACACAAACTGTACCGAAAAGTACCGAAGCCATGAAATGATGGGACGAGGAGATGTATATGAAAAATGTGTTTTCAAAGTGGCACGACTTTTATTAGAGATTATGTCTGCCTAGATTTTCATATCTGATGCTTTACGAAGATGACAAATCTTTCACACACCCTCAGGAAGTGACTGTGAAGGAAATAGATGAACACTGATAGCAACTGTCTGGTGTCAATGCTAATTCAATGTCCATTCATCTAAGTGTTTGCCACCTTCTTTGTGCAACACATTAACTTTTATATGTTAAATAATTATGCAAATCCTAAATTCAAATCATTTGCTTATCTGTAGCAACCTAGCAGCTCTTTTGTCTGAACTCAGTGTGAAAACAGCATCAGAATGAGCGCTGATCTGTGTCTGGTGTGGAATTCACTAGTTGCCAGAAGGCTGCTCACAGGTCGGAAATAACAGCTAAACCCAAAGACGGGAAAACATGTGCATTTGGGAATGAAATACAGGGGTTGGCTTGCCCTGTTTGCATTCACTTATAGAAAATAATCTTGGTACTGCAATGTTTTTTTGGAAATGTACCATGTTTTTTTTTTTTTTTTTGCAGTCGATTATCTAAATGTTAGGAGGATGAATTTCACCAAAACCCAAAGCCACATTTCAGTGCTAAATTATTCAAAGGTCCATATATATATATATATATATAAAATTTTTGGAAACCATGATACATTTTTTTCCAGGATTCTATTTATTTGAAGTAGATTTTTTTGTACAACATGAAAGTCTTTACTGTGACATTTTATTAATTTAATGCATCTTTCCTATATAAAAGTATTTTTAGTTTAAAATATTAAATGACAAAACAGAAAAAGAAAATTAAGAAAAGAATAGTTTGATAAAATATATTAAATTCATATATAAATTCACAAACACATTGATGTTTTTGAAATCAGTCTCTTACGTGAATCAAGCCTATATTTGATCAAAAATACAGTGATATTGGGAAATATTATTACAATTTAAAATAATGGTTTTCTATTTGAATATATTTTAAAATAGAATATATTCCTGTGATCAAAGCTGAATTCTCAGCATCATTACTCCAGTCTTCAGTGTCACATGATCAGTCAGAAATCATTCTGATATGATGATTTGCTATTCAGTTTATTTATTTTTATTTATTTATTTATTTATGGGGGGGGACACTTTTTTCATGATTATTTGATGTTAAAAGTTAAAAACAACAGCATTTATTCAAAATACTTTTGCAACAATGTAAGTCTTTGCTCAATGTTGGAGACAGTTGTGTTGCTAAATATTTTTTTTATAACCTGTGATACTTTTTTTCAGGATTCTTTGATGAATAAAAAGTGAAAGACAAAAAGAAACATGCAGCATTTATTTAAAATATAAATCTTTTTGCAACAATATACTCACCGTTCAAAAGTGTGGGGTCAGTAACTTTTTTCTTTCTTATTTTTGAAATAAATTAACACTTTTATACAGCACTGGTGTGTTAAATTGATAAAAAGTAATAGCAAAGACTTACATTGTTACTAAAGATTTCTATTTTGAATAAATGCTGTTGTATTTAACTTTTATATTCAAAAAAGTATCACAGGTTCCAAAAACAACAACAGAATGATTTCTGAAGGATCATGTGACACTGAAGACTGGAGGAATGATGCTGAAAATGCAACTTTGTGTCACATAAATAAATTACATTTTAAAATACATTACAATAGAAAACCATTGTTTCAAATTGTAATAATATTTCGCAATATTATTGTTTTTTTCTGTAGTTTTGATCAAATATATGACAAAAGTATTAATTGATAATGATAAACAATATAAGATATATATATATATATATATATATATATATATATATATATATATAAAGTTAAACATATTAATAACATTTATTAAAGAAATAGATAATTGTATTAGGAAAATTATTCTTATTTATTTCCATTTCAATATGTGTCTGTGTGTAAGTGCCACAAAAAGTATCAATGGACCCGTAAACCTTTAATGTAGGCAAACACATATATATATATTCCTTCTTCGTTTCCATAAAGTCTGGGCTGAAATTTGACAGGTTTTGTGAGATTCACTTGAATATGAATACAACAGTCATTCAGCGCTGTGCTGCATATCAAAGCACCACAGGATTAACACCCGGTCCGGTCATTGTGTCACGTCACCTCAATAGTATATTGGTGCAGGGATGTTGTGGTGGGAGGCCTGTGAACATGTTGGGAGTCCATGAGTATAATAACCGCTTTCTGCAGCTCCACATTCGCTAATAGTGGCATTGACTTATATATGCTGACTCACACACAACTACTCATCTCATATTCACATACGGCAAATGCCATAATCGGCCTTAAAAACACCCCAACTTGGGAGTAAGTGCACTTCGCAGATAAGCTTTTCCAATTCACCTTCTCTCAACCGGCCAGGTAAGTTCTCTGGTTTGCGGCTTAGACCGTGATATGAAATAAATCAGGCCTCAAAGCAAGAGGAATAAATTGCATTTTTCAAAACCTTTCCCTTATGGAAACAGATTTCCTCTTTTTCTTTCTCCCTGAGCCCTCTTCTTCAGACTCCAAAGAAATAGTGCTCCATGGCGGCATGGCTAATCCTCCAACCAAAACATCGTGAAATTAGAAATTGGCGGGACACAAAGATTCCAGTGTGAACTCGGGAGCCGTTTGAAAGGGGCTTGAATGACTAAAGAGGTTGCCGGCGCACTTGACAGGAAACCCGTACCTATTGATCCGGGTGCAAAGTAGATTTCCTACCCTGCATTGTTGGCCGCTTAACCTAAAGCGGGATATTTTTAGCCCTCGCCGTCCCAGCCAACACAGAGACGAATGTTTTAAAAGCAGGCGTGGGGGAATCCATAAAGGGATCCCTGATTGATTTCCACATAAAATCTGCAGTGGCATATCCAATGCTAGTACTGGAAAATGATATGAGGATCTGTTGCATGGATAAGAGGACGTTAAAGATAAGGTGTGTTTCGTCTCCGGCCTGTTATGAGGAAATATAGTCGAGGGTCTCCGTCATTAACCTTTGAAAGATTGTGTGTCTCAGTGGAACTACTTCTTGCTCTGATAAATGGTGAAATAAAGTAGTTACCCGAGTGCTGGAAGTATACGAATGTAGCCGTGTTTTATAGCTAACCTTCCCACACACACACACCTTTTTTTTTTTTGTTGTTTTCTTGAAAAACTCAAGCTGAGTTAATGGGGTAATTTAATTAGCTTTCCTGTAAACAACAACCTCTTCCACCGGCAGCCTCCACTAGATGGCACTGTGATCTTTTCCGAGCTGTTCTCTCTCTCTCTGCTTGTCCTCCTCCTCTTCCTTTTTTTTTTTTTTTTAATATAAAACAAAGTAATTGCCTGCGGCACAGTTCAGAAAGCAGCAGCTACAACTGACGCAGATCTTTCAGAGGCAGTCAATCATTATTCATCAGAAGAGCGTGCCTGTGTATTTTTTTTTTTTTTTTTTTTTTTTTTTGTGCAGTTCTGTGCTTTAAATGTAACCTAATGCCGGGCTACAGGTGAGCTGTCAGTATCTCCCCACCGCCATTCATCACACGAGCCACCCGTTAATAACGGGAAGAAGAAAAATTCCACGGGTTTGTGATTCTTTTTACGTTCTCTGCGGTAGGGGGGAATGGAAAATCTATAGCGGCCGGGGGCGGAGGGCAGTGTGCTTCCATCTTCCAAAACTTTCGCCTTCCCTCACCTAAACACGCAAGCAAAGAGCTAATTAGTACAGGAATGTCATTGTTGCATGATGCGGAGACGCCGATGATAGAAAGGGAAGAGTCAGTGATGGAGAGGGAGGAAATGTGAACGAGAGAGACAGATTGGGAGAGCGCCTCAGACAGAATGAGAGAGAGAGAGAGAGAGAGAGAGAGAGATTAAAAGATAGGGAGAGACTTGCAAGAGTGTGTAGGAAGGTCGCCGGCGCATGCGCACACGCCCAGACAGGGGGGTTGCAGAGAGCTTTGCCAACGCATCACTCTCTCTTTCAGCATCACCTCCGTGATCTCCCTCATCTCCTCTAGTTTTGCCGCAAATCCTTTTCTCAAAAGAAGCAACACAACTTCCTTTACTATGACTGGGAGTTTTCCGAAAATCATGCTTGGTGGGTGAAATAAAAAATGCTGGCTACTATGGGATCCCAATATTACACTGATTTTACTCTGGACATCAAGTAGCAACCTATTTAGGGTACAAAACTAAACACAAATGTAACTGGAATCTAAAATATAACCATGACTATCCAAAACTATTTACTTATATTCAAAATTATTATTCAAAAAATTATTACCATTTAAAGCTGTTTTTTATTTGAATATATTTAAAAATGGAATTTATTATTGTGCTACAAAGCTGAATTTCAGTCTTCAGTGTCACATGATCCTTGAAAAATAATTCTAATATACTGAAACATTACTATTATCAATGTGCTGCTTATTGTTTAGTTTTTTTCAGGATTCTTCAGAAGAACAGCATTTATTGGAATTTAAACGTATTCGCTTTCCCCTCTGAACTTGTCCAAGATTTGATTATTTTGAGCCGAGTTATCACTCAAATATGTCCCAGAATTGTGCATTTCATTTTTTTATTGTTGTTTCACAACATATTTTTCACAGAAACCGAATGAAAAATTGTTCTAAAATGATTGTTCATTATAAAATAGTCCTCGTGATGTTATCAATAATTTAATAAAATATTAATACTAATCAAATTAAAATAATATTTCATACTTAAAAGTTAGATAATTAATAATCACATAAATGATTGCAAGAAAATTCTCCTACTTCTAAACAAAGCCATTCCTGAAAGATTCACAAACGCCTCATGAAGAATCAATTCAAAAGAACGATTTGTTCATTAACCAAAGGTCATTTTGCAATATGACAAGAAATGTAGTAAAACATCAGACAAGTTTCTCAGCTGCAGCTGGACAGAAACGGCATCGTGGAAATGATCAATTGCAACTGACTAAATCATCTGCTTTGGCGAATCTCAAAACAAGTCTACTTTTGAACCTCTACTGCTTCACACAGCCAAACGTATATGCGATTTCATGAGGAATACTCAGAGCAAAAGAAAGGTCAAACGCATAGAAAGACACCCACAAGTTCAACACCGCAGGGAGGAAGCAGTCAAAAACAAAACGGCAAATCTGAATTGTAAAGCAACACTCAGAATTGCAGGTTTTCTGTCTCAGAGCAACGTTACTTGCAAATTTCAGTATATCTTGCTGTGTTTAAAATGAACTGGAGGGAATAAACACTGTCAGCAATAAACTGTCCTCAGTATATCCATGTAAGACATATACACTGACCAAACAACATTATTAGACAACCAATCTTTTCTTGAGCGGAACTTGTGACAGAATGATTTACTCTACGGTTCAACGGACCCATGTAGTCAATAATTTTATCCCTTAAAACGCATCTTTGATCACAAAAAGGCCTATTGAAATGTGTTTTAATAGCATTAATGTAACTATACAAGCGAAACCATGAATATGCAAACTTGCCCCGCCTCCACTCAATCACACCAGCTCAGAATACCTGATCCACTCACTCAGCTTACTTAATTCAGCCATATGTGTTTGAATCAGAAACCAGAAGAAGAAATGGAATGTTAACGCGCTTTACGTATCGCTCTCTACAACATCAGACACATAGTGGTTATTAATAATGTGTTGCTAATGTTACGCAAACCATTTTCCCATTCGCCATCTTAGTCTGCCTTCTAAAAATCAGCATCCTTAGAAACGCTTCGAACAACTTGGAACGTCAGTGGAGAAAGGCATATAGTTCAGCGTCATATTCATAATTCACCGCCTACACGATTGATCGCAATTAAATCGCTCGCGATTTGGCAAAGGCTGCGATTATTTAATGCGCAGCTTGTCAGAGCTGTACGGCTCTGCGATCAGTAGTAAATGCTTCTCCATCTGAAAGCCAGAGAGCGCTCTTAACTCCAAATAAACCCTGCCGCAGAAGAAGACAACACGAGTCATATCTCTGTAGCTGAATAAACAGAAGATTGAAGCACTTTAAACATGACTAATAAACACAAGACTGCCTTATTCTGTGTGAGAAGACACATCATCTCACAGAAGCTCAACGACAATGAAGTGAATTTGTAGTAAAAGCGTTAGTAAATGTTGTCTTTTGTTGTTAACATGTCTTGAAAGATGTTTGATGTAAGTTACTTTTTCAAATGTACATTATAAGCGACTCAAACTCACAGTGCTTTCAGTTGGATTAGCATTTGGAGCGCATAAAAAATAATCGCAACCTTTATAATCGCGCTAAGGATCGCGTTCAAGTTCAATGTTATTTTTCGTATCGTGCAGCCCTACGCTATATTGCTAAATGTACCCGATTTATTTTAGATATCAACATTTCTCTGCTTCGCAGCATAGTTAATGATATGCTAAAGCTTGCCCACATGTCGACGGGTTTGGTTACATGTTTGTGACGCAGACAAAGAGAACAATTTCAAACAGTGTTTTTTTTTTACTGCAGTTTAAAGGAGAAATTACTCAGCAATGGCATCGACTTATGAATTTGCACATGGTTTGTATTAAAAACACAACATAGATATATAAACCACATTAAAAACTTGATTTTCACCACAGTGGGTCTTTTAAAAAGCCAAACGAGATGGTAACTATCAAGGATTAAAAAAAAAAAAAAGTCAGCTGCCAAAGAAAATTCAATACAAATTCTCAAGTTTGGGAAGAAAGGTGTGGCGGCTCTTAGCCCAGCCTTGCTTCCTACAGTTCCCATCCCAAATTTCCCTGGTAACTCCAGCTGTGCTGATTGGTGTGTCATGTAATGGGATAGTCAAATACTTGACATAGTACTTATGGCTTGTTATGGGTTGTAGCGCAAAATCAATTTCGTTAAGAGATTTCTACTTTTGGAACCCTACTGTTGAGCTCTTCAGCATTTCTCCCACGAGACCGGTTCCCCCAAAACATATGCCAGATGTCCTCTAGTAAGTAAGCAGTCTTTTAGCAGATGCTTTTCATTTTTATTTCGAAACGAACTCACTTTAGCTACGTCATGTTAGCAGTGAAAGAAATGGCTCACAGGCTAAAATCAAATGAACAAGTCTCAACAAATTCACAACATGGAAGCAAATGATTCCCGCTTGTGCTTGGGTAAAGAACTAACATCTATTAAACAAATGAACCAACCTTTCCTCTCCTTGTTTGTGTGCATACTTCACTCGCGAGAAGAGCGCTCGACCTTAAAGAGTGTTCAATCGAAATGCTGCCCAATGGGGCTCACACTTGCCCAGCAGACCTTTCAGGTTTCTCACTTTGCATAATGATTAGTAAGAAGTGAACTGCTCATTTGTGACCTGATGATGAAGTGGATGTCAGCGTGGAGATGTTGATGCGTTGTCTTTTTTTTTGCCACACTTATGGCAAACTGCTTTGATGAGGTAATCCCAGAAGAAAATTCAATCGCTCTGAGGTTGCCGTTCCAAAGCTCATGAGACTGAAAAGGGATAATTCGCTCAAAAATGAAAACTCTGTCATCATTTACTCACCCTCATGTCATTCCAAACCTGTAAGACTTTCATTCATCTTCGGAAGACAAATGAAGATGAAATCTGAGCGGTTTCTGTCCCTCCATCGACAGCTACGCACTTTGATGCTTTAAAAAGTTCATAAAGCGATCGTTAAAATAATCCATATGAATTAAGAGGTTAAGTCTAAATTTTCTGATCGCTTTATATGACAAACAGATTTAATTTATTCACATATAAACATTCATCAACTCACACATCAGTTGTGGTAAAGGGAAGCTCAAGCATGTTTGCTTGACGTGTGAGAACCAATGAGATTGATTCTCGTCAAGTCAAGTCAAATCAAATCATCTTTATTTGTATAGCGCTTTTTACAATGCGAATTGTGTCAAAGCAGCTTTACATTAATAATTGGCAAATAATTTTGGGTGCACAGCAGCTCTCAAAGAAAATGGTGTCATTGTCCAGCTTATTCTCGATATTATTGATTCATTCCATTGCAAATATCAGTAGTTATTAGTCTAGTTAATTTAGGTATAGCAGCACTGCAGAAAACAGTGACGTAATCGTCCGGCTCAGCTCAGTTCACATACAACGGCACCAATGCAGGCATATCAAAAACACTGCTGATTATCAAGCAAGTGTCCCCAACTTAAGCAAGCCAAAGGCAACAGCGGCAAGGAACCAAAACTCCAACAAATGGAGAAAAAAACCTTGGGAGAAACCAGGCTTAGTCGGGGGGCCAGTTCTCCTCTGGCCAACAGTGAACACATGCCCGATACTCTGGCAGAGTTACGGGTCATTAAACCGATTTGGAGTCGCAACAGTCAAAATATTTAATCTAGTTCCATCTAGTTTAAGATTTTTTTGATCACGCCGGTACGGGACGGTTTGTTGGATTACGCATCACGTTTGTGCTTCAATTAGAGGTTTGTTTTGGCGCGTCAAGTAGGTTCGGTTGAGCTTCTGTTTATGTCCGCTAACCAATATCGAGAATAAAGGCTTAAATTCAATCTGTTCATCATATAAAGCGATTGAGGGTGCATTCACACTTGTAGTTCGGTTTGTTTGGTCCGGACCAAAAAACAAAACAAAACATATAGTCCTGGTCCGCTTAGTGTTCACACTGGCATTTTTAACAGCGAACCTTAAGTTACCGAATCAAAGGCAAAGGGATACGGTCACAACCTGATTGGTCGGCTTTTATGACGTATATTTTGCGACGGAACTCGCTTACCGAACATTCAAAACAATGCTGTGTGCTGGATTAAATGCCTTCATTTTATGCGTGTACATATGCTTTATTTTTACCAGCTGAGAACTCACGAAGAGCTCATAAAAAGTTCAAAACATTCAAAACAGCACCAGGATTTGCTCCGTTGTATGCAGAAACAAATATTGATGAGGCACTTTACCTCCTCGTTGCCCTCGACTCAATTTGGATACACTGATCTCCCCGCGTCGTCAAATCAGCTGACTTGTAGCGTCACATCTTGTGACATCACGTCCTGTTTTTGGTTCGTTTACATGACTTTGGTCCGTGTTGCGTTCATATATCAATCGAACCGCACCAGAGTTCGTTTGGAAGCGGACCGAGACCCATCTTTTTTGCGGTCTCGGTCCGCACCAGGGTTCGGATGGCAGCGTTCACATATGTTCAAACAAACCGCACCAACTGAGGCAATCGCGCCAGGGGTTCGTTTTTTATGGAAACCAAACAAACAAGATGATCTTCAGAAAAATTCGACGGAACTGAAATCAATGAAAAAGTTAATATTTCTCTTGTTTGACTTTTTTTTTTAAATGTTTCAGCGCAGTTGTTGTGCTACGAAGGAAGGGACATCTCTCTCCTTTCATTAAAGAGATTAATTTTCATGTTCATTTTTTCTTAGATGAACAATCGGCCTTTTGGGAACGACGGTGAGGAATGAATGGGTGAGAATTTAATTTTGGGCATTTTTTAATTTTGAGTCATTAATGGCAGAAAGAATTTGAAGAAGAAATATTTGAGATCATATTTGAGTTCATTATCTCATCTTCTCATTTTAACTTCTCAACCCCATTTATTTTGCTTGACTCTTTCTGTGCTTTGAACTCTTCTTCTTTCTTTTGATGACCTGTACCAGTTGAGCTACCTAGCCAGTTTATAAAATCAGAAAAGCCATACATATGCATCATGCGAGCATCAATGTCCATTAGTTTACAAATCATGCGCTATGGTAAAAGTGTTTTGAGGTCATAGTATTGCACCGAAATATTAATCGATAATATGCCAATCGTGTGAAAAGGAATAAAAGTTGTTGATGTTTTACTGCTTCTATACTATTCTTTCACTGCAGTGAATTTAAAGGGAAATATTAGTTCAGTGAGGTTCGACATAGAACTCAAGGGTTCTTGACTCAATTTTAAGGAACCCTTTACGGCGAAAAGGTTCTATATAAGGAGAAATATCAAATAATTGCACAGTACTTTCATGTTTAATGCTTTATTTCAATTTCTTCTAGTGATAGTAGTTACGAGCTTTTTTTCCATAAAATAATCCCATATATATTGGTACATTTTTGGAGTTTTGCAAACATGTACTCAATGTAGAGGCATATATTTCCAATGAGGCAAGGTTGGCTTTTTCAATGGCGAAAAATCCAAAATGCAGAAGGCTTCATTTCATTCCTGTCCACAAGAAATAATGGAGATATTACAGATGTCGTTTGTAAATTTTACTTCCCCAAAGAGTGGGAACCTCATCTAGACTCTCTGAGATGACCATCATCCATCCAGGCTTTCCAATCAGCGTTACACACCCCAAAGGCATACAAACACACTCAGTAATGGTGCTTTTTTAGACAACACAGACGTATCGATCAACACTCGACTGGAATGATACACATTTGTGCCACAACAGCGTGTTTAAAAATTATTGACCCCGCTCTGAAAGGATAATGGGACGAATGCCACATGCTGACCAATTATGGCTTTACAACAACCATCAAAACTTCTGGCACCCATAGGACCAACACTGTTGTACGGAAAAAAGAATTGAAGATATAGGAATCAATGGCCAAGTCTTGCACTTCATTTACCAAGCTTCTGTCCTGGAAAAGAGTGAATGGTCTGTCCTTCCTGCTCTTCTGTATGATGGATGTCCAGCGTGTTTGAGAATTCTTCTAATGAGGCCACCGTGTTAACATGCGCCTCATATTGTCCTGCCGCTCAAGGGGAATTTCCTTGTGCGACAAAATGTTCGCCATCCATTTCCCACTGACAGTGAATGCTGCATGATGGCTGTACGTTCAGACACCAATCAAGCGGCCTACCTCAAAGCATTCTAAGGCGTTGTAGGCCGAAGCAAGAGAAATGCTGACTATGCTGATTTCCTTTGATACCAAAAAGTACTGACAACAATAGATCAATCTTATTCAAATGCACTATTTTCCCATGCTAGTGTGTCACGTCTAAGGTCAAACTCCACTGGAATCAATTGTAAACTGTGTGTACTTAATGTAAGGAATGCTGTCGGTGTGACGCTCATATATTCAGTCTGTATGGCAGGGTGTGGCGGCTGCCATATCTGGGTAAGGACAATGCAAAGTAACATATTTTTATTTGGAGGATTAACAGTTATATTACTACATGTAACATAGTTTGTAATTATTTAATAAAAGATAAGTAAAGTAAATTAAAGCGATCTGGTTGTTATATTCTTGTCACGGAAGTTTAATGGCGGTGCAGATGTGTCTATTTATAACGAGAAATACACCGTTTCTCTCAAAAAGTTTTTTTTATGGACATTGATCCTCCAATTATAACAAACAGAGGAGATTTAAAAGATTTATTTTGAAGTTTAGTCAGATTAAAACAGGAGTTTTCACACTCAATGAGATTGCGCTGCACTGACTGACAGCTTCAGTGAATATAAAGATCTTTTTGAAGAAAAGTTTTCATTTTTCTTGAGACTTTGTGATACAACTATACTTTGCACAAAAATAGACGCAAAATATAAATTTTCGATCATTTATACGAAGCCTACGTAGGTTTACGCACATGACATGCAAGGAAAAAATGTATTCATTCCCTCGATTTATAAAACACGCGCATGATTTAGTAAATCGAAGGAACGAAATAGTAAATCGTGTGCATGTTTTAGTATATCGAGGGAACGAAATAGTAAATCATGTGCATGTTTTAGTATATCGAGGGAACGAAATAGTAAATCATGTGCATGTTTTAGTATATCGAGGGAACGAAATAGTAAATCGTGTGCATGTTTTAGTATATCGAGGGAACGAAATAGTAAATCATGTGCATGTTTTAGTATATCGAGGGAACGAAATAGTAAATCATGTGCATGTTTTAGTATATCGAGGGAACGAAATAGTAAATCGTGTGCATGTTTTAGTATATCGAGGGAACGAAATAGTAAATCATGTGCATGTTTTAGTATATCGAGGGAACGAAATAGTAAATCGTGTGCATGTTTTAGTATATCGAGGGAACGAAATAGTAAATCATGTGCATGTTTTAGTATATCGAGGGAACGAAATAGTAAATCATGTGCATGTTTTAGTAAATTGTGTGCATGATTTACTTTTACGTTCCCTCAATTTACTAAAACGTGCACATGATTTATAAATCGAAGGAACAAAATAGTAAATCGTGTGCATGTTTTAGTAAATCGAGGGAACGAATTGTGCGCACGATTTAGCCTTCTATTTTTTTCCTGCATTTCATGTCCGGGGCTCCGTAAATTAGGATTTGATAATCTCTAAAAATAAATTCAAAAGCAAAACTTGTGAAAAAATATATATGAAGAAGTGCTCCTCTGCTGCCATCTTCTGGTTATAGCATTTTTTTTTTTTTAAAGTTAAAATAAGTATTTGTTTTTCACCAAATGTTAGTTTTCCTACACCATGAAACTTTTAGTTTTACCAATGCGGACAATGTTCAAAAAGATGAACAAGAAACATTTTTGGTCATCATATTAAAAATAACTGTTAAATTGTATAATATTCTAGCTTTGAAGTGCTTAATTTCATTCTTAACAGTGGTATAATTTGTATAATTTGCTGAGTCATGACCAAAACTATAGGCTGATGTGACTCATCTTTGGACGCACCACACACACACACACACACACACACACACACACACACACACACACACACACACATTTGATGATGTCATCAGATTTCGACATACCTTGGTTTTTGTTGAATTAACGCCACTGATGCTAGTGTGTCATGTCTAATCTCAAACTCCACTGGAATCAATTGTAAACTGTGTGTACTTTATGTAAGAAATATTATATTTTCTGACTATGTACAGCGTTCCACATCCCTCCTTACCTTAAAAGCCAGCTGCCTATGTAGGCACAGCAAAGCTTTTGGAATCTATATTTGAAAGGAGTCTCTTATTCTCACCATTTATTTGATCAAATAAGTAATCAAGCATTATTGTGAAATATGATTGCAATTGAAAATAGAAATTAATGTCAGAGCTGTCAAATGATCCATTCTACTATGCTGATTTGCTGCTCAAGAACCATTTCGTGTGATGGTCCACACACATTCATGCCTGCATTCGAACTTTTCACAAAAACAAAGTGATCTGTTTGTGTCAAGCCTTGTTATTGATCCAATTTCTTAACCGGCAGTTTTCAAACGAGGGAAGCAAATGCAGACATTTGACAGCTCAGTTTGGCTTGCTTTCACCTCAAAGAAACAAAAAGAAACGTGAATCAAATGACTGCTCTTACTCTCTCTGCTTTTCTGTCACTCTTGGGTCAGTTCCTCTTCTAACAACCTTTCTTCGCCTATCACGCACGTCAGAAGAGTAGCAATTAAAAATGCCGTAGCGTAACGTGAACCCTGAATGTTAGCTAACTGTTTTGTTTCTTTAAAGGAATGACACTTCATTAAACCAGTCTCCTATAAAGCCTCGGTTTTTAGGTTAATTACCGTTCGAAGCTCTGATGCTTCTCTCACTTTTTTCTCCCTTAACTCACCAGAGGAGCTCTTGTGTTTAATTAGGGCTGTGTGGTACGCCAATAAACAATGTATTAGGAGACTAGGAGACAGCAGATAAGTGCCTGAGTCATTACCTAGGGTTCATAAGCTGTCTTGATGTACAGTCGTAATTGCAGCAATGTGGCCCCATATGCGGCGGGAGATCTCTTTGCAGATCTTAAAGAGTTTATATTGGTTTATTGTTTGTGGTTTAAAGAGTAACCTTCCGTTGTTGGCTGGTATACTTTATTAGTTGTCAGTGGGGATTCATCTTCCACCTGTTTGAATCATCTTCTGTCTGTAGGTGGATTCTGTAAGCATCGAAATCCCCCAAAGGCTTTTTTCCCCACCTGTTTTAATGAATTCTTTGGAACAACAGTGCTGAAAATTTCTAGCACATTTCTAACACATTCTTGCCTTGCATGATGTCATTATTTGAGTGCAATTACAGGGATAGTTCACCTAAAAATAAAAATGATCTCTTGATTTACTCACTTTCAAGCCATGTGTATATGATTTCTTCTCTCAGACGAACACAATTGCAGTTATATTTTAATAAATTAAATTTTTCACTTTTTGTTATTTTTCAGCCATTTGCTAAAATCATTTAAGTTCATTTTTTTCCTCATTAATGTAGACACAGCACCCCATATTGACAGAAAAATACAGAATTCTTGACATTTTTTAAAATTTCTTTTTCATTAAAAAAGAAAAAGTGAAATAACACATGGTCCTAAGTATTCAGACTGTTTTCTGTGACACTCATATATTTAACTCAGGTGCTGTCTATTTCTTCTGATCATCCTTGAGATGGTTCTACACCTTCATTTGAGTCCAGCTGTGTTTGATTATACTGATTGGACTTGATTAGGAAAGCCACACACCTGTCTGTATAAGACCTTACAGCTCACGGTGCATGTCAGAGAAAATGAGAATCATGAGGTCAAAGGAACTGCCTGAGGAGCTCAGAGACAGAATTGTGGCAAGGCACAGATCTGGCCAAGGTTACAAAAAAATTCCTGCAGCACTTAAGGTTCCTAAGAGCACAGTGGCCTTAAATGGAAGACGTTTGGGACAACCAGAACCCTTCCTAGAGCTGGCCGTCCGGCCAAACTGAGCTATCGGGGGAGAAGAGCCTTGGTGAGAGAGGTAAAGAAGAACCCAAAGATCACTGTGGCTGAGCTCCAGAGATGCAGTCGGGAGTTGGGAGAAAGTTGTAGAAAGTCAACCATCACTGCAGCCCTTCACCAGTCGGGGCTTTATTGCAGAGTGGCCTGCCGGAAGCCTCTTCTCAGTGCAAGACACATGAAGTTGCAGGAGAGGAACTTGGAGAGGGAGAGGAACTTCATCTTTGAGTTCATCTGAATTTCATAACTGGTGTTGACAGATTGAATCTCTTGTCACAGTGTGAACACTTGTAAGGTTTTTCTCCAGTGTGAATCCTCTGATGTTCATGTAAATTTTGGCTTCTCCATCGTATGAATGTTAGGTGTGTCTTCAGGTTTGATGACATAATAAATGTTTTTCCTCACTGATCACATGTGAAGAGTTTCTCTCCGGTGTGGATCCTCATGTGAACATTAAGATTTCGTTTGGTTGTGAAACTCTTTCCACACTGAGTGCAGGTTGTAGATTTCTTGGCTCTTCTTTTCTTTAAAAATGTCTTTTCAGTCTTTGGTTTGGTTTTCTTTGCCTTTGGTTTTCGACTCAAAGGTTTTTCCTCAGGTTTGACATGATGTTTCTGCTCCACTTCACTCAGTTCTTCACTCTCCTCAACTTCAACTTCAAGTTGCAGACCGCATGGAGTTTGCTAAAAAACACCTGAAGGAGATGATGGAGATAAAAAAGATTCTCTGGTCTGATGAGACCAAGGTGGAACTTTTTGGCCTTAATTGTAAGCGGTATGTGTGGAGAAAACCAGGCACTGCTCATCACCTGTCCAACACAGTCCCAACAGTGAAGCATGGTGGTGGCAGCATCATGCTGTGGGGGTATTTTCAGCTGCAGGGACAGGACGACTGGTTGTAATCGAGGGAAAGATGAATGCGGCCAAGTACAGGGATATCCTGGACGAAAACCTTCCCCAGAGTGCTCAGGACCTCAGACTGGGCCGAAGGTTTACCTTCCAACAAGACAATGACCTTAAGCACACAGCAAAAATAACTTAACAACAACCCCATGACTTAAACCCAACACCCTTACTTAAACCCAATCGAGCATCTCTGGAGAGACCTAAAAATGGCTGTCCACCAACATTTACCATCCAACCTGACAGAACTGGAGAGGATCTGCAAGGAGGAATGGCAGAGGATCCCCAAATCCAGGTGTGAAAAACTTATTGCATCTTTCCCAAAAAGACTCATGGCTATATTAGATCAAAAAGGTGCTTCTACTAAATGCTGTGTGTACATTAATAAGGAAAAAAAATAATAACTTAAATGATTTTAGCTAATGGCTGTAATATAACAAAGAGTGAAAAATTTAAGGGGGTCTTATATATATTCTTCAGTCAAAAAGAAAAGGAGGAAAAGGTAAGGAAAACATCATAGGATTGTAGACTTCAATGGCTACCAATGGGTTGAAGGTCCAAATTGCAGTTTCAATGCAGCTTCAAAGACACGATCCCAGACGAGGGTCTTTTCTAGCAAAATGAAAATTTTCTAGCAAAATTTCGAAAAATAAGGGTCTTATCTAACAGTCATTTTCTAAAAAAAAATAAAAACCGTATACTTTTTAACTACAAACGTTCGTCTTGCACTCCTCCGTGATGTGCCACGCATTGCGTTCTCACGTTGGAAACGTCACGTGTGACGTAGGCGGAAGTACCGATCCAGTGTCTAAAAAGCGAATTTGCAAAGACTAAGTCAAAAGTTCTTTACGGAAAAAGGTAAAACAACGATGTTGGTCAATTTTGAACCGCGGTACTTTCTCCTACGTCACGCGTGACCTTTCCAATGTGATTACATAATGGCTGGCACATCACAGAGCAGTCCAAGATGAGCATTTGTGGTTAAAAAGTATACAATTTTTATTCAAAATCAAAATCACGAGCGCCATTCACTTCCATTATAAAGCTTGGAATAGCCAGGATATTTTTTAATACAACTCTGATTGTGTTCGTCTGAAAGAAGATACTCATATAGACTTAGGATGGCTTGAGGGCGAGTAAATCACTATCCCTTTAAGTCAGCAGGTGATTTTTTTCTTTCAAATGAAATGGAAAAACATCAATTGAAACTGAAATAAGATTGATATCTTTAATACAGTAGAAAAGCCCTTTGAAAATACAACGTGGCTCATTGCTTTTCTTATGCGCCTTTAACCAAGCCACAGCAGTTTTAGGCCCTATTTTGGATTCGGACCGAGTGGATAATCAAAAACATTTTGGAGGCCATTATTTTCCATTTGTCTTTCTGTACCTATGTTTGAAGTATCACTGAAGCGTTTTCTCTTTCCTCTCCTGCTGTCAGCTGCATTGAGACTGCTTTTAGCAAGCCAAAGAGAATGTTCTCTGTCAGCCATTGAATACTGCAACCCTCCATATTTAGATTTGCCATTCAAAATGATAGAGGTGTCACATAAAGAAAGGTCTGACTGTGTCAGTGCATTTATAAAAGGTGTCAAACATGCTGGTTTGAATCCAACATTTAAGTGCTTTTCCTTTCTCTAACTTCAAAGCCTGCCAGCTGGAGAAGAAGAAAAACAGAGTGAGAAAATATTAAATGCCATTACTGCTTCTGTCAAACCCATCATAAACAACATCATTTGTGATGTTCAAGATCATTTTCTTTACAGTATGACCTGTTGAATGGTCAGCTCTCAGAGAGCCATTTTGTCATTGTTTGTATCTTTCTTTCTGCATGTTTTGGGCCCGCGAGGGGCCACTTTGGAGACGAGTGCGGCTCAAGGAAAAGAAACGGAACGGGGATAAGCGTAGAGAGTGATGCTGCCAACCTCTCAACAGGGGGCAATCACTTTACCTGTCAACCCCTCCGCATGTCGTCTTTCATTTTCCGGCTCGAGGGACAAGAGAAAGCGTAAAACAGCATTCACAGTCGCCCAGATGTTCCATTGGCGAGTATCTGGCATGTCGCTTTCCTCCCTTTTTATTTCCTGTTTCTGAATGATGGCTGAGTTGTGTAGGAGTTGACAAAAAAGTAGCAAAAGATTATGAAAAAAAACTGCAAGCATTTAGCATATTGCTGTGGCGGCAAATAAAGGATGAATTATTCATTTGAACTGTCAATGATACTCTTATTCCGCATGCAAAGTGGAAACCATACTAAAAGGAATTGACTTGAACTCTGTGGATTGCTTTGCTAAAGGAATAGTTCATCCAAATGCCAATCATCCAACTGTGGATAGTTATATAACCTCAAATAAACTAATAAGAAACCTAATTCCTGTACAAAATAGGCCTTTTCAACAGTGTTCAGTATCCTTTATATAATATTATAGTATCTAAATATAGCATAATAATATAATATACTGTAATTAATTTACCATAATAATAGATTAAACAATGGAATGCTAGTTTAAATGTATATAAATATAAACATTGAAATATTGAAATGACTAAAACAGCTGAAAACTAAAAGTAACAAAAAGTTAAAGCACAAGCACACAGTTAAAATGAACTAAAATAAATTAAATTGAAGCATTGAAATGGCTAAAATAAATTTAAATAAATTAAAGCTAAACAGTAATTTAAAAAAAAAAAAATAATGAAAAATGACAAAAGCAATATTACTAAAACTAAAATTAAAATGAACTAAAATTAATTCATTTGAAGCATTGAAATGACTAAAACTGCTAAAATAAAATACATAAGTTAGAAATGTATTTTTTAAAAAAAGTAATCTAAAATAAAATTAGTAAAAAAAGTATTGAAATGACTGAGACTGTTAAAACAAACAAACAAAATAAGTTAAAGCTAAATAGGAATAGAAAAAAAATTATAATAAAAAATAAAGAAGTACACAGCAAAATGACTAAAACTAAAATTAAAATGAATAATAAAAAAGCTCATTTAAATGATTAACAAATACTATAATAGTATACAGTATACTTACAAAAAAAAATACTAAAACAAATCTATCATATGGCTCATGAAGACTGATTTTTTTTTTAGACTAATTTTAAACTCGAAAGGTGTGGTCACTACGAATTATTGTGAACATTCTTCAAAAACTCACCTTTTTTTTTTTTTTTTTTTTTGGTGAACTGTTCATTTATGTCCTTGTTCTGACCCAACAGAGTGGCATGGAATGATATAGATGAGTTTGGTCACAGGCCAGAATGGCAGCACCGGATAAATCTACAGCTGAAACATCCGAATCCTTCACGGGAGGAATCGGTGAAGGTCTGTGTTTAAAATAAGAGCACCGCTGTGAGGGCACTGGGCGAGATGATGCTTAAGTGACACAGCACAACAGATTCTTCCATTGATTGTAAATTACCCAACACTCATAAGTCTTGCTCAACTGCAGCGTTCCACTTGATCTAGCACCACTACAATACTGGTGATTGTGTCACACTGATGAAACCGCAGCGGCCGCTCTCACCCGTAGATCATTCGTCCTCTGAAGAAAGATGGATAGATGGCTCTGTATTTGCCTGGGGGCAAAGTCAAACGACAACACCATTACATTTCCAATCCCCATTCTCGAATTAGCCCTCGCATCTTCCATTTTAAAGATGTCTTCCTTTGTTGTCGCCTCCAGCCCATCTAAATCCCTCCTCCACCCATGCAACATAAACACAGATGCTGATTTATTCATCCTAGCGCAACCAGATGGGCAGCATTCGTGACCTAATGGTTAGAGATTAAGACTGGTAAACCGAAGGTTGCGTGTTCGATTCCCATTTGACCCTTTGCAAAAAGTTTGATTGACAGGCGATCTGACCAATCATAACCCCGAATCCGACTTTTTTTGTCCGACAAAGCAGTCAGGGGAGTTAGTAGATTAACGTTGGTGAACTTGAACTTGAAAAATTGTGTGTACTCATGCTTGAAACAACATTCCTTCCGATGTTCATTCATGTTTATTTGATGCTATAAATGAACTAGTATGAAGAGATGATCGCTTCACGAGGAGCTCCAGCGATCTGTCACGACACATTAAAGACACACTATACGCTATTTATTGTTTAAACTTCTTTTAAAAATTACCATATTTTAAATATGAAACTGTTTCATACGTTGTTAGTGTCCTCTTTGCACCATGATGCATTTTTCACTCCATGAGTACATGATGTGTGGCGTGAGAGTGCATGGATTGTTGGACACAGTAACTTAAGGGGGCGGGTCTTTGCGAAGGGTCAATCAATTGCAGGTTTGATTCTCAACATCATCGATTCTCAGTACTCAGTACTGAAGTACCCTTGAGCAAGGGCAATACCCAATCACTCTCCACCGCAGCAAAATGGCACACTCCAGGTGTGTGTGTGTGTGTGTGTTCACTGTTCCAAATGTGTGTCACTAACTTGGATGTGCTAAATTCCAAGGACGAATTCTGAGTAAGGACCATATTGGTCTTCATGTCAAATGGCACTCGGCTGGTTTTGTTTCAACACCGTTTACGGTAACACATTGTTTTACATTTTTAGACATTACTACATGCACTTACTATAGTAATAACAGTAGATTATGCATAATTACAAGTAACTAACCCTAAACCAAACCCTAACTGTAACTCTATAGTAAGTACATGGAGTTGATTAATACGCAGTACTAATAAGTAATTACAATGTAACAACCACACTAAAATAAAGCATGAAGTAAAACCGGTTATTTTTGTATAGGTTTTATAATATATACTATATATAACAATAATATGTGTAAAAATTTAGACTCACTGACATTATTTGCTCATCTTCTTTCTATGACAGTTCAAATCATATGATAATTTTAAAGAAAGTCCAATTTTTGCAATGGTGGAAATTTATTCCCAAAGTCGCACAGTGAACATTGAGTTTTTGTTTTTCTTGAAAACTTTTTCAGGTACCTAGAGGCTAAACTGTATGCCATTGATTAAACTGAATGATGACAGACAACTTTCTTTTGACAACCGAGAGAAACTAATTAACAATAACAAAAATGATAGCCTGCCTCAAACCCCCGTCTACACTGATGACAATCAATGAAAAGAACCGTGCTGGTCCAGACGTGGATAACAGAGAACAAAACGTTTATTCTGATGTTGCTCAGGGTGTCATTTTTCTTCGTTTGTCAACAAAGTCTTCTACCTTCGATTCCCCGGCAATTTTCTCTCTGTAGTAATACAGACATGTGGGAATCAGTCTTGGTTGTAAGCAATATACAATAGCAACATGTGGTTGTCCATTACATGCATCATCATACGCCTTCCTTGTGCGCAGATGCAACCAGTGACTTATAACATTTAAAAATCTTAGCAACTCCAAACATTTGTGTAATATTATTATTATTATTATTATAAAGAGTAATGTGCACCAATTAATATTCCACAATATGACCAAGACATTACAAAACTAAAAATTCAGAACAGTTAAAAGTGCTATAAGTGTTTATTCTGTTTATCATGTTTGGGACTGGGTGGACCTTCCGGTCTGTTACTTGTCCATGAAGACCTTGAAAATCCTTCCTAAGCCTGGGTTTTCAGAGCCAAAAAGGCATCACAAATCCTTCTTAGTCACATTCTTGCCGATTTGGACCAGCAGCACAAACTTGCTTACACATGATTACAAAGAGTGTAGTAAAAAAGAAATCATTTTCATGAAATATTTATGGTTAGAATTTTATTCATTGAGAAGCTTTTTTAAAAATCGAAACGAATACCGAAGCCTTTCGTGTGAAAAGCACTTAATAAAATAAAAACACAGATTTGGAGTCAAAAATCTCATGCCACATATGTCACCCCATGAATCTAAGTACGTTTTAGGCCCTGTTTACACCTGGTATAAAAGTGGACCGACTATGCCCCTTTTCACAAGATGTAATATTAGTCTCTGGTATCAACAGAATGTGTCTCTTAAGTTTTCTCCTATTTGGGTGTGAGCAAAAACACACATTTTTTTTAATGTGTGTCCCTTTAAATGCAAATAAGCTGCTGCTCCCAGCCACCTTTCCAGAAGAGGGCGGAGCTTTAACAGCTCGGATACTCAACAACAACAAAACCGGAGAATCTCACGCAGCCAAAATGCCAGAAATAGTCAGTACCGGTGTTCAGCCTTACATTGTTCAAATCAGAGACACTGATGGAGAGACTCAGGAAGAAGTTACAACTTGTAGAATGAAACTGGACGTTTCGGAACGGCAGGTGGATAAATTTATGGAGTTACATGGATTCAACTCATCGACTAGAATGCAAATCCAGTGTTCAACTGATCCTCGTTTGTGAAGCAGTCCGGCGTAAAAAAAACACTTTACAGAAATTCTTCGGCATATTTCCTTCATAAATGAAATTCAACCACCTCAATGGCTCAGATGCCGAGATTCCATGGAGATTCTTATGTTTGTTGGTACATCTCTCATTGAGTCATGTGATTTCGGTTGGTGTCCACCTGAGTCGATGTCAATCGGCACCGTCTATTTTTCAATGACGTACGACTTGCATTGACTGAAATATCCGATCGGTACGCTTACACTCAGATTCATATCAGATTTATTTCCACATATGAGGCGTGAAGCCAATCTGAGAATATCAGAATCCATGTGCTTTTTTCTGGCTTACACGCTCATGGGTCATATTTGATCTTTGCTACATGGGAGGGAAAAAAATTGGGTCACTTGAAACATGTAATGCAAATGCAGCCTATGAAAGAAATCCGATCGAATGTGTTTTCGACCTCTTCTGGTAGTGGTCAAAAGTGGACAAGCTCAAAATGTTTTTCACCCGTATCTAGCGACATCCTTGTGATGCGACTGACCAAAACGGATCTTAATACCAAATGTAAACAGGGCCTGAGTGCAAAGAAAAAAGTATTTTTAGTGTAAAGTGTATCTGCCATTAAAAATACCTAATTTAAATATGTGAAATATTATGCCACATAAAAACTGCAAAATCCAACAACTACACACTTTATCTTATTTACTTTCCCTAATGAGCCAACGAAATCATTCACAATTAAGACTTTCGCAACAGCCCAAAAAATGACTCGTATCGTGATTTAGGGTTTTGTTCGTACCGCCTAGGAGATGCACACATATGTACTGTTTGTTTTATGGGTTGATTTTCTTTGCTAATGAATCAATTTGCCGGATCACCCACATATTCCCTCTCCCATATTCCGGAGGCCCACGGCTAGACAGACTGCACTCGACTCTCCTCTCGAGACTAGACGGGGTGAGTTCACTCAAGCGATGCTTAGCCATATGGCACTACAGTGTGCAAGCCGTCAGCTCTTTTAATTCACCACAATCTTCAAGACGATATTTATCTTCACCAAAGAACTTCCTAAGAAGCTTTTTCAGTGACAACTTTGCCCTGGATTTAGGCAAAGAGATCCTTTCTTCTGCTGCTAAGTGGCATTCTTAATCGTCTCACGCTGAGATCGAACGCTCCTCCAGAATCAACAAGATATGCAGAATCCAATTTGATTTAATTCATTATCCACTCCAGCGGACGCTAATCGAGAACAATTGATTCCGCACGGGGACTAAAAGGGAGGCATGCGTGATGCTTGTACGCTGCGGCCTGGAGGTGTCCGAGTCAGATCGCTAAAAATGATTGGTTGTTTGTGTCGTGCGGTGCGGGCAAGAGAATGCTTGAAACAACACGAAGGGAAGCACTAAGTGAGCAGACCGCATGGACGAGATGAGATCAGTGTTTTCAATCCCAAGGCGTCGTACACTGAAGCATCTCGCTGCAGAAGCCAAAGGAACCCCTTGGCGTTTCTGTGTTGAAGCAGCCAATAGCCTCACTGCTGTCAATGAGAAACCTTTGGAGTCGATCCAGTGATGGAAAAGGAAGAAGAGAAGAATTTTAACTACAGGCTCGACGGGCTGATTTTTATTAAAACGAACAGATTTCGACTTATTTTTTTACGTGACGTTCACACTAAAACTCTCTTTGATGCCTTTCATGTATTGATCCTCCTTGTGTTTATACCTGGTTGCGTTTTGGTCGATCTGATCAGGAGTAGACGAGGGAGACACCTTCCAGTTTGCACTTTAATTTGTCTCTTATCTCCACTTTCAACCACTTCTCTTCTGATTTCTTCAAGGGGAGGGTCTATGGGTGTTTGTATATATGTTTTTTTTTTCAAAACTTTTGATCTTATGAGCAAGATAAGCTTGAGCGATTTACATATGAACATGAAAGGAGACGACGGGAAGCAGAAGCGCTCTTTTGTGGTTGTTTGAACACATTCGAGTGTATATTCATATGTATCACTGTTTCCACCAGAATATTGAGCAGCACAACCGTTATCAAAATTAATAATAATCAGAAATGTTGGTTACACTTTATTTTAAGGTGTCAGTGTTTCAGTGTACTTATACATTTAAGAACTGAGTAACAGTTAACTACATGTGCTTACTATAATTTAGGGTTAATTGCATGTAATTAAGCATAATTTCTAGTTATTATACAGTAAATACATTTAACAATGACACTGTAAAATAAAAAAGTGTTACCAAAATGTTTCTTGAGCAGCAAATCGGCATATTAGAATGACTTCTGAAGGATCATGTGACATTGAAGTCTAGAGTAATGATTAAAAATACTTAATACAATAATTTTTCTCAATATTACTGGTTTTTGATCAAATAAATGCCGCCCCAGTGAGTATAATAAGAGACTTCTTTCAAAAATAGTAAAAAATCTTAGTAATGTATCAATGAACAGAGAACTAAAAATGAATGACGACTATAAACGTGAAATTTTTGGAGTGTAACAACATTCCAATCAACCAATCAGATTTGAGGGACACGTTTACAGTTTATGTCAAGTTTAGGCTCACAACTAGGGTTAGAGATATGGTTAGGAAAAAATTTTCAGACCGCAATGTTGCTCCAGGATCAACAAAATATGTTGACCCAGGAACGCATCTACTTACACAGTAAAAACCCCAGAGATAAATCCACTCTGCTCAGATAACATTTGGTCCCTCTCTAAATAGTGTTAAAGTAACACTGAAGCAGAGTTAAAGTTAATGAGATAATTAAGCAATTAATTAAATTATGATTGAATATTAATGATGAACACCTGCTGTTAACAAGCAGACTCTCTGAAGAAATGAGAAACACAAGAACAACAGCTGACTTCAACTAATTTCCTGAACAACTGAACAACTCTGCTTAAGTGTTACTTTAACACTATTTAGAGAGGGACCAAATGTTATCTGAGCAGAGTTGATTTAACTCTGGGGATTTTACTGTGTACCAAAATCAGGAAGTGTGTCAACAGCATTGTTTTTTGAAGTGAATTCCGTAATGGAACATGGTTGTCATCCTGCAAACAGCTGAATGTATGGGGAACATAATTTCAGCATATTCGTTGATCCTGGAACAACACTCCAATCAAGCAATCAGATTTGAGAGACAAGTTTACAGTTTATGTCAAGTTTAGACTTGAGTTAAGTTATACACCTATCATTTCTCTCTGATTTTAGGGATAAGTTATGGGCAGGGTTAAGTTTAGGCGTCGGATTGTTGTTCCAGGGTCAACAAAACATATTGATTCAGGAACACCGGCAAAATCACAGTGACCATTGCCTATATGAATATAATCACATCACAACAGTATCATCCCTGCAAATTAATTACTGTAAAATTAATTACATAAATGACCCATGTAAATGTTCTTTTACGGACGTCACCTTGTGAAATAATGGCAACGTACTTCAGTTTCTGACACGTTTAAAATGAGAACATGCTGCCCAAAGAGAAGGAAACATCATAGATAAAGGGTTTGTTCGCTCTTTACATGTCCTCTTTTTCTCTTTCTGTCCTCTCTCTCTCTCTCTCTCTCTCACACACACTCACACACACACACACACACACACACACACATGTCAGTGATTTTACAGTCCTTTGTACTGCAAAGAAAAGGAGAGTGAGACTGTGCTAGGTATTACAGAGCACACAAGATAAATCTTGAGCTAGTACAGACACCAAAGCGAGATATACTTTCACAAAGACAGAGTTCTTCACTCAAGGAAAAAAAAAAGTTGCACAAAACTTGCTTACTCTTAGCAGTTTCTATATTTTTTGCTAAGATCAGTTGCTCTTGGATGGACGCTTGTTTGGATTCCAAGAACATCAGACTCTTTATCTCTTATGAACACCAAAAAGCACTTTTCACAGCCATCACTGTACCTGCCCAGAATGATGCAGCAGCACATGGATGTTTGACCCTGTGGAGAATGATTGTATCTATGGAAACTTAATCCCCAGCGAATGGATGCAATTCTGCCTGCACTGAACCTCAGGCTGATCTGACCTGTTCAGACCGGGCAATTTCATACAAATCAACAGTTCAAGATCAAGAGTTTTATTTACTGCCTTAATGCAAAAATGAAATAAAATAAATAAACAAGCATATAGCGATTACGCCGTATATATAAACTGGTGAATCTAACAGCGTGAGATAACCACTGATTTCACGCAAGCAATGACTTTTTCAAACGTTAGACTCATAAACCGCAAATTTGGGGATTTTTTGACCAATACGAGGTTCCCATGGCAACAAAATGACTGGAAATATCAGGGAATTTTAAAATGGTGATTTCCAAGCATTGCAAAGTCATTAAGTAAAGTAAGTAGAAATATTTTGTTGGTATTACTAATTTTAGAATATGTCATGAGTTATAAATTGTTCTCTGCAAGTGAAATCATTATAAAATAATTGTATGGAGCAATTCATATCTTCTAATTACAAACAACTTAAGCCAAAAGTCAAACAAACAAAATTAAGTCATAAGTCAAAGCTAAAAACCCTGCCAGTTGGTGGCACTGTCCCAAAATCACTGTACCGTTATTTTGATAGTGGGGAAACAACAACACCACCTATGTTTGTTTAGATAAATTAGACAGCATTTGGAATTAAAATTAACTACTAAACTAAAACAAACTTGTGGAGATTCAAATTCACTGTAAAACAAAAACAAAACAAAAAACAAACAAACCAGGGAACAACGTAGGATGATGGATGATAGATAGATAGATAGATAGATAGATAGATAGATAGATGGATAGATAGATAGATAGATAGATAGATAGATAGATAGATAGATAGATAGATAGATAGATCAACAGGCAAAATGATAGATAGATGATAGATAGATAGATAGATAGATAGATATATAGATAGACAGAAAAACAGACAAAATGATTGTTAATAGATAGATAGATAGAACAACAGACAAAATGATAGATAGATAGATAGATAGATAGAACAACAACAGACAAAATGATAGATAGATAGATAGATAGATAGATAGATAGATAGATAGATAGATAGATAGATAGAACAACAACAGACAAAATGATAGATAGATGATAGATAGATATATAGATAGATCAACAGGCAAAATGATAGATAGATAGATAGATAGATAGATAGATAGATAGATAGATAGATAGATAGATAGATAGATAGATAGATAGATAGATAGATAGATAGATAGATACAAAAACAGACAAAATGATTGTTGATAGATAGATAGATAGATAGAACAACACACAAAATGATAGACAGATAGATAGATAGATAGATAGAACAACAACAGACAAAAGGATAGATAGATAGATAGAAAAACAGACAAAATGATTGTTGATAGATAGAGAGATAGATAGAACAACAGACAAAATGATAGATAGATAGATAGATAGATAGATAGATAGATAGATAGATAGATAGATAGATAGATAGATAGATAGACAGACAAAATGATAGATAGATAGATAGATAGATAGATAGATAGATAGATAGATCAACAGGCAAAATGATAGATAGATAGATAGATAGATAGATAGATAGATAGATAGATAGATCAACAGGCAAAATGATAGATAGATAGATAGATAGATAGATAGATAGATAGATAGATAGAAAGATAGATAGATAGATAGATAGATAGATAGATAGATAGATAGATAGATAGATAGATAGATAGATAGATAGATAGATAGAAAAACAGACAAAATGATTGTTGATAGATAGATAGATAGATAGATAGAACAACAGACAAAATGATAGATAGATAGATAGATAGATAGATAGATAGATAGATAGATAGATAGATAGAACAACAACAGACAAAATGATAGATAGATAGAAAAACAGACAAAATGATTGTTGATAGATAGATAGATAGAACAACAGACAAAATGATAGATAGATAGATACATAGATACATAGATAGAAAAACAGACAAAATGATAGATAGATAGATAGATAGATAGATAGATAGATAGATAGAACAACAAACAAAATGATAAATAGATAGATAGATAGATAGATAGATAGATAGATAGATAGATAGATAGATAGAACAAATAGATAGATAGATAGAAAAACAGACAAAATGATTGTTGATAGATAGATAGATAGATAGAACAACAGACAAAATGATAGATAGATAGATAGATAGATAGAACAACAACAGACAAAATGATAGATAGATAGAAAAACAGACAAAATGATTGTTGATAGATAGATAGATAGAACAACAGACAAAATGATAGATAGATAGATACATAGATAGATAGAACAACAGACAAAATGATAGATAGATAGATAGATAGATAGATAGATAGATAGATAGATAGATAGATAGATAGATAGATAGATAGATAGATAGAACATCAGACAAAATGATAAATAGATAGATAGATAGATAGATAGATAGATAGATAGATAGATAGATAGATAGATAGATAGATAGATAGAACAACAGACAGATACGGGGCGTTTTTTTACAAAACCATTAGACCAATCAAAAGGAGTAATAGAGCCACAAATAAAGTGGTGAATCTCATAATGCGGCACTTTGATGTCATGCAGGCCAGACCAAAAGTGTAGCAACAACTTGACATCTGCTATGAGAATTGAAGAGTCTGGCCAATCATCCATTGATCAGACGACTCGTGTCCTTTCTGTACCCGGGACACAAATTGTTCTTTCCCCACGGCATGGCAGTATCATCAACAACAGCTGCTTCCCCAAAGAATGAATCATGGCAAACCAATAAACCTGACTGACCCACATTCACCTCGCCATAATTCCTGTAATCTTTACAACAAACCACAGATATGTGTTCGGCATAGCGGCATCTTTATCGGATTTTCTAATTGCGTTTTTTTTTTGTAATATAGTTTCTGTTGTATCTCCCTGCGCATGCCTCTTGATTCTGCGTTGCGATCGATATGCATTCGATACCATTAATCGAACACTCCCATAAATCAATAGTGTCATCACGAGTTTCAATGCATTTTGTATGAATGAATATAGGCATTATGGATTTGTTGTGTCACCCAATAATGCATGTAATACAACGGAACATTTTACAAACGTATGATAAATATAAACGTCTTTCTCCCACTACGTGTGAGAATTCGCAAAAATTCGCAATATATTCTCGAACGAAGGGTGCTTAATTAATTAATAAGAGTGGATCTCATCTGCAGAGTGCATAATTACCAGAGAAATATGCAGCCTAATTGGTTCATTAGCATTTTTACGTTATCTGTGATCCATTATGTGCCAGCAGTTCTTGTTAAGAGCGGGTTATAAATGTCTTAGCGGTGCCGTCTTTAACGCTGACTGGAAGTTTCGTATAAACAGTGCCCACCGAGCCAATTTAGACAATGCTGTGATCTCTCTGTCCACATTTGTTTTGCACTCTGCTCTCTCATTGCGGCCATAAAGTACATCACCATTATGGGACCTCGCTTTGGCCATCCATATCTTTGATAGAACAGCTGTTTCTGTGCTTCGGCATAGCACATTACTTTTGCCTCTGGAAAAATCGAATAGAGACAAAGGAGAAATAGAAGTGTATAACCTGTCTGAACTGTCCAATTTGGAGTTAATTCACACACTTTTTGATGTGCACTGGCAGAACAACAAGTCATTTAGTTGTTTTGGTCCACTACACACACTGTTCCCTGCCTGCTAGTTGGCCCCACGGGTAGAGCCGAGTTTGAAGGCAATGTACTTTCATGTGAGCAAACTCTCTCACTAAATCTTTTAGTGAATCATATTTTATAATGGTATAGGGTTGTTTAATGGGCTGAAGCTGATCCTGATGAAAATGATTCTAGTGATGTTGTGATCTTGGGATCACAACTGGAGCTTGGTTAGTGTGGCTAAAACATGAAAGCACACTGCAAACGATCATATTCTTAATTGCTATCTGGGAAAACAGGCCCACATTTCACCCCATAATAATAATAATAATAATAATAATAATAATAAAGCATCACTTCTTTGACCATTAATAAAAAACGGTCATTATTTGAAGAGTTCATTTGCAAAAACCGATAAATGCCACTTTCAGGTCTGCTGTGAGTTATTCTCCACATATAGTACATTCTGAACCCTAAATCCGTTTTGCCAGAAAAGCCGGTTTTGTCCACTGTCAAGCGCCATTGTTGTTTGTGAAGAGAAACCGTTAAGTCAGTTATAAAAAAAGACACGCTCGCTGAGCGATCTGTCACAACACATTAAAGACGCTATACGCTATTTATTGTTTAAACTGCTTAAAAAAATGGCCATATATTAAATATGAAACTGTTTCATATGTATGTTGATGCGTTGTCAGTGTCCTCTTTGCTCCACGATGTAATTTTCCCGTCGTGAGAACATGATGTGTGGCGTGAGAGCGGCATAGCAACAGTAACTAAAGGGGGCGGGTCTTTGCGAAGGCGCAATTCCTTGTACACCATACACATCTTACATGTTAAACCCTTGGTTGTCTTTGTGTGAGTGTGAACGTCTTTTAAATGCAATTACAAAGCAATTAATTGGTTTTGTTAAACTCTGAGACATGAAATGTAGAGTTATATGCTTTTGCCAAAAAACGACAGTTGTAAATATGCTTTCGTGTGTGTGTGTGTGTGTGTACACTCGTTTATGGATTGCATTGGAAAAGGAAAATGTATATAATAATTACACTACAATAATGAGAAAGATTTGTATTAATTTGGTAGGGTCATGCATATACAATTTCAATTTCACTGCAGTCTCTATTTTTTCCTTACAACGTCCACAACAATAACAACTTAAAATAATAATTACAATAACAACAGCAAATTTTTTTCACTAAGTTCAGCTAAGTACACATATAACCGTTTAAATGCAAGGTTTACACTTTTAAACACAATTTTAAAAAAAGGTGAAATTTGACTGTTACAAATGTAGTCCACAAAGATTTTCGAGGGAGGAGCTATGGGATTGTAAACCGGAGCGGACTCGTGGCCAGGAGAAGAATCTGGAGCAGGTACTGGACTGAGCTCGGGGGTGAGAGCAGGCATATGACTCTGGTGGGCAGCCCACACACACAAAATGGTCATAATGGTCATTCTCTGAAGCGGACTCTGGAGAACTTTCTGGAGTGAACTCAGGGGCTGGAGCCGACACTGGAGTGGACTCTTGAGACTCACACAACTATAGAACATAATCAATATATTTCCTCAAGGAACATTTTGTTGCAGCTGCTGGAAATTGGTTATAAAGTCGATCTTCCAATCCACACTGAAAAAAATGATCTTTAGTGTGTCTTGTGTACATGATTTCAGAGCTTGAAGAACACTTCTTCATAGTCCTCAATCAGGCGGCCACCTTGAAAGCGGAAGAGAAGCAGATCAGCGGGGTCTATAGGGGTGAGGAGAAGGTCCTTCTGTTTTATGGTCTGTTGTTTTATCACAAATGTAACGCACAGGATAAGACTAATAGTCAAGTAACTTTTATTCACCAACATAGGAATCAAAGCACCAGTGTGTGCTCAAACACAATCAACAAAGAGTGCAAATGAGGGCATTAAATACACATGCAACATACAAAACAGGCGTGCTCTAATTAGTACCATACTTATTGGCCATTCCAAAAAAAAAAAAAAAGATGAGTGGGAACAAACGGAAACAGGAAAATGGAGAGAAACAAACTAAAAGTTCTTGAAATGGAAACCAAGACCAAAATACAATGAAAATGTTGCTTACCACAAAAATATCACAGCATACTTAAAACAATATAAATTTAGCAGAGAAGAAAAACATATCGTTCCATTAGCACTGAATTTAATGAGGTTTGAAACGAGTGAAAAATTCTTCCAGTGGAACAACACGACACGAAACACATGCCCTGAAATTATTTCCAATATCAAGATTAAGTAAGTATTAAATATAGTATCAAACATGCATATCAAATTAATCTACTTTTGAGGATGCTCAGATGTTTTTGTTCATAACAAGATATTCAGAAGAGATACTAATTACCAATACCGTTTTTTTTTTCTCCACAGTGCCATCTCGAACAAATTATCCAGGGTGTCTTTAATACCAAAGGAATTCTCTGCATGAGACTCGAACAATGAAGTTTGCACCTCAATTATTCAAATGAATGTCTTAAATTGAAAGATAATCAGACGCTCATTAAAGTAATTCTGTCATTACCTCTGTATTGCAATTAGAGTCTTGCAGAGGGGAACTTCTGAGCCCCGCACTGAATCTGGATGACTCAAAGATAACACCGAGGAGTAATTACTGCTCTTTCACATGGCTTGCACGATGAAATCAGATGGAATTGATTGATAGGATGTTGATATATGTTCATTTATCTCTCCGGTCAACATCACTGGCCTTCAAACTGAACGATTCTGGCCTTAGTCCATCTCACTTCTTTAAGAAAATGCCTGGCTTTTTGACTCGTCTTGAGTCAGCGGTTCTACTCTGAGGCCTCGGCTGATAGTTATCCTACACCAATTTTGCTTATGTGTGGAGGGGTGTTTTACCCTTGACCAGAGCTTCCCAAATTTAAGAGGGGTAAGGCCCCCCAAAAACACTGCAAAAGCTCCACGACCCCGGCGTTAAAAAATATATATCGACATTTACCTGCAAATACATTTATTAACAAGTTTGTGAGAATTACATGTGAATTATGATGCAAACATTCTTTACTAATATATTTAAATCCATAACACTAACCTCACATGCTTTCAAAAACATACATTTTAGAACAATTGGAATATTTTAATTATTTTAATATATTGATTTGGACAAGCTACGGCCCTCTTGCGGCCCACAGTTTGGGAAGCACTACCCTGGACACTAGGGCTGTAACGCTACATGTATTCATCCCGGACCATCACAGGCAATTCACACTCCGATCCAGAAGGGGGCGAGTGCGGTAATGCAATGCTAACCACACCAACAGGGAAACGCACGGAAGAATAAGAATAGACGATAAGCATAGATATGTTAATGTGTAATCAGTGTTTCAACTGGGGAACGACCAATAAAACAGCTTGAGAAGGATGTCTGCTGTAGCATTACATTTACCTCAGGCAAGTCATTTAGTGTCCACAGCGAGTTAGTTCAATAGAGAAATGAACTCTAGAGGGAGTGTTTCACTAAATATATGCACTATATTATCTTATATATCCATATTTGCCATTTAGTAATGTCTTACAGGTGCACTGTGATCTATTGACAGAAATGCAATATAAAGACCTTTCATTAATGGCTTAAATAAAGTTATGCATTTCTATCTATATACACCGCCGGTCCCCTTACATGTAAAGTCGCCATTTTGCACCGGCCTGTTTCGACAGTAGCCGGATAAACTGCTCTACAGAGCGTGTTTGCTTGACTGGCTACTCTTTGCTGTCTCAGACGATGACAACTTTGTCCTGTGTTGGCCACCGTAGCTTCTCTAGATTGCAATTCGCAACCTCACCGCTAGATACCACTAAAATTTAACCCTTTAATTATTTAATGAATTAATTTGTCATGATTAGTTATGACAATAACTGTGCAAAGGACTTCCTACAAAAATGAATTGGCGTAGAAAAATAATTTTATAATTACATTTTGACCTGCCGTATGTGCAATTTACGTTTTTACTGAGCTCTGTTGTTAATAAACCTTTAATATTAATGTGAAGAAAGGGCTCCCTGTATATAGTTTACAGCATTAGCCGAGATACATTTTCCTTTATCCTTAAGAAAATGATAATTATAATTGAATTTATTTAAAGAGTGAGACACAATTTGTTCAATAAACCACTAATTAATAAAAAAAAGAAGAAAAAAGCAATTTTATGTTTACTCTTCTCCTCCTGCTGTACCGAACCCGTACAGAACCGTGACTTGATCAGTCATGTTTGTGTACCGTTACACTCCTACTAGACACATTAGTCACCATTTTCAACTCTTTTTAGATATTTTTAAGGAACATTAAAAGTAAATTAAATCATTTTGAGGTCTTGATAATTTCTGGTATGCTCATCAGCTGATAAATCGCTTTCTATTTATCGTCTAGGACAGGATAACATCAAAAAATGCACTTTTACCTCCCTGTTAGCCTAGCGGTGCCCTTTCAGGTGACGGATCAAACGAGGTTCGCTGTCTGCACTCTCGTCGGTCATTGCCACATGGCTGTGTATTTGCATAAAGTTGAACTCAGCTCAACTCTGTCGCATCGGCGCCAGTCTCTGTCTCTCATGTTGACTCAAATCAACAACTCCCGCTGCAAACCGTTGTCAGTGTGAATGACGCTTAAGGCAGCGCCCTGACTGGAAAAACCCTTGTCAGTGACTGATTCATGGGCTGCGACTCTGTTAACAGTCACTCACACGGGCCACACAAATAGTGCTCCTATAACTCTCACTTTTAGCATCTTTTATAAGTAATAACTAGCTTTTAATATTCAAAACAGTACTGAATAAGTTATATATATATATAATCCCAATTTACCTTGACAGCATCTGTCATCTTAAAAGGGACTTAATATGCCTTTTTTCAAGGTCTTGATTTTGTTTTTAAGGTTTGAAGTTAAAAAATATTAACATATTTTATACTGTAGCGGCTCCTTTCTTCCCAGTGTGTCAGTAACGCTCGGTCCAGTTCCTGTCTCTATGAAGCCCCGCCTTCTAAAACTGCATTGTGCTCTGATTGGTCGGCTGGATCAGTGTGTTGTGATAGGTCAGATGCTTTGTATGTGTTTGGGGAAATGTCCGGCCCATACCTTAAATGTGAGTTTTAACACGCTACTTACTAACTCAACCAGGCCCCGCCCCTTTATTTTAAATATGCTTTAGGCGGGAATTATTTAAATGAGGAATATCGTGACGTGTTCATTGCCGGAAGAAAACTCAAGACGACAGTGGAGGTTTAGAAACAGAATAACTCCCTTTGGAGTGACTTTGTGCTTCGTAACTTCGCAGACCTTTTTCATGCTCGAACAGCAACACTAAAGAAAGTTGAAAATGTTAAAGGAGGATAATAGGACCACTTTAAATTCATTGCAATGCATATCGGGATTGCCTGATGCATCTTATCCGGCAGATTAATTTTCAAGCAGTGTTTGCGTCAAGCAGTGTACATATGATGGTTAAAAAAATGACAGACAGGCGGCGCTGAGTGATGCTGTTTGACATACTTATCCACACATAACCCAGACATAACCACACACCGTTCATTTCCAATCACTGTCTGAGCTCAAGTTCAGTCTTCTATATTTTATGTGATGGGGTGGCGGCAAGGCAAAACACATCTCCGTCGCCATATCCAGGCTGTATCCTCACTTAAAACGCATCTTTAATGCACAAATCCTCCCATTTGCAAGAATTCCCTTGTGAACTAATTTGTAGTTTTGTGGAGAAAACAGAAACATACATCAATAAGAGGTTCAGGAATATGCTTTGAGATATGAGATTTTTCTTAGCAAATGTGCAACTCAAATAAAACCTCAGATTCAATGAAGCAGGGTTATATATATATAATTATAGCCATGATTTAATGTGCTTTTATGTGAGATAAGATGATACTCTAATATGAGTGTTGAGTCCAATTTAAAGTTCAGTTCAAAAATGGTGATGAGTTTGATTCGCTTCAATGAATCAATTAAAATGGCAAAATGTAAAATTTAAAATCAGTTAAAATTAAAAAAATCGGAAAATTTGGAGGTAAAATATGTTCAATTGTCATGAACATAAACGTTAAAAAAATAGTCCTATAAACACGCTTAATTTTCTTTAATCAGAATATAATTTCTCATCGTGTTCTTTTGAATTTTGACGACCTAAACATGTTTTTGACAGGTTTTGTACAATTCATCCCTTTAAACATTTCGAATCTACTGGCAACGAGAGTGTTCACATGCACAAAAGAAAGTCTGGCAACTATAAATAAATATTATCATTTTAATAACCTAATACATTACAAGTACACTGGTTTTGATGTAAACATATAAACACACATGCACACATTTAATAAGCCAACAGCACGCCATGAAATATTCATGCACTGAGATTTTGAGTAATGAGCAAAACTAGATGTGCTGATTGGATTTTGCGTCATGCTTTTAACAGTTTTTGACCTTTACACAATTAAATAACAACATTTAGGCATTGAATTGTCCTTGTCCTTAATCTGTGTATGATTGAGCATGTAAACACACTTATTGGCTGTTTGGATGAAATTATGTTTTACCATAAGTAGTTTCAGAGCAATTGTTACTAAATTCATCCATCCATCCATCCATCCATCCATCCATCCATCCATCCATCCATCCACCCAATCCATCCATCCACCCGTCCATCCATCCCTCCATCCCTCCATCTCTCCCATCTCTCCATACATCCACCCATCCATCCCTCCATCCATTCTCCCAACCATCCCTCCATCTCTCCATACATCCACCCATTCATCCATACGTCCACTCATCCATAAATCCACCCACCCACCCATCAATCCATCCATCCATCCACCCGAAAAAAATCAAACCTTGTATTTTAGATGGGCTTACTCACTTTACTCATGTACTAAACGTGTGGTTTACTAAACGTAACATTCACTGACACGTATAATCCCCAGTCCAAAAAATATAAATGAAACTACATTCATTTTCATCTCACGAATACAGAATGTGTTTTAAGTGGCTCAATAAATGCAGACATGCATGTCCTCACTGACGCACAAACACGCACATGTAAATAACCACTTCCAGTTTGGATTCATTTGAGTTGAAGGAACCATGAGTTCTTAACTAAGACTTACGATCTTAATTAAAGTCCTCCCGTAAAGCTCATTAATGCCGTGTACACGGTCCTTATATAATGGCCGGCCGTAACATTAATCATTTTAAGAGCAGTATCAGTCTGCCATTTGGCCTTTTCTACAATATGCTCTACCTCACAATGCACTTACACAGTTGAGAAGTCAAGCGTGAATATAATGACATCAAGCGTCTTTCGGACGCAGTATCGTCAGAGTGTCTCCGCACGAGGATGTTCATTAATTCTCTCGTCATATCGCCCCCAAATCCCCACCTCCACCCCAGCACACCCTATTAAAATAAATCTTTGTGTGTTATCTCAGAACAAAGCTCATCTCAGATCATTAATCACTAACGGCGAGGCCACAACAACTGCTAATCTAAAACCTGTTCTTTGCTCTGGCTTCCCTCTGCTGCCATACACCTGGGAGCTTCACGCAGCAATCCTGCATCCCTAGATAGAGGGAAAGAGATTGGGAGAGTTACACCGAGAACAAGAGAAATGGGAGGATGTAAAGGATAAATGAAGTGGAAGTATTTGGGAAAACCTGAACAGATAAAAGATTAAAAATAGAAGTGGCATTGATTTTCCACAAGAGATCTCGATTTGAGGCGACATGACAGACAGCGACCGTCGGCAGATGCGACAAAGTTAAGAAAAGTTCTGTTTTATGCAAATGGAAGCGCAATGCGGCAACTACCAATGAGAGTGTGATCCGTCCCCTATGAGAAACTATAGTCGAGTGCAGGAGAAAGACTATGAGCAATTTTCCTGTTTGCTATGATTTGTCTCTGCCCACATACAGGGATATAATAAAAAAGTGATACATGGAAAATTGTGAATTTCATACATCTTGGTCATGAAATGATATATTATGCACTGCTGCAATTTATATACAAACACTTTTCTCCTCTAGAATGTTCACTTTTAGCAGCAAGAAAACTGATTCCTGGTCAAAATGGAATGACATCTTATTTTTACAAGCAATACGTTGGCCCCTTTGGTGACCTCGTGTCATAAAACTAGTGTGAATGAGGATTAAACGTTACTGAGCTCAGAAATGTAACACATGTGACCTCTTACTGAAATAAATGTTGTTTTTCCCATCAATACACATTGGCCACAATTAACGGAACCTTTTTATTCAATACTTTTTGTAACCTCATTTTGCCACGACTGCAGAACCTGATTTCACCAAGTCAAGTCAAGTCATCTTTTCTTATATAACACTTTTTACAATGCGAATTGTGTCAAAGCAGCTTTACATTAATAATTGGGAAATCATTTTGGCTGCACAGCAGCTCCCAAAGAAAATGGTGTCATTGTCCAGCTTATTCTATATATTATTGATTCATTCCGTTGCACAGATCAATAGTTATTAGTCTAGTTAATTTATATATATCAGCACTGCAGAAAACAGTGATGTAATCGTCCGGCTCAGCTCAGTTCGCATACAACAGCGCCAATGCAGGCATATCAAAAACACTGCTAAATATCAAGCAAGTGTCCCCAACTTAAGCAAGCCAAAGGCAACAGCGGCAAGGAACCAAAACTCAGACAAAATGGAGAAAAAACCTTGAGAGAAACCAGGCTTAGTCGGGGGCCAGTTCTCCTCTAGCCAACAGTGAACACATGCCCGATACTCAGGCAGAGTTACAGGTCATAAGTCTGACTGGAGTCGCAACAGTCAAAATATTTAATCCAATTCTAATCTAGTTTAAGATCTTTGTAATCACACCGGCATGGGACGGATTGTTGGGGATATGTGCCACTGGCTGAATAGTCGGTAAGGCCCTCACAAGGGATGAGCTGGTTCACACAGTCTCCACCGACACCACAGGGCCACGCTGCTGCCGCGCATAGGCGCAGGTTCCCCATCCGACCCGGACACGGCCCGGATCCAGCCAATCACGTTAAGTGGTAAACCTCGGGATAAGCAGAGAGACAAAAATTAGCATAGACGCCATTCTTCTTCTGATGTAACAAGTACATCTGGTGTCATAGGAAGTGTTCCCGGTTCTGGCTGACCTGATCTATGCAGCCTAACAATCATTTAACGGATATGAAGACATAAATTGATAATGCGTCATGTGTATGCCAGGTTAAATAGATGCACTTTTAGTCTAGATTTAAACTGACAGAGTGTGTCTGCTTCCCGAACAGTGCTAGGAAGATCGTTCCAGAGTTTAGGTGCCAAATAGGAAAAGGATCTTCCGCCTGCGGTTGATTTTTGATATTCTAGGTATTAACAACTGGCCAGAACTTTGAGATTGTAATAGACGCGAAGGACTATAATGCATTAAGAGCTCACTCAGGTACTGGGGAGCTAAGCCATTTAGTGCTTTGTAAGTAATGAGTAAGATTTTAAAATCTATACGATGTTAAAAGAGAGCCAGTGCAGTTTTGACAGAACGGGGCTAATATGGTCATACTTCCTGGTTCTAGTAAGGACTCTAGCAGTTGCATTTTGGACCAGCTGTAGCTTGTTTAAAACCAAGTGCAATAGTTTCCTGGATCAACACCTTTGTTGATTCTGGAACAACATTCCAATCAACCAGGTCAGATTTGAGGGACAAGTCGAGTTTAGGCTTACAACTTATCATTTCCCTGGGTCAACAAAATATGGTTGACCTAGAAACGCACCTAAAGCCTCGTGTACACCGGGATAGTTATGCGCAGAGTGAGCGTGCGAATTCAGTACATGGTGCTTGTGCTTAGCGCAAGTGAACGGTAATCCAAATAAACATAATTATGAAATAGACATTCTTAACTACATTTCTTGAATGTAAAAATACAGAAATAAAATACATATCTATTGGTCTTCTTCGTCATCTTCTTCTTATCAATGTGTGCTCAGCAAGCGCCACCAAGTCGTGTTTTACAGTAGCTTCAGCAGTTCCAAGCACGTGAAAAAATATCATATCTCATATCATCTGCAAACTCATTGCCAAGGCAATCACTGATGCATTCGTATTACATTCGTACCGCAACAGTTAAGCAATGAGAAGAGTTTGGCCCGACGGTGGAAATGCCGCTTTTGTAAAATGTTTTGCTTTAAAAGTTTCCTTGTGATTTCTGTATAGTAAATGCCAATTGGTTTTAAGGTTTTTATTTTATCTAATACAGTGACGTTTTATGTGTGTGGAGTGTCTAAACACACTTTTGGAGACACTTGTCCTCACTAATGTTGCCATTTTATGCTTTAACTTTTTTTTTTTTTTTTTTTTTTTTTTACAAATGTTGTTTTGATAACAATGATTGTACATCATGGATTCAGATGTCAGCACTGGTACTACAATGTTCCTCAAAGTGTCATTTCTTTACGCCTTGCTGCATATGCCAGATGTCTCACTTAAAACAGCTTCCATTGTCTGATCATTTCTTGCAACAAGAACTTTATTCAGCACATTTGCATAATCCTATTACCTTTTGTTTTGCATGAAATATGACTTAGCAAAGGGCACAAAAGGCAAGCAGAAAAGCCTCAGTAACCAAAGAGGAATATAAATGTTCTTTTGTAAAGGTGCATTTGCATCTACCTGGACTTAGACATATGGTAGATAAATTATTAACTTGGGAATCATTATGGTCCAGGAACATCAATAGTCCGGAAATGGTGCTGCCAATGCTTATTTGATGACGGGCAGCTTATGCTGAGCGGCCAGGTTTCTTTGGTAAAGTTAACCGAGGGAACACAAGAGTCCTCAGAACTTTGGGAGAGATAAACAGTAAAAACAATTTGGAAGGAACAAAATCGGAGGCACATCAGCATCTACAGTAGTTTACTGTAAACCTGCGGCAACAGTGTTGACTGGAACATAGGAGTAGTGTTGCTTTAAAGGATGCTGCTGGTTCTTTTACGTACCAGAGAGAGAGAGAAGAAAGGTATGAGCTCAGAAGGGAGATCAGTTTGTTGAGCCGTTTCCTCATGTGCAAAGCTGAGGACGATCACTTCAAATGAATTAACATTCATAGCTAGTACTCAAGGTGGGACACAGTCTAGGGTCATAAATAAGTGCTGTACCACCTCTAGAAGGTGAGCTACTTGACTATTGACTTCACTCAGGAAGGTGGATTCATTTTAGGGCTCTATGATTAACGACGTCATTCAAACTTTGTTTAATTGAACACTAAAATGCACACATTTGGACCCTTCTCAAAACTAGCCTGCATTTCCCCTGACCCAAACGATGCCTGCAATTTTATCATCCAAAGTCATTCAAGTCATCATCATAAGTGAATTCAAGAGGCATTTGATGAAACTACTGAATTATATATCAAATGTAACTTTTGGGATATATACAGTATATATAATGTCTAAACCTGGAAACTAGATTCCGTGAAGGTCTGATCCCAACAAGACATCTCTCTTATTGTTTGCCAATTGTCTGAATAGCCCTTGTTATTACAGGGCAGCACTCTGAGAGCCGCTGATTGAGCTATAGATCTTAAAAACTGCCACAGATTGGATTTATTGAGGATGGACATGGGACCAAATCATATTACTGGAGTACACACAGCAATTGAGAATAATTTTTAGTAATCGGCCATGGCCTCAACCAGACATTGTTAGTATTGACATGGAGAACAGTTTTGAAATATCCATATTTAGCATTAGCCAGCACACAAGCTGAGTTTAAAATAGAAAGAAGGCACAGAGCTCTACAAAGCATTGAAATATTGTCACGCTGAGGTTGCAGCAGGGATGAAATTCAGCAGGGATCTAATTGCAGCAGTTTTCTTTACTAAATACTAAGGGTGCATTTACATGACACAGTTTTCAACTTAAAACGGTTTGCTTTTTATGGCCATTTTGGGCCTGGCAATGAAAATTTTGACAACAGGTTTCAAAACGATATCGTTATCGTCTACAAAAATGCGAATTTGTGAAAACGGTGACGTCATGTGCATGCGTACTACATGTTCAGTATAATGTTTCTCTTTACAAAGTGACTGACAACTACTGGCCTGGCAGGGTAATACCGCGTTTTTAGTGGTTTTTGAGGATCCGTTTGAATGGGGATTGTTCAGACAACGTTGTCGTCTGTGCACAAAAAATGCAGCTTTTCCATTTTTAGTACATTGTTGTCACACAAACATACCCTAAATCAGAATATCAAACACTCGGGATACATGAAAGCAAACATAACAACAATGAAACATCAAGATTGGACAAAGAACAACCAAAACTCAGGGTTATATATACAAAGGTTAAACAAAGGAAGGAAACGAGAAACAGGTGGAACAAATTAATCAATAAAACACAATAGAACTAATGCAAACATGAAAACAAAAGGAAATATAAATGGAAAAAATGATAACCTATGATAACTATACGCAAACTCAGACATAACGTGACAAATCTGAATATGACCACTGGTATATTGTACAATATATGCAAAATTTCTGTATTTGGTTTAATTTGTCAATTGTTCTCCAAGAAAGCAACAAGATGAAATGGAATGTAATGTTGTTATTGTTTAAAACTGTTACTAAAATAAAATAAAAAATAGAATAAAATATAAAAAAAAAAAAAAATGCCATCCCATGGAAACTAACTGAAATAAAACAAGTTTAAGCTGAAGTTCTGAAATAAACACTAATTAAAGCTATGTATACACGGTATATACAAAAAATAATAAAAATGACAAAAGCAAATGACAGAATTAATAAAACTAAAATTAAAAGGAAAATTATAATGAGAGCATTAGCCATTCAGCTAATTTAAAATATTAATTAAAAAGTATAGTACATAAATAATACTAAAATGATACCACAAAATAGAATGATAGGCAAATAAAGACATTTATTAAGTGTCATACTTCTTAAATTCTTAATAATTTCACACGTATCTGATCCGGAGCTTCAAAAGAATCTCGACAAAGTCTCAAACTCCGACAATAAAGACTACAATAAAAAAGTCAGAGATCTCAGTATGATCTCAAACATTACTCATCCATGACCAAGTGACGTGGTCTGCTATCTACATTATAGATCTATTTTATGCAAAAAAATGTCTCATTATGAAACATCTGAGTTGATACTTAAATGAAACACACTTGTTTGATATCAGAGATCTACTAATACTCGCCTGTGATCATTGAGCTGTTTAATCCCAGTTTATTTCATTATTTTCTTGTAATCCTATTGCTGAGCCTTTAGGTTTAAATAATCTTAAAGTCCCTTAAAAAGCATTAACGAACAACAGTCTGCCTGCATCTTTGAAGATACCAATGACTTTCACAAATGAAACATTCTATTACTGACAATGTTATTTGAATTATCGTTTGACGAGTGAATCCATGCCATGATGAATCTCACACAGAGTCAGCATTTTTTAATTGCAAATCTTCAGCAGTTTTCTTCATCTTCTTTTAAAGGTGTAAATCTTGCTTGTAATGCACTATGATGATAATAACAATCTGAAGCTTTTAAATTCATCCTTTGAGATGCTTATATCCTCCTCTTTTGTACAGTAGATGTAAGAGTGATCTTTTTGACAGAGCCTTTAACTTGCCTAACAAATCTCAGTACTCAGAGGGACGATAGAGTTACCGTAAAATGCTTGTATCGTTAAATAGGATATTAAACAGGTAGCTAGCTATAAACATATCAACATTAACTACTGTCACTTCTACTGTAACGGATCTAAAGGACACCAAGAATGACAAAAATAAAGATAACAATAATGATAACTATATTAGTGTGCGCACCACTGCACATTGTCTGCTGCTTTAAATGCTAGAGCTCTGGATTCTGATTGGCTGTCAATGTTTTTATCATTCATGAGCTGAAAAAAAAGCCATTCTGAAAGTGATTCCGACGATATTGTTTCTCTGTGTTGTTATCATTATAGTCGTGGTGTGAACTGCATCTTTAACGTTATCGTCCTTGGCATGATCTATGATGCAAAATTCACTTTTATAAGGTGTGTGTTTGCAGTGTGTAAACAACCAGACTATAATGGTAAAAATCCACACACTCCTTTTTTGTAATCCCCATAAATCACAAAAAGCTTCTCGAACGAGCAGTTCCGGATTTCCTCACTCTTACATAAAGCCCCGCCCACAACTTGTGAGGGAATCTTCCTTATTAGCATAGCTCCTCCCCTCAGTGAGTTGTACACAGTCCGCCATGTTTATCTCCTCACCAGAGCATTTAACAGCAGCATTCTTATTTAAAGCTATAAAGTTATTTAATCAGGAGAAGTGAGAGATTTTCTGTCTTACTTTTGTTGTTTGGTTCATATTCACAGCATATACAGAAATAGGTACTGTATATATTACGCTGCTGTCATACACATATCTATTATACACATGCACTTTCTTTCCCTGCTGTTTACATTCACAGACATAACCGACTGTTTATGTGAGCTTTAAGTGATTTTGATATAACCTTGTGTGTATTTGACAGCATAAGTGAAATGGAACGTGTAAGAGAAGTCAGTTTAATACTCACAAGATGTGTCGTCTGACAACCAGCTTTCTGTGCGGGTGTTTTCACTCTTAAAATTCTTGCAAATGGTTAACTTTCATGATGATGAAGAACTGCAATAAAACGTGAGTGTGGCCGCAATAGAGTTGATGATCAAAACCAAACAGATGTTTTGTTAGTGTTTGCCCGAGTATCTGAGGCACGAGTTGTACAGGCTCCGCCCTCTTCTGGAAGGCGGGGTGGGGAGCAGCAGCTCATTTGCATTTAAAGACACATGCACGAAAACGGCATGGTTTTCCTTCCACTCAAAAATGTTCCACTAAACGATCTGATTGGTATTTTGAGCTAAAACTTCTGGGGACACCTGAGACTTTTACATATTATTATTATATTATATTATAATATACACAATTCATCTTATAAAAATTAAGCCCCTTTAAGTGGGTGGCTCTTGGCAGAATAAGCTGACAGAATTTGTCATTCCTCAAATGTCTACCTACGTGAGACGAACATCAATATTTGAGCTGAAAGAGCAGTACAAGGGAAAGCAATGAAGATATCCATCTTAAATGACAGGAGACCAACACGATGCAAGACAGGCAAATGCAAACAAGAGGAACACATGGAAGGGCTTGAAAGAGTGAGATTGAAAGACAGAGACAGTGGGAGGGAAGGCGAGATAGAATGAAAGAGAGAAAAAAAACGAACATCTGTCTCTCAGTGGGTGGTGCGTAACAGATGCAAAGCTACATGTATGGATGACTGTAGACCCTCTGGTCATGTATAAATAAAAAGCAGTTAGGCTGCTGTTTCTTCGCTTGCGGCAACACGAAGTCACCGTAGGGGTGCCGACAGCCCAGCCAACAAATCACAGTTCGTTTCATCAGCATCCCGTGTCCTTTACGAGCGCTGCCTCCCACGCAAGTCAACAGGAAACGCACACAGCGGCTTTAAGGGCCTTCATTGTAGCCGGTGTCGCTTTGAAAGACGCGGCCCCCGTGAGCACCCGCACTGCCTCTTTCTGACAAGACACGCAGGGAAGCTTGACTGAATGCCAAAATGTACTATCATGTAGGAGCGAGAGGTGAGGAAGGCGCAACGGAGCACTGGCAAGGTCTTAATTGCATGAGCGAGACGGGCAGAGACAGAGGTGTTTGTGTGCTACTCATGTGTGAAAGGACTGATTTTTTCTCCGTGTTAAGCAAGAATTCTCAAAATTAACCACACATGGTTAAATGTTTGGAATAACTGAGATATTTATGCTCACCAAATGCAGCAGCATAATTGTTTTCATTCATTTTCACATGAAGTTATTGTAATATGCTGATTTGGGGCTCAGTTCTAATCAATTATTGTTGGGGCTGCACGATTTATCGTGAATAATTCGCTCGCGATTTGGCAATGGCTGCGATTATTTAATGCGCAGCTTGTCAGAGCTGTACGGCTCTGTGATCAGTAGTAAATGCTTCTCCATCTGAAAGCCAGAGGGCGCTCTTGAGCAGAAACTCAAAATACCTCAAGATAACACGCGTCATATCTCTGTAGCTGAATAAACAGAAGATTGAAACGCTTTAAACATGAATAATAAACACACGACTGCCTTATTCTGTGTGAGAAGACTCATCATCTCACAGAAGCTCAATTGTCGTCATGAAGTGAGTTTGGTGTAAAAACATGTTATTAAATCTTGTCTTTTGTTGGATAATATGTTAATAAATGCTTCTCGTGTCTGGAAAGATGTCTGACACATGTTACTTTTTCAAATAACATTATAAGCGACTCAAACTCGCAGTTCTTTTAGATGGATTAGCATTTGGAGCCGCACTTCACTGACAAGCTGCGCATAAAAAATAATCATCTAAGTTGGAGTATTGTAGTATTTAGTCCATGTGTGTTTGCTTTTGAGGCTTTTGAAGTTATATGTGAAGCCATTCCTTAAATTATACTATGCTAAAGATTTTTCCTTCCTTTTTCTCATCCTGATCAACAACAACAAGAACAACAGTCAAATGCTCTCTAGAAGGGTACTGTTTTTCTTGTTATCAAGCAGCTCATCAAAATTCATCATAAAATCAAAATGAACCCTATTACCTTCTTAAAAGTACTAAATGACATCAAAACTGTGGGGTTTAATGCATGTCTGTTAGCTTGAATGCTAACATCTATATGCAAGAGTTCACCCAGCCTAACACAGACAAGCTTATGACAAAACAGTAAAAGATCTGGACCTTGTTCTGGTCAAAATCGACCTACTTAAACAGCAGGAAACAATCTGACGGACATTTAAAGCGACCAATCGCAATACGTTTTGTTTATATGCTCAGAAGTGTGGGATTATGCGAGATACAGTATATTATAGTGCAACAGTCAAAACACTGGCAACATAAAAGACGATCTGTTTAATTAAGACATGCGTCTTGAATTTCAAAGAATTCCACAATTTGTATCTTTTATTCTTCATTTAAAACCAACTGCAAATGTTTGAAAACTTTGATCAATGAGCCGTTCCAGTAGTTTACACAAATGAGACGCCACCAGACAAATAATTCTGTCAGCGCTTTAGAGAGAAATGTTTAACAATATTCAACTTGTCACAAATGTTCCATGATGATGAACGCCTAATGTTAATGTACTTTTGTTTCTTGTTACCGAATTTAAATAATTTGGTCTCATTTTGAGAAATTATGTTTGCAAAGCACATAGGAGGTCGCCATTGAAGTGTGAAACTCACAGCGACTCTGATTGAGCTGAGAGAGCTTGTCTCACTCTTGATGAATGAATTACAAATACTCAAATGAATGTTGAGTAAAAAGTGCATTTGTTTGGTTTCTATGTTTTACATTCCATCGAAGTAATGATTTTCATACTGTACAAACTGTATATTTTATCGCCAAACCCTAAACCTACCCATCATAGAAAACGTTTTGCTATTGTAGATTATCAAAAAAGATCATTCTGTATAATTTGTAAGATTTTTTCCTCACAGGGACCAAAAAGAAAAAAAAAAAAAGCTCCCACAAGGTCTAAATTTACTGTTACCATACTTGTGGGGACATTTGGTCCCCATAATGTAGGGTATACAAGGTGCGCGCACACATACACACACTCAGGTTTGTTTTGCTATCTTAGTGAGGACATTCCATAGGCGTAATGGTTTTTATACTTTGCAAACTGTACATTCTCTCTCCCTCTACACTAACCCTACTCCTAAATGTACCCATCACAGAAAATGTTTTTAAATTTTTAATTAAACATTTAGTATGTTTTGAAAGCTATTTTAAATATAAGGACACATGAAATATCCTCATAAAACATGCTTGCATTGTAAACCAGCGTAATACCCGTGTCATTAAACAAATGTGTCCTCATTATCCAAAAGTGTCCTCATAAATCATGAAAACAAGCACACACACACACACACACTAATCTGCAAATTCCTGTGGGTTCTAATTTTGCACATCGCATAACTCTGCTAGAAGCTGCATACAAATTTTATTTTATTATTCAAAATGATTTTTGTTTTACTTTAAGGGTGGCTCTTTTCAGCTTCACTCGCATAAGCAAAAGATAAAAGAGAAAACAATGCGTTTGTGACTAATTATATGGCGGCGTCTCTGAAGATGAAACAAAATATGCTGAATAAGAGATTCTGTAAGAATATGTGTCTTCAAAAATATGAAGATATTCACATCAATACCAAGTTATATACAACTGCAATGTCATTTTTAATCGAATTGATGAGCTGCATTAGAATTAAGATTAGGGAAATTAAATGCTTATATATAACTTGCATGCATATTTAGCACTACTTTCTGAGTGTGGCCAAAGTCTTTTTTAACATCATACATCCACAAAATCAGAGTTGAGCACTTCCGAGAGTTTCCAAAATTGATGTTTTGACATTTCCAAAGTACATTAATTTGTTAACACTTTACAATATGGTTCACTAGTTAACATGAACTAATAATGAACTGCACTTCTACAGCATTAATTTACATTTACACTCGCTATGGAGCGGGTCAAATTGACCCTATGAAAAACAACAAAGATTCAGGTACAAACTGTAAACTTTATAACTTATTATAACTTTAATATATATATATATATATATATATATATATATATATACTGCATTCCAAATAACATATATATAATATAACATATAAGATTTGTTTTTTAACCATTTTTTAAAACAAAATTTGAAAATATTAAAAAAAACAGTACATTTTTTAAATACAATATTTTATAATGTTTATAATATTTTTTTTTTAAACTTTTTTTTCTTAGAACATCATAACTGAACAATTAAATGTAGCTGTATAATGAAAACATTTACTTGGCTGTTTTGTAAACTCATTTCATAAAGTCAAGAAGTTACTTCAAGCAAGTGTGTGCTTTCTGTATATGATTTTCACACACATGGTGCTGCTCAAAACATTTTTCTATATTGAAATAAGTGTGGAAAATCTCATTTTTTTATAAGGTAGTAAAAAAATAAAATAAAATATAACCAAAAAATGTTATTATTTTGGGTCAGTACAGTTGCCTTACAGCGTTAAAATCACTAGCATGTTGAAACTTTGCATTCATGTTCATGATGATAAATGAGAAAAACTCACAAAATATTAAGGAAAAAAAAAAAAAAAACATTGGTTAACCAGTATTTCCAACGACTAGAAAATCTAAACGGGTCAAACTGACGCAGAACATAACACAAGGGTTAATCTTTTTTAATGTCAAGTTCAGCATTTACTAATACATTATTAAAATCTCGTTAACATTAGTTAATAAACTAAAATAAACAAACAATGATACAATGCTGATTTCAGTATAGATGGACCTCCTACAGTATGACCACATTATATGCTTGTCAAACCTCCCATTTTCCTGAAAAACAAACAAACAAACGAAAGTGACGCACCACACTACGGTTATTAAGACCCGTGTCTCACAGGCCATCGTTTCCTCCTCCTCATCTGCACCAAGGTCAGAGTTTAATGTTCTCTACGCACAATAGTTTACCACATGCACAATTACATCTATCACAGTAGAGTCTCTTTGCTCTGTGTATCATTAGTTGTTTCCCGTCTCTCCACCTCCCGACAGCAGTATCCTTTGTGTGAGGAGGTTACGATTGACTGAGCAAGTTAATAAGAACATTCAAGCTTGGCTCTGCGAAGCGCCTCTCCAGTCAGCAGAGGTTTCACACCTGTCTGTAATGCACAGCCCCATAAGGGTCTCAGTATATATTGGAGGAGAAGCTAGCAAGGCTTTAGACAGCTTTGCAGAAAAGCCCTAAGAGTAACTTTATGCAGTGAATGGAAAGACCTGACCAGACAGATGGCTTGGGGATTTATGTTTCAACCTGAGCTACAATTACTCTCTTTCACTGCTCTGTATTATACACACAGTAGCAAAAGTCAGTGAAAGAAGTGGAAATCTCACTAATTTTATATATATATATATATATACAGCTCTGGAAAAAATTAAGAGACCACAGCATATTTTATGTTATTTTGACCAGTTGTTGCATTTGGCAAATAAATGCTCTAAATTACAATATTTTTATTTGGAATTTGGGAAAAATGTCAGTAGTTTATAGAATAATAAAAAAAAATGTTACTTTTACCCAAACGCATACCTATAAATAGTAAACCCAGAGAAACTGATATTTTTGCAGTGGTCTCTTAATTTTTTCCAGAGCTGTATATATATATATTTAGGATGTACTGATGTGTCGGCCGATAAAAGCAATTACTTTTACTATCAGCCAATGATCAGGGCCGATTACATCCCGTCTATCAAAAGGAGGTGAAATATCTGACAGACAGCATCTTTATACTGTGTGTCTCTAAATGTGTCAATAAAACAGCTTGATATCAGTATCTGATTTTATGTTGCATGCACCGAAGATATCCAAAGTTCACAGTTAGTTAGCTTACTTACTGTTAATGATATGGTTAATGATGGTGTGTTTGAATAAATGTGTTTATGAAAACTGCTTTATATGCAACTGAGAAAAAAACTGTACTGAAATATATATATATATATATATATATTGATATGCGTATGCATACTCCCAATAAACACTGCACACGTTTTATTTTTTTTTTATTTTGTATTTTTATTGCTTTTCAGTTTTGTAGCTGATTGACACATATTAATGTCTTATTCTGCATGATTATATTCTATATCTCTTAATCCTAAACTTAACTACCTTACTAACTATTAATAAACCGAAATTAGTGGTTTATTGAGGCAAAGTCATAGTCAATAGTTAGTTAATGATGAGAATTGAACCCTAAACCAAAGTTTGACAATTTTTCCTATCGTACTGAACTCATATTGAAACGTGACGTTTGTGTGCCATTAACCCATATACACACACTATGTTTGTATATCCAGTCAAAAGTATGGGATCAATACGAATTTTGAAAGAAATGTATACTTTAATTCAGCAAGGACACATTTAACTGATCAAAAGTGACAAGACAGTTATAATACTATATAAGATTTCAGTTTCTTATAAGTTTTTGAAATTTCCATTCATCAAAGGAACCCCCCCCCCCCCAAAGTACCAAGGTTTCCACTAAAATATGAAGCAGCACAACTGTTTTTAAAGGGTTAGTTCACCCAAAAATGAAATTCTGTCATTAATTCCTCTCCCTCATGTGGTTCTACACTCATAAGACCTTCGTTCATCTTCAGAACACAAATGAAGATATTCTTGATGAAATCTGATGCTTCAGTGAGTCTCTATTGACAGCAAGATAATGAACATTTTCAGATGAACAGAAGATACTAAAACATATTCAAAACAGTTCATGTGAGTACAGCGGTTCAACCTTAAAATTATAAATCGACGAGAACACTTTCTGTGTGCCAAAAAAACTAAATAACAACTTTTCAGCAATATCTAGTGACGGACGATTTCAAATCGATTTCAAATCAACTGATTAATGAAGCTTTACGAATCTTTTGTTTCGAAAGTTTACGAAAGTCACGGGATATCAATAAACGAGGCTTTGTTACATCATAAGTGATTCGCAATTTCAATAGTTCAATTCAATTTGATACATGCTCCAAACCACTGATTCGAAAAACAAAGGATTCGTAAAGCTTCATGAAGCAGTGCTTTCAAATCGCCCATCACTAGATATTGTTGAAAAGTCGTTATTTTGATATTTTGTCCGCTGTACTCACATGAACTGTTTTAAATATGTTTTTAGTAGCTTTGAAAAGTGTTAATTAACTTGCAGGCAATGCAGGCCTCACTGAGCCATCAGCCATCATTCATCTACGGTATCTCACAAAGGCCTTACGGTTGTGAAACGACTGGAGTAGTGATGCTGAATGCTCATCTTATAACAGGAATAAATTACATTTTAAAATAGATTTCAAGAGAAAACAGGTATTTCAAAAGTTACAATGCAAAACGCAAAGTAGGACTGCGAGTTACATCAAGTAATGACTGTAAAATCAGACTAATATACTATTGTGCTTTTTTCATAAGGAAAGTATAGGTCATTTTCTCAGAAATGTATTATGAAAATTGTGTTTTGATACAGCCTGAATTGGCCAATTAGGACATGATTTATCAACCTTGTTTGTGCACAGTTGTGAGAACCGTTCAACAACTGTTGACAGCACTGCTAAAAGCTACTTCAGCTGGAAAAAGTACTTATGATGTTGCCTGGAGCCTTCAAGGCCGGTCAGCGTAATGCCAGTCTGGAAGGAAAAGGATCAGAATTCAAAGACTAAAAGGCTTTCCCCCCCCCCCCCCCCCCCCCCCCCCCCCCTCACACGCTAAAGAAGCATTTGCTTTTTTATCTAAAACAATTTAGAACAAGTTGTAATATGCCCTGATCATTTGTCCGTAATTTACTCTACAGTCACATCTGAGCGATAGAGCCACAGGTAACCTTGAAAAGACGGGCCCGAGTGAATCGCTCCCTCAGCGCTTTCATATCAATGCAGAAGTTTGTGTTCTGACCTAGATGTTTTATCATCTATTTTTGAAAATGCTGCTGTTTCTTCATCGCTCTCGCTGGGATTGTGAGTCCTAAAGCATGATGCACTATACCTGAGAGAACCAATCTGAGCCGCCAAATATTTCACTCTCTGTTGCTTTGCTTCTTTTACATTAATTATATACATAGCACAGACATCCCTAATTGGATCATGGACTTTGAAATATTCAGTTTCTCTCTGCTCAAGTCCCTTTCATTGCAGTCCTCTTACCTTGGAGCCAGTAGTTAAGAAGAAGAAGGAGGAGGAGGAGGGGGGGGCTCTATGCATCCTTTCGTTTTTGGTGCAGTTGCTAAGCAACGGCAAGCTGGTTTCCCTGGCTGCTTCACATCTTCAATCAGGGAAGCGTAGACGAATAACAGGAGTTAACCTTGAGAGACTACAGTAAAGAAAGTGAGAACGCCACCCTGACGCCCCATTCCCGGTGAAAATCACAAATGATCCTGAAAACTTTTCCCCTTTTGTTTCTCAGGTGAAATTTCGCTTTCTTTTGAAACAGAGACTTAAGGATATGAAAGCGTCGCGTGGCAAATGAAGTGGGCGAGAGATGAAAGAATCGGCTGATATTATAAATAGATGGAGAAACTTGCATAGATTTGCTGGAAATTGAATCGAAGAAGAATCAAAGAAAGGGGGAAAGGGAACATCTTTTTATGCAACAAAAGAAGTGCGTTGGATTGTAGCTCATATATACGTAAATATCCTGCATATTAAAGTAATGCAATACTGTATTTATTAACTCACCCTCATGTCGTTTTTGTTCGTGTTGTTTTTTTCTTCTGTGAAACACACATTAAGACATTTTAAAAAGTTTTAAACTAAACTATTAATAAAGCTGAAATGAAATAAAATATAAATGCTGCCATTTCAAATAATTGAAATAAATAAGTCGAAATGCTAAACGTATTACAACTAAAACTGAAATAATTAATAAAAAAGTCAGAAAATTCTAAAACTTAAGCTAAATCAAAATATGAATAAACACAAGTCTATAAATAATATTAAAATAACACTGATTGAAAGCAAATTGAGATATTTATTTAAGTCTCAGTTTTAAATGAAATCTAACTAGAAACTTTTGAAATATTTAAAAAACTAATAAAAAATGACAGAAGCACATAACACAGATGCTTAAAAATGAAATAAAATGTATTAATTTAAAATGAAATGAAATTAAAAAAATTCAAGATAATATTATAATATAGTATAAAGAATATTGTGTTGCAAAATAACACAGTGAATGATGTCCCATTCATAAAGAGTATTTTTGTGAAGGCTGTTTTTTTCCCACAACTTTATCTGCATTAATTGCTGCAGTGATTTCTCTAGTTCAGGTTGAGTTTTCTGGGTCAGCTTCTCTAAATGCAGCAGGGAGATATTATATTGCTCATGGCTTGCTTCATGTTTCACTCTCACAGAAGGCTGATGTATGAAAAAGATAAGTGTTTGTTATAGTCTCATTTCATGCTCATTTTTGTGTTGAGGTTAAACCCGCTCCAAGTAATATGTGTTATGAAACAAGATGATCCTTTTGTAATGAATAATGTTTAATGTAATGAATAATTGCCTTCCCATTTACATCATGATTCCCAAGTTACTATTTTCAAATAAGCACAGTAATGAGTTGAAAATCACTCCCCTTTAGCCTACTTCAATGAAGCCGCGCAATTTACACTGTGAATGAGCAGAATGATGCAACGCTGCATTTCATAATCAACAAAAGCACTGCAGGAGGCATGACGTCTCGCCATTTATAGGTCTTTTCCCACTGCACTTAACCCGGGGACATCACTTTAAACCCCACTTTTAAAACAATCGCATGCTTTGAACAGTCATGCAAACACCGCATCCCTCTTGAAAAAAAAACATATGCTGGTTAGGTATGTTTTGAAGCATGGAAGCTGGTTTGAGCGGGTCAAATGATGGCCCTAAGCTAATCACTTGACCAGCTCAAACCAGCTAAAGACCAGCATAAACCAGCTTAAACCAGCTCATGACCAGCTAAAGACCACCTTAAACCACCTTAAACCAGCTCATGACCAGCTAAAGACCAGCATAAACCATCTTAAACCAGCTCATGACCAGCTAAAGGCCAGCATTAACCAGCTTAAACCAGCTCATGACCAGCTAAAGACCAGCATAAACCATCTTAAACCAGCTCATGACCAGCTAAAGGCCAGCATTAACCAGCTTAAACCAGCTCATGACCAGCTAAAGACCACTTAAACCACCTCATGACCAGCTAAAGACCAGCATAAACCATCTTAAACCAGCTCATGACCAGCTAAAGACCACCTTAAACCACCTCATGACCAGCTAAAGCCAGCATTAAAAACCAGCTCATGACCAGCTAAAGACCAGCATAAACCAACCAGCTCATGACCAGCTAAAGGCCAGCATTAACCAGCTTAAACCAGCTCATGACCAGCTAAAGACCACCTTAAACCACCTCATGACCAGCTAAAGACCAGCATAAACCATCTTAAACCAGCTCATGACCAGCTAAAGACCACCTTAAACCACCTCATGACCAGCTAAAGGCCAGCATTAACCAGTTTAAACCAGCTCATGACCAGCTAAAGACCAGCATAAACCATCTTAAACCAGCTCATGATCAGCTAAAGACCACCTTAAACCACCTCATGACCAGCTAAAGACCAGCATAAACCAGCTCATGACCAGTTAAAGATATCTTTAAACATCCACCATGTTTAAAGTTCATCCAACTCGAACTTGGGTATCAGAATTATCCCAGAGCTTCCAAGTGGTGCATTGGGGAATGTCCATTTTTTAACTAGGAAACTCAGATTTCCGATAATGAAGACAGTATCTATTTGAAGTGTGAAAAGCCCTCATGTTATGTAGTCAAACACAAAACCTCTTTAAAGTCACACCGAGCAGCTGCATTGAGATAAATTTCCATGCCATTTTCCATTTGATTACAGAATTGGTTCTCTTTTTGCTCACTTTTCTCTCCTGAAAATCCTACACATCCCTATAAGCTCGCACGACAAGTACATCAGCAACAACTCTGATCAATGGAATTCAATGTCTTCAGATTTGAAAACTCTGCCTGAGGAAAAGACAAAATTTATTGACGTTTATTTATGTCAAGACTCACAGCTTAGAGCATCTACAGAGAAATACCATTTGAAGCCATAGTGTACAAAAAAAAAAAAAGGTTCAATGGGATTCGACTGTATAAAGAACCGTAAGGTTCTTCAATCTTAAAGACTGCTTTAAGCCAAAGAAAGTTGTAAGGAGAAATGTCTTAAATGATAATAAACGTTTAAGTGTTTTGCCCAGTGATCAAGCAGTTTTACAAGCTGTTTCAATCTTAAAATTTAATAAACAAAATGAATGGATTAAAACTAAATCCATACAAGTATCCCATTATGAAGCGAACCCTTTTTGTATTGACTATATCAGTATTATATTGACAATATTGAATATTTGAATAAGAAAAGCCATGCAAAAGTCTCCTTAACATGCATCAGTTAAAGATGTGCAATTAAGAACTTTAAAAGTCCAATATAGTGGGACAGAAAGTTAAACATACTCTTTAAATAAAAAAGCAAGCATCGTCTACAATCTTTTCCCATTATAATGCTGCTCTGTTTCATTATGACATGTACATTAATCTCCCAGAGTGTGTTCAAAAGGCAAATGTGATTGAATTAAAACATCAATGCTTTTGGATCGAAGAAAGTGGTTCTGGAAGCTGTAGATTGGATTTTTAAATGTGTTTTGTTAAGCCGACTTAGCAGGGAGGCGAATCCATAAGGGCATGGACTAATTCTGCCGATGGTCTTTTTATGGCTCAACAAACGCGGCTCTTGCTGTCATTGACGAAATGAGCGAATGACACGAACCTCAACGGCGGAAACGGTCGGACGATCTCACGTTGCGAATACACAGTTCAGGTCTCTTATCGTGTGCGTATCTAATCGAATCAAATCAGCCGTGAGTCAGAGGCAGGGTCTCTCGAGGGTGCTGTTGTTCTTGTGTTGTATTTGCATGCTATTGTGGGTTTCATCAAATCTGTCTCCTCGGTTTACATCGCAGAGATTTGCATGCCAGCTTACCGTCTTGCTGATGTTTGACAGGGCTATTATCACGACATACTGGCTGCTTATGAAATATTCAAAATTGCAAAAAGGCTAGAAAGTAACATTTGGAGGGCTGGAAATAGTATCATACAAATCTGCCCTAAACGGCCCCTATTTAAGGGGAAAACAGGCCGGAGGAGCGCCCATTACTGCAGGTTAAAAATATGCATCCAGTTACTGGTTATTATTGAAAATAACAGTAGCATGTGGTAACTTGTTCACCCTCCAGAGATCTAAAACAAAACATCACATGCACGGCTGAGAACATGCGTGTCACCTTATGTGCTATACACCTCTTTTTTCAGATGTCAGGGTTATTTTTATATTCATTTCAGAAGCAATCACCCACAGGCAATATCTGCCGTGCGAAATGTAAAAAATTCAATCACTGCGAGATGAAAGGGGTCACTGATGAAAAATGACAAACAATAAACTAATTAACATGTAGCTATTAAAAACGGCATCTTGAATTACAAATTGCACTTGCAGACAGTGTGACTGACAGGAACGTTTTTCTCTGGTGCTTTTCCACAGCTATTGTTGAAATGACAGGTTGTCATAGTAGCCATAAAACTGTGCTCACGAGTATGCCCACAAGCTGCTTTGTTGTATGAACAAGTTTTGTTCTATACTGTACACACTTCAAGTGGTCGTTTGTTCAATAACTAAAGAGCTCAATGTTATGTTAATGCAGTTTTAATTTCTTGCAAATGAGCTGTACAAATTTTGTACAATTAAATATATTTAGTGGTCCCACTTTACGTTAGGGACCACTTGACACTTTATTTCTTTAATACTATATAATATTTTTTATAATTTGATATGATGCAGTTATTGCGTGCATACATGCTTTTAGATTGTAGTTTTATTTAAAAAGAAATACCTGAATATATTTACATGGGTCAATGACGTGACGGGTCATCAAGGCCTTAATAATAATAATAATAATAATAATAAAAATGACATCCAAAGTATGTAAAGTAGTACAACTAGATCTCTTTTATTGAATCCAAAAGGTTTTAATTCCATTTTGCAACATAAAAAGATTTAAAGATTTTGAAGTGTCAAAAGGTCATTCGGTTTTAACCGTCCAAAGGCCAATAAAGCCATTTAATCTGTGATTAAAATATCTTAAAATGTCATAAATGTACGGTGTCCTCTTTATACCGCAATGTATTTTTCACTTTGTGAGAACATGAAGGCTGCGTTCTCCGGAGGTTGCATTTGAAGGCTGCATACGTTATCGAAGCGGTCCCATTTAAGAAAAGTAACTGTTATGTTGCAAAGTAAGTAAGCAATTACAGTATTTTACACCTCTCAAGGAATAAAAGTCAATAATTTGCTTACTTTTCTTAAGACGTCCTTGATGACGTATGCAGCCTTCAAATGCGAACTCCGGAGGATGCAGCCACCGAACGCAATGGCTTGTCAAACAAGGCAACGGTAACAACGGAGGTCAAGTCTTTGCAAAGGGTCAGTTTCACTGTTGACCCTAAACCTACCCATACCCCCAAACCGGTCCTAACCTTACCCATATCTCACCCCAAATGGACACTATAAGTACTTTGTGTATTTTTGATGGAACTACATAGTATTTAAAGACAATATGAATATAATATAGACAATACTTATAGAAAAGGTGACCAAATCACTAACCATCTGGCACAAAAATGCCAGCTCTTATGACTTATCTCAGTCAGACAACCCCAGACAGACGCAATTCTTGGTTAAAATGAGCTTAAATTTAAGACTCTGCGCTAACAGTCATAGTTTCGATATGCAAGACTAGGCTGATGATGCTTAATGATGCTCGGGTTGTAATATAAATGTTAGGCTACACGTTCCAAACGTTGTTCCCTTGTGCACATTTTTCTCCAATCTCCAATGTCTCTGCAATTAACACATCTTGGACAAAAAACGTCAGCTAATTGACAAGTAAAATCTCAAAACAAATTCATAATGCAGAGAATATACACTCTGATGTTGTGCAGAGCATTTCACAGCAAGTTCGGGGGAATCAAGTAATTCACTGCGGAGCTTTGAATTCTTATTAAAAATTGAAGAGTTTCCAAACCAAACCAATTAGGTAGGGCTCAAGCGCACTTAGAAATTGCTTGTTAACACTATTATACAAAGCCAGTAGAGTCGATATTAAAATGTTATAGTTGGAATATCATTTAGGTCCGTGTGTCACTCGGGATGAGGGACGGACACGGAGGATGAGTTCAACACAGAGCTTTATTGAAGACCGCCACAGGGAAGAGCAAACAAGAGTTGAGAGAGTTATTGAACTTAGCTGATAAATAACAGTCTTGTGTTTTCCAGATTGGCGCCGCTGAAGAGGAGGATGACAGTCAGACGACGAGGAACGAGGAGAACCGGCAACAAGTCATACAGGTGAGTCCTTCACTCGCTAGTTACAGATGAGACCAGACACCTGAGTGTGGGGAAGTGGAGCTTAAAGTCCCCATGAAATCAGTCTTTTGGCTTTTAGTATGAACGTTTTAGCCTTTCTGTTATCTATAAGCTGGTGTGCTCCAACTCAATGACAACATTTGCATTTAGAAGAAATAGAAAGCACTTTCACCAATATGGATCAACAAGCACTTCAGCTTCTTACCAGATTGTCTGTCCAATCAAATGTCCTCTAGAATTTAAAGTGTCCCGCCCCCTACATTATAAACAGACGCTAAAGCTGCGGCTGAAATCGGTCACTCACTTGTTCACACATTTACTGTTTTCTACATGGTGAACTGGTGCACTGTATAGGGGAACAATTCAGATAGTGTAAATGTGTTTTCCACTGGGTGAATGAAGTGTGTTTTCGCGTTCCAGTCCAGAGACACAAAGAGCGGATCATTTGCAAGAGTCTGCAAAGACCAAAACACGCATCAGACCCATTTGAATTCTGCACATAATGCTTAAAGCGATATAGAGGAGTTTAGGAAGAGAAACAGTTATAGATTGAGGCTTTTCTGAGATCTGGCCGAGCTGTGATAGAAAGCATAACGCTATTTGCTATTTTAAAAAATGGAGTTGTTCGATATGTCCTGCCCTGTCTTCTTGTTTCAGTGGAAATTTCGTAAAGACAGTGAACAATGCTGGATGTTCCAAAGCACTTCAGTGGCCCTAAAGTATAGTTGTTGATGGGGTAAACGGTGACAGGTGAGCGTGATTTAGTAGTACAGTGATCGTGAACGCAGGGGAGGAAGTCTGGCGAGCTTGTGACACTGTGCAATACTAAACTAAACTTCACCAGTACACTTGGTTACATTTACTGATAAGGTACAAGACTGCAAAGTAGCATTTATTTAGAAGCAGTGATTGACCTGGACAACTGACACCTATCAAGATAGCTTACTAATTTCACTTAAAAAAACATATAAAAGGTAATTGCAAGTTTTTATCTCGCAATTTTTCCCTCAGAATCGCGTGATATAAAGTTGCAATTGAGAGTTCTAAAGTCAGAGATGAGATATATGAGATATATTTCAATGAGATATAAACTCGCAATATTGACAAAAGTCAAAATTATGAAATATAAACTCACATACCAAATTCACAATTGCAAGAAAAAAAGTCAGTTTTGCAAGTTTATATCTCCCAATTCTGACTTCATAACTTGCAATTGTGAGTTTAAATGTCGCAATTCTGAGAAAAAGAAGTCAGAATTGTGAAATGCAAACTCACAATTGTGAGGAGAAAAAAAAGCAAATTGTGAGAAAATTTGCAGTGACGAGTGAATTATGAAATGACTCACAAAACATGAAAACAGTCGTGGATCATCCAGTTACGACAGGACAGTTTGGGCAATTTTTATTTAAATTCAGTCATTTTGTCTTGTTCAGGACAGTACTAAATAAAAATAACAACATTTTTATGATCCTCATAAAAGTATTAAAATGTTGTTGTCTTTTTCAGACTGTCAGAGTCAGAGAATCATTTAAAATGTAACTGTAATGAAATACAGTTACTCAAATTTTGAATTTTAAATACGTAACTAAATTACTTGTATTTCGTTACTCCCCAACCCTGCTTATTATATATATAATAATAAATACAATAAATAACAATCTTTTTAAATCAATCCGATGTTTAGAAAAAAATAAATATACTTAAACTTACTTTTCTCATTTTCCCCAGTTCCTGTTAGAGCATAAAGTTATATATAAAGACATTTATTAAAATGAAAATAAATTAAAACAATGCTGGAGACAGTACACGGCACGCATGACCGGCCCAATAGAGTTTTTAAAACAACAATTTCCAGACCTCTCCGTGGGTTGATGTTTGAGAGTGTGATTAGATAAGATTCCACATTGTTCGGTGAACACTCAAAACAAACCAATTAAGAAGATGGGTTTACTGCTGCTCTAACAATACCAGAAATCCCTTGACACCCAATTAGAGAAGGGCTTCTCATGCCCTCCGATGTCAACGAGGTCCGAAAAGCTAAGTTCCAGCATCCCATCATGGCTAGAAGACTAAAAGAAACAACACTCAAAGTTAAAGTCAACAATAAATTAAAATGTACTTTCTTAATATGCATCGGCGTATGTTTCAACAGAACAATATTTCTTTATTTTTTGTATTTATTTGTTTAATTGATCTTTTATTAGTGCTGCCAAGGCAATTGTGCTACCAAGGCATTTTATGATGCATTTTTGGAAAATAAAAACTATCCCACATGACTGGACGTTTAGTTTGGGAATATGGGAATTACTGTCACGCTTCACTGATCATGCAGTTTGATCCTGCATTGATGTGGGTGAGGAACTTTTGGTTGAGGTACTGGAATTGAAATACAGGGCCACATCATTTTGCCGTGGCCGTGACCTGTTGTAACATTGCATTCAGGTGAGTGATGGGACTTCGAATCTGGTTCACTTCCCTTCAGTTCCTGTACTCTCTCTACTATCTCTGTCAGTGATATACTGAATGGACAAAAACATTGCACTTTATCATACGCATTTCCCTGTGAACTTACAGTCAAAACGACTCATGCGCTGCACATCTATTTTCAGAAGCCATACTGTATCATAGATAAAAAGAGCTTTCATTAAAAGAAAAAAAGAAAAAAAAAAGAAAACAGCTATTATGAAATAATCTGGCACTTGAATGTGTAATGCAAATTAAAAACAAAGCAACATGCCAATGTTTAAGACTATTGCTGTTACTACTCACGATATACAAACACCTGAATTTGTGACACTCGATAAAAAAAAATGTAAAATTTTTTTCTCACACAGGAAGGAGGAGCTATCACAAAAGTAGGTTATTCATAAAATATTCATCTTACCAATTCACGTTCCTTGAGAGAGGAAATTAATGTCATAATGGAAATATAACCTGATTTAGTATTTTCATTTTTCTCTGGGCACCACATGCCAGGACGTTTAACATCGCTCTAGAAAGCATTTGATGTCGGGAACCACCGTTAATTGTAGCGAAAATATAATCGACCAGTGAAAGAAGACAGTATAAAGACTATTAAACAACAATCATTAAGCTTGCCGTAACATTACCATAATCACAATTTTCAGTTGCATAAAATTGAATATATATCATGTTAAATCACAAACTTTTCAAAACAATGTTATTATATATATATATATATATATATATATATATATATATATATATATATATATATATATATATAATTTGATTAGGTTTATATATATATATATATATATATATATATATATATATATATTAACCTAATCAAATTATATACTTTACAAAATCAAAGATAATCACATCAAAACTCCAAAAATAATATTGTTTGGATGAGCCCCCTTTAAAGTTAATACACATTTCTCACACATATCAGTTGAATTCTATTTGAACCCTTTACAGCCTAAAAGCATTTTTAATGATTTCATGTCTAAGTGGCATACTTAAAAATTAGGGTTTATAACTATATATATATATATAAGATAGTGCTATGTTCATGCTTCATGCTCTCATTTGCTCTTTTAAATTTTGAAGAAAATAGATTTTGCTCATTTTTGAAGGCACATATGCTATAACACTACTGAGAGAACCCCAGAAAATGTGATGCAATTAATTCATTTATTTTGTTATTCATGCTTTACATAATGACTATTAGAATGCTTTTGTAATGTGGTCATAAAATCAAATGTGGACTTGTGTTGGCATTTGGAACCAAGGTAGCTTTGTTTTTGTCCACCTTGAAAGCTAGTTATTTGAATTTATAAAGTTTTAAATATGGATATTTTTCTAACAAAATACTTTTTTTTTTTTTTTGTGGCTCCCAATTCACAACCATTATAAACCTTGGAGGCCTGAGGATATTTTTAAATACAACTCCGATTGTGTTCGTCTTAAAGAAGATTTTCACATACACCTAGGATGGCTTGAGGGGGAGTACTGTAATTCATGGGCTAAATTTCATTTTTCCTTTAACACATGCCTTCACACATGGCCACAAGAGTTGTACCTGTGATCTTTAGAGGAGTTTGCAAGGTTGTTTGGAAATATTGCTTTATTTTTGTTATTCCACAGGCCGCTGAAATTACATACTTCACCTTTAAAGCAATCCTCCCTACTCGTTGCTAAGCAAGTGTACAAATCCTACTGGCTGACAAATTTCACAGTGTATACTTTCATACCATCAGTCCTACTTGGAAAATAAGGAATGAATGAATGGAGCTAATTACCAGACCTACTGCCTCACTAGTTTTATGAATGTCCTCACACATAAAAATATCTCAAACTGTGACATTCTGCTGACCATCCTGCATTAACACATAATCAACAGGATGAACCAGTGCCATTACAGCTGTCAACAGTTATAAACTCTATAAACTCATTATAAACTCTATCTTCCTCTGGCCATTATCACTTTGATTCAAGCTTGAAGGACAGTTGCAATCGGAAAATTTAGTGTAATCGGACATGCCCCACTGCCAGGGTACAATATATGGGGGCAAGCTGGGGGTAAGCATGTTATTGGGATTCGTAAAGAGATGAGAGATGTGTTAAAATAGTTGCACCGCCTTTGTGCAAACACCTGCAAATAAAAATAATTTGCATGAACTATGCCTTTAAGGCTGTGACGCTGCTGCCATCATGAGCTTTGGCTTGGTTAGTTAAACCATGTGGAGGGTTAATCACAGACTTACACACATTCCTCAACGCACAAACAGTTTGATCGCTAAGGGCAAGAGAATCCATCCAAGAGGATGCATCACTGGGAAACATGGTTGGAGAGATGTTTATGGAGGTATTTATGGACAGAGATAGCAAGAATGAGAGAGATAATCTTGGTCTAAGTCTGCAAACCCAGACAACAGATGAGTTAGGCCACCCATCTGAGCATCTCTGAATAATGCCTGGATCTGTTATCAAACCACATAAATTGTCTGTTTTTCAAGTTCTCAGTCACCAGTGACCACTAATAATAATAATAAAATAGGTATTAGAATTCTGTAGAAAAAACAAACAAACACATTTAGTAATTGTTAGTAAAATGATTGTAGCCTAAATGAATCAATAAAAGCTGAGAAAGAGATCGCTATAATTTCAGCAATTGATTCCAGTTTTTACAGGCAGAAAATCTGCAGTTTTTGTTCCCCATTCAGAAGGATGCAATTAGTTCCATACGTGGCAGAGTGACAATCAAGCAATACCACACGAGCAGAACGCTGTTGTTCTGGTGACCGGTTTACTTTTAAACAATGTTTTTAAAAAAATGTAGTGAGTAACTTTATAACACAGTGCGTCAAATGACTTTGTTTTTGCCCAGCTAACTAAAATTGTTCCAAAAGAATCCAAAGTACTCTGTTGTGCGTCTCTAAGCAACACATGTTGAGGAAAGTTACTTTTAAAAGCGATGGATTGCAATATTGCCTAACTGCCTTACAAAATGAAGTAATTGCGTTATTTAGTTACTTTTTATGGAAAGTAATGCGTAAGTTACTTTTGTGTTACTTTTTCTTATCTGGCCTGGGCCGTTTGTTTGTTTTTATGACAAGAAAAAAAGTGATGTTTTTGGCAAATACCAAGATACTTCTACACCAAAAGTGAAATGAATAAGCCTCAGGCTGACGGAAATGCAAATCTGTACAGTAGAGGGCGCAGCTCAAACAAGCATTTCACTGTGCTGCCATTCTGAAATACAGAAGAAAAGAACACAGGAGAAGATGTAAATGAGTGAATGTATGCTCACATTTAGACTAGAGCTAGTCTGGAATAACCATCGTGTTCACACATCACACAAAGCGGCTTTGCACTTACTCCAAATTTCTCTCAACGTGGCGACGGGACAGCTGTCAGTCAATAAATAGGGGGACAAATAACTTGAGTTATTTATTTGAAAGAGTAACTCAGATATTTTGTTGTAAATTTAACAGTAATTTATAATAACAGTAATGCTTGTAATGCATTACCCCCAACACTGAACACATGGTAGTGGAATATTGGGTGAATTATTCAATGAATCGCATTACAGACAGTCAGTTGTTAAGTTCTTTAAAGAATCATTGGAACAAATTGGTTCAGTGAATGGATCAACAATTCACTGCTTTATAAAGCACATAATAAAAGTCCCCTCAATAGTGGCAAATCTAAAGCTTATTTTCCATCTCACTTATTTGCGAATGTTTTAACTTAACTACTCCAATTTAATGTCAATTTGCCTCTCCATGAATTCCTCCCTGAATGATTACATCTCTCTCCTTCCATGTTTTTTTTCTGTATGTATCTATTACTTTTATCTCTTGTATCTTTTTCCTGTTGAATTTCTTTGTGATAGCCACTGACCGATTACAGTAAATAATCTGTTCCTCATTATCAGTAATTTACTCTATGTCATAACACTAGGGCCTCATGACTTGACTGAAAACCCCTTTAATCACCACCATCTGTTCAGTCATATTTCTATTTTCATATTCACTCATTTATATTCATACATTGACCCTACATTACCTCTCAAGACACATTATCCGTTATGCAGATTGAATAAAAAGTTGTTTTATAAGAGACCTGTTAAAATTTTCCTTCTTATTGAAATGTAGACTAAGATGGAACTGTTAACTGTTTATATTTAAGGCCCTAAATTCACTATATGGACTCATTCTTCTCAGGTTGGGTTCGAATAAAATGAACTCTGGTATGATTGCTTTGTTAGAGTGGTTCATTTTGTTCATTTTTCATTTCATGTGTGGAAATTGCAATCCAAACCTTGGTGTGCACCAAACTTAGTGAACGCAACATGGCCTGCAAACGAAACAAAAATAGGCTGTGATGTGACACGATGCGACCCTAAAAAGGACAGAATGCTCAAGCGCAATTACAGTTCAGTACAGTCGCGGTTAACTGCGTCTTCTTGCAGCAAATCGTTGTTTGTGTGTGTAATGGAGAAATTCCTGCCACTCTTTTGACTCCTTTACACAATTTCTAAACCCTTTGAGAGATCTCAACTGGTAAAACAGGTGCATTTAGGCCAGCACACAACATGTTTGGTCAGTTCTGTCGCAAAATATCATAAAAGCCTTTCGTGAAACCAAGAAAACCAAACTAGAAGTTTGGTTTGAAGTTTTTATTATGTGTTGACGCTAAACAAATGTCATTTTAATTTTACTATGTCTTGATTTCCTGTACATAATCAAACAACAAGGTACAAAAACGCTAAAACAAGTTTTATAATATTATTTATTGTACATATGTGACCCTGGACCACAAAACTATAGTATATGTGTAGAAATAGCCAACAATATGGGTCAAATTGTCAAAATCATCCATTTTTCTTTTATGCCAAAAATCATTAGGATATTAAGTAAAGATCATGTTCCATGAAGATATTTTGTAAATTTCCTACTTTAAATATATCAAAAATGTATTTTTGTGAGTGGATATGCATTGCTAAGGACTTCATTTGGACAACTTTAAAGGATTTCCTCAATTCTTAATACTTCCAGATACTTCAGATCGTTTTCAAAAGTTGTATCGCAACCAACGCCATGCTATCCTAACAAACCGTACATAAATGGAAAGCTTATTTATTCAGCTTTCAGATGATATAAATTGATATATCAGTATAAATCTTCAAAAATGACCTTTATGACTGTTTTGTGCTCCAGCATCATATATGAGTATTATATTTTGTTGAAAATTGGACCTATTCATATCCCAACTGCCTCTTTCTTTAAATAGCGATTTTTATCACCAATTCCAAGAAAAATCTTGGCTCTCAATCCCTTGCTTCTCCATCCAAAACAAATGTCCTCTCAGGTACTTTGCAGGTTTGGTAAAAAGCGAAGAACTTGGAGATATGTAGGGCTCCTCTGAGGATTGGGTGGTCCAGGCAGAGTCTGGTGGCCCGAGGGGGTGAGAGACATCTGAAGACATTAGCGCCTGTTGAGTGAACTTCGGCTTCCTCAAAGAGAAAATAGAAAGTCAAGACGAGTTCAGATTTGATGTAGGAGACCCTCTAGGGAGGACAAACTTCTAGGGCAGAGTCATATTTTCGTAATGACTAACATCGATGTCCTTATCAAAGGTGAGGTGCCGTGGTCTTGATTCTTTTGGTACAAATGCATTGTTGAGGCTGAGGAAAAGTGGCAGGACAGAAAATTGAAGGTGATCAATAATGTAGGAAATAGGAGCAGGGTAGGCGGGGACAAAGTCTGGATGCATTCAGTGACGAGTGGTGGACTGTTCAGATAAAGGCCGATGCTTACTGGTTAGAAGCTTTTAAGAGTTTGTGATGCAGTTATAAAATCTGGGTAAACTTTACATTTGTTTTGTTCATCCGTCTTTATGAGAACGAGTGGTACACTTGAAAAGTTTGGAGTTAAATAATGGCCTCACTTTAAATTCTTAACGGGATGTTGACCTGGAATGACAGGAAGAGGAATTAACTGAGTTGCCTCGGCCCTAATTGAGCACTTGAAGTGCACTTGTGGTCTTTTGTGTGCCCATGTACTCCATGAGGCTGCAGGGTGTCCTATTTGTCATTTTATATTTCAGATGGAGGCTCAAGTGCACCCTCGAAGCACTTTTGCCGATCCCACACCGGCGTAAGCTCCACAGTTTATGTCTCTAGAAATGTGGACTTGAAGGACTGCGAGGGCTTGGAGACATAGTCACACAACAGAGGGATTTCATTACTCCAACACAAGTTATTACACAAGTTATTCATTGCTGATATGTAGAATATTACTTAAAGGTACAATGTGTTTTTTTTTTCATTAAAATATCCAAAAACCACTTGCAGAGTGTTCAGCTGTGTACTTACATGATCCTAAATGTTTTCAAGAATGTGTAAATTCAGAGAAATTCACAATTTTAAATAGTGCCCCGTCCCTCTCGTAACGTAATTCTGCGTTATCCCTGGTTTCCGCTTGTACTGCATAGTAACCATGGCAACAGACACGGACAGCTGTGTAACGTCTAGCGGCACACTGCTGTTGTTGTTTCGCTCGAACTTTATGGACCATGGCAAGCAAACTTTGGGACAAAAGGAGAAATAAAATAAGGATCAATATCGGCGTGGCGTTTCCGAGATGGCGAGAGCTTCGCGACAAACTTCGACTTGACAGAGACGGCGCTGTTGCACGCTATTAGACAAGGTGAGCAAATGCAGAAAACATGAGACTAATCAATGTTACAAAGCTCAACACGACGAAGTGTTAGAATATCATCAGTATGGAAATCTAATGTCGATCTAGTTTACTGTTAAGTCTCATACAGAAAACAAACTAATACTAAACATGACAACTCTCAACACACTCAAACACAGTTTAGTATGATAGTGTGACATTAGAGAAGTGAAACAGCGCTGCGTTTTTAATTCATCAAATAAACTGACCTGTATGAGTAGTGTTTCAGCACTTGTGAGTAGTTCAGTAGAATGAAATTCTCGTTTCTTTATATCCCCGGGACTCGCGTGTGACGCTGATATCTGTCTCTTATAAGCAATCTGGTTGATTCTCGGTCACGTCCTGCTTCACACCACTGTCATGATAAAAACATGCATTCACTCATCCATAAACATTATTTCCACATAAATATTATGAGATCCATCGGCATGACGACGAGTTTCATGATTCCATATTCACTGCGTCGTCAATCTACGCTTTTGTTATTGTTTTGACGAGTTTAGCGCCCCTTAGAGGATGAAAAACTACATAGTGCACCTTTAAATGATTAGACATATTTCTAAAAAAAATAAATTCAGTACCGTTAAAATGGAAGTATGGCATCACAAAATGTGTACCACATCCTTTTCAGAATAAATACAGACATCAAAATTGTATTATATAATATACTTGGCTTACACCACAGCTGCTTTATGATACAAACAAATATTTAACATGAGCAAAACAGCCAATATGTTCTACTAGAGCATTATCGCTGAGAAATCCAGAAAATGTAGATAGTAAATCATAAAAGTGATTTGGTACTCTAGCAAATCATTTTACTACCAAATGAATGTGGGCACCTGCTTGTTGAATATTTTATTCCAAAATAATTGTCGTAAATACCGAGTTCCCATCTGCTACTATAAAAGCTTCCTCTTGGATGGCTTTCCAATAGATGTTAGAACATTTCTGTGCAGGGATTTGCTTTCGTTCTGCCAGAAGAGCTTTAGTTACTTCAGGCGATGATGTGGGGCAAACCGGCGCGGATTATATTTGATGGTCCGGTTCACTGGAGGGTGTTGAGTGGGGCAGAGGTCAAAACTCAAGCTCTTCCGTGCCATATTCGACAAACCATCCCTATGGACCTTGTTTTAAGAAAATGCGCAGATCAAACTAGGAGTGCACATCATGGACTTTGAAGACAATGTCTTTGATTCATACTTGATTGTGTTTTAATTACCATAATTGGTAAATCTTTAAAGGGTTAGTTTACCCAAAAATGAGAATTCTGTCCTTGTTTAATCAACTTCAAGTTGTTCAAAAACCATTTGAATTTCTTTCTTCTGCTGAATACAAAAGAAAATAGTCCATCGAGTGTTTGATTACCTACAGTTTTCAAAATATGTTCTTTTGTGTTCAGCAGAAGAAAGAGATTCATTCTGTTTTGGAACAACTTGAGGGTGAGTATATGAATATCTCTTTAACACATTTCAAGCATGGCTTTTGGAAATACTGTGCAATTCGGTGACCTATTGTCATATAACATCCTCAAACATTTTATTTCACTGTGTAATACATATTTATGCATCCAAGAAATAGATTGTGTAGATATTGTATAATTTTGCAGCAACAAAAATGGGTTTATTCTTGCCTTTTTTTTTTTTTTTTTTTTTCTCTGAAGCGAAATTCATATATTCAAAAATTCATTTCAAAATGCATTGATTTAGCTTACCGGGGAATAAAAGTGCTCATCTTGAAAAAATAAAATAAAATATCAGTTGTTTGCAATGAACTGAAGCTCGAGAAGTTTCCAAAATCACCTCAGAAGTTCAAATAGTCCATAGTTCAGTGTAATTCAGTTTTGACAGTCTAAAATTAAACCAAATCCATTCATTAAGTTAATAAAACATCACTTATGCTCAGGAGCTTTGCTGGTCCTTTTATGAGAGACCAGTCGCAGATATGATCTGAAGTGATTATCACACCGTGAAGGGAACATGTTTTGTCTGGACAAATTCTGGGAAGTAGACCTACATAGTTTGCATCAGGTTCACAGAAGGTCCTTAAAGTGCTTTAGATTTTGGAAAATCAAGTACTTGAAAACCATGAAAACCAAACATCCAATTTTCTGGAAAAGTACGTGCCTATATGAACAGAATATGTGTGTGAAATTTCCAGAAATTTCCCGGGTGCTTTGAAATTGTGTTTTGCATGGTTGTGCACCGTTTATAATGACTTTTTAAAGTCCAATTAAGTGTAGTTTTTAATCATTATTCAAAATAAACTGAGAATATTGTTGAGATCGTGAATATGAGCCAGATGTTGACGATGACAGTGAAGATGGTAAAAAAAAAATCTACTCAAATTACAAGTTTCAAAAGGTTATGAAATATGCTGTAAAGAGGTTTGCATATAAGAGGTTAATAACTTCAAAAGTGTGTCTCTCAACATGAGGTATATCCAGAAATGTTAGTAATTAATAATCAGTTTAATCTGTATTAACAATCAATACAAAACCTGTATTTAATGAAGGAACCTTGCTTTTATAGATCATCGAACATTTAAATCGTTTAGAAACTATAATCTACATTTATTTTGAACAAAATATGTCTGAAAGAGAGTCCAAAAGAAGTCTAATGACAAATGTAGTTTTAAAAAGGATCCAACAGAGAATGAGTCATCCACAAATCTAGCCTCCAATGGACATTTCACCTGAAAACTGCAACGACTTGAGCATCTAGCAACATTTTGCATTATTCTAAATCACATTCTCCCCATGAGACCAGCTTGAGGCTAAATGTTGTGCACGGATCTCTGGGAAAACCATCCAAACACCTGTTTCAGATCTGTACTTTTCATCCAGGTGCAAAATGAATTCCCTCAATAATCCATCTGTTATCCGCTGCTGGTCGAACAGCACTCAGGACTAAAAGAGGCAACAGGTCTCATTCTTCTTGCTAATGCACTGACTTTAATCAACACACATGATGAATATCATTTACATCCAGATGTTTGGCTTAAGTATGATAACAGTATGTTTAAATATAAATATTAGCATTTCAGTAAAAAAAAAAAAAAAAAAATCACATAATATATGATTTTTAAAAATGTTTTTGAAAAGATTAGACGACACGATTTCAGCCTGATTTTGGCACGATCCATTTGACGAAGGGTCCCCACGACATTACGTAGTCACGCTGGAAAGGTCACACGAATGTGCAAGGACTAAGTCAAACGTTATTTACACACAAAAAAAGGTAAAACAACAATGTCGGATGATTTTGAAGAAAATAAGAAGGAGTGAACGAACATAGCCGAGCTAGTGCAAGATGAGCATGTGGTTAAAAAGCATATACATTTGGATAATTTTTTGGTTTTGTTTTTAGAAAATGACCGATCGTCAGATAAGACCCTTATTCCTCGTCTGGGATCGTGTAGAGCCTGTCGAAGCTGCGTTGAAACTGCAATTTTGGCCCTTCAACCCGTTGGTCCCTGTTGAAGTCCACTATACGGATCCTGTAATTTGACATTTCTTCAGTCAAAAAGAAATTTGGATGACATGGGGGTGAGTAAATTGTCAGGAAATTCGAGTCCTGGAGTGAACTAATCCTTTAAAACTGAACCAGAAAGAGAACTGAGACAACCCCAGAGAGACTGGAGAGAGAGAATGTGCTCTCAACTAATATTTACAGGGTAATTAATGTTCCCCTCTTGCCAAGGTACATCTGGCATAGAATGAAAGACAAAGACACAGTACTGTGGTTTCACTGGCTGCCACGAGAAACACTGCAACTACAACTCTTGGCTCATTGATCGTGAGGAAGGCCATTACTTTAATTAGATGGTGTGTCCTTGGCTAAAAACTTAAACACATAAAAGCTGTGAAAGTTCTGCAACTCTTACTCTTTCATGAAATTACCTGAAGATGGGTTTTTCACACTAGAGCCCGCACTGAAGCTGAGCCGAGTGGAATGAAATTCTATTGCTCTTCAGAGAAGGAGGGTGCTGTCTAGTGATTAATAGTCAGAGGGAGGTCTTGTGTTGTTCGCAGTGGTACTGTCATACCGCCAGGGTTGGGCAACATTTAGAATGGGATCATTTGTACTTCGTGATCTGGAATTTGAATTGGCCACACCCCTCGGAATGTTGCGTTACAGTGTCAGGAAGAGAAATTTACTGAAAAAACCACAACAGAGGTCGTTAATTAGTTTAATAAACTATGCAACATAATGATGTCATTTATGCTGAATTTGTCAAATCACAAAGTTCTATACATTCCCAGCTCATGTTTATTAAACAGTTTGACTAATTTGTTCATGTTTTCAGTTATTAAGACCACAGTGTAACACAGTTCATGCAGTTTTGATGATTTTGACCCGAAGGTGGTGCAGAAGATGTGAAATCCATAACAAATGCTTAAACGAGTACTACAATGTAGCTGTCAACTTATTAAAACTATTAGCTAATTTTCATTTTGCCCAACATACAAGCACAGCATAAAGCTACTTTGAAACAATCTGCATTGTAAAAAGCGCTATTTAAATAAAGGTGACTTGACTTGATATAACTTTTGAATAAATAAAGCACTTTACAGCAGCACCTGCGGACCACAGTGTTGACCAAGATAAACATGCAACATAAAATAGAGAATTTTTTTTGTAACATTATACACTCACCTAAAGGATTATTAGGAGCACCATACTAATACTGTGCTTGACCCCTTTTCACCTTCAGAACTGCCTTAATTCTACGTGGCATTGATTCAACAAGGTGCTGATAGCATTCTTTAGAAATGTTGGCCCATATTGATAAGATAGCATCTGGCAGTTGGTGGAGATTTGTGGGATGCACATCCAGGGAGCGAAGCTCCTGTTCCACCACATCCCAAAGATGCTCTATGGGCTGTGGGGGCCATTTTAGTACAGTGAACTCATTGTCATGTTCAAGAAACCAATTTGAAATGATTCGAGCTTTGTGACATGGTGCATTATCCTGCTGGAAGTAGCCATCAGAGGATGGGTACATGGTGGTCATGAAGGGATGGACATGGTCAGAAACAATGCTCAGGTAGGCCGTGGAATTTAAATTTACATTAAAAAAGGGGCCTAAGAAAACTTTCCCCACACCATTACACCACCACCACCAGCCTGCACAGTGGTAACAAGGCATGATGGATCCATGTTCTCATTCTGTTTACGCCAAATTCTGACTCTACCATCTGAATGTCTCAACAGAAATCGAGACTCATCAGACCAGGCAACATTTTTTCAGTCTTTAACTGTCCGATTTTGGTGAACTCATGCAAATTGTAGCCTCTTTTTCCTATTTGTAGTGGAGATGAGTGGTACCCGGTGGGGTCTTCTGCTGTTGTAGCCCATCCACCTCAAGGTTGTGCGTGTTGTGGCTTCACAAATGCTTTGCTGCAGACCTCGCTTGTAACGAGTGGTTATTTCAGTCAAAGTTGCTCTTCTATCAGCTTGAGTCAGTCGGCCCATTCTCCTCTGACCTCTAGCATCAACCGGGCATTTTCGCCCACAGGACTGCCACATACTGCATCTTTTTCCCTTTTCACACCATTCTTTGTAAACCCTAGAAATGGTTGTGCGTGAAAATCCCAGTAATTAAGCAGACTGAGAAATACTCAGACCGGCCCGTCTGGCACCAACAACCATGCCACGCTCAAAATTGCTTAAATCATCTTTCTTTCCCATTCTGACATTCAGTTTGGAGTTCAGGAGATTGTCTTGACCAGGACCACACCCCTAAATGCATTGAAGCAACTGCCATGTGATTGGTTGATTAGATAATTGCATTAATGAGAAATTGAACAGGTGTTCCTAATAATCCTTTAGGTGAGTGTATATCACTCTTAATAAACTGAAGCATTCTTGCTGAATAAATATTATTATTATTAATTACTATTTTTTTTTTTTTCAAAATCTTATTGACCCTAAGCGTTTGGAATGATTGTGTATGTAAATTAAATACTGGTGGCATTTAAAATAATGATTATAGATGATTATGTAATTTATAAAACATTTTCCCTTTCAAATGAACGCAAAATTATCCTTAGGTGTCCCACAATTTACGATCACAATTCATTTACATTTACATTTACAAATTCGTTCCTGAAAACCTGCTCATGAAGGCCTTAATTATCATTAGGTTGAAAAAAATCTGCGCCTCGGCACCGCATGGGGTTTGCTCATTTGGTAAACATAAAAACAGCCTTTTGTCTCTTAACACAGGGATTCAAACACTGCTCAACAAGGTAATTACCCGGCCCACTTGTAACTCTGTCTGCCTTCAAGTATCATTCACCGCAGTAAAAACACACAATGAGTCATGTTTAATTTGACAAGAATTTTTGACCCGTGCTTGAAGCTGCATGAATATATAGAAAAAAAGGAATTTTATTTTAAATGTTATAGACCTTTGAGTACACAATTTTGTACATAATTTGACAGAAACAAATGTAATGGAAAAATTAATATTGTAAAAGATTCATTATAATATATTGAATTGTTGTGTACCGGAATGACAATCGTCCATCCTTCTAAACAATAAGATTATCCATTTTTAGTGGGCAAAAATGAAAATTCAACGTATATGACCTTGAACGTTAAAGGAACAGTTCACCAAAAATGAACATTTTGACATTATTAAAATTGGTTTTCAGCGAAATAGCTGCAAGGCTTAATTTTATAACTAAAACTAAAACATTTTTGTAAAATAAAACAGCTGAAATTGTATAAAAACATAAAATCTAATCATTCAAAATATTAATAAAAAAATATCATAGCATCTGCATCAAAATAACAGTTAACAGGAGAACAATAACAACAAAAATTTCCATTAATATTTAAATTCTTTCAAGTATCCCAGAAGATTTTCGAGTCAATCTTTTATCGCACTCTTTTTCATGACTGCAGTAACTAGTAACAAATTTAATGGTGGATTACCCTTCAAATAAATACTGCATTTAGATGTTCAGCCTTCTTGTTTTGCAGCAGTTACATGACAATAACTGTGTATTCAACCGTTTATTAGAATAGCCTCAAGCAGGTCACATGACTCTGCCTCCTCCTATGCTTTTACCATCTGACACTGAAGCCATTTTCACATCCTGTATCTTATCTAATCCACTGTTTAGCCATCAATATAATAACCAGCCTTGAATCGGTTCTCACAATATAAGCCACAAACTTATTGCCCAAATGCCTCTATATGTCATGTTTGACCAAGCATTCCAGCCCTGCAGTCATGAGATTACGGCTACATCATTACGAGGGAATTTCTTGGGAGAGATTCACTATTCATTCTTGATATTTACCACAACTGGGGGGTTGTGTGTTTTGTGTGACACATCTAAGTGTTCTCCCTCAGAAACAGCAGCATCAGAAAGCGGTCCACAGTGCTGGAGTGGACAGAGTGCAGAAACTAAAGCCAAGGCATTTGGCCGCCATGCCCGGAGGAGCCGTCATTTACCAGCATTACTGATCACATCCAGGGCTTCTATTAGCCCGTCTGGCAGAAGATCAGCTAGCTGATCCAGTTCAGTGAATTTAGAAGTTGGATCATGGAGGTGGATCCGGTGGTCGATGAACTTCTTGTGACCTCATGCTAAAGGTCAAGCTATGGAAAGCTGATCAAAGTATTGAGCCGCAGCTTTTGGTTTGGTGTGGATTTCTGGAGTAATCTCCAGATCTGTTGGAACTGCACGTCACGGTTAAAACATTACTTGGGAAATGCATTTAATTGGTCCAGATGCATTTTAGAATCTGAATAATAAAAAATAAATACATTGATATCATGCATAAAACAAACAGAAACAATATGACAAAGATCAAACAATAGAGTCATATTTTCATAAATTATAATTTGAAATAACGTTTCTATCTCACTAAATTTTAAAATGCAGTTTATCCTTCTGATTAATGCTGAATTTTCTGCATCATTACTCCAGTCTTCAGTGTCACATGATCTTTACTGACCTCAAACTTTTGACCTCTTATTCAAACCCCAGCAACCACCTGACAACTCAAAATCAATCAAACAAACGAACAAACCACTCAGAATACCTTAACAACATCTTAGCACCCTGGCAACCATCTACAACACTATCAATTCTGGCAAGTGTTCCACAGACAGAATGTTAATGTGAAAAGACAAAGTATATGTTCATTAAATAAATAAATAAATGTGATGTGTCAAGCACATGTGCAGGCTAGGCTAAAAAGTGAAATCAAATCCTCATCCTCATGAATTGCAGAGCAGTCTGGTTCTCATATAGCGCAAGGATAACAGGCCCTGTAAGAGACGAGATGAGTCAGCATGAGAAAACGGAAGTAATACTTTGAAGCTTTCATCTTGCCATTCAGATGGACTAGTTACCCCAGCTGACACTCTCTAGTTTCACTCAGAGACACAGAGATTTTTTGATGAAACTGAATTACCAAGGAACATTACTACTTTTGCTATGCAATAATATTTTGACTGTCAAAATTTTTAGCATGATAAATGAAATATTTATAGTATTTTATTTATGGGAATTCCTTCAATACTGTTTAAAAACCATCTTGTGCACTACAAACACAAAGAACCTGAAAAAAACCTGAAAAAACATTAATAATCTGAAGAAACCTTTTTTTTCTAATATAAAGATTTTTTTTTTGGAAGATTCCATGGATGTTAAATGGGTCATGACTTGAGATGAATTGAGCTTTTGATACATAAGAGGTCATCGTACTGTAAGAATATCCTGTAAGTTTCAGAACTAAAAACTTTCTTGTTAGTCCAATTAAAGCCATCTAGTGAAACGCCGCCTACGCGTGGTCGTGAGATGACGTGGAGACAAGAGAGATACACGAATAAAAATAACATTACCTTTCAAAGGATCCTAATGCTAGGAATATGGTTATTTATTTTCAACAATGTGAATGCCAAAGTTTAGCATTATTTATTTGTATTTTACTGTGGATTCTTTGGTAAATAAATTGCATTTCAGCACTTTTTTCAATATGGACTCGACGGTAATGCAACATGTAACTATGTTAATTTTAATGCTGGATCTGATATGTAATTATCCCTGTACAGTAAGAAATCAAACCATTGACTCTACTTCACGTCATTTCTCTTAGTAGGGTGAAAATAACCTGTTATTTAAACGGTGATTAAATTACATGTAGAAAACTATCAAAGAACGCTCCCTTAACAATCGCTGGAGCTGTCAATCAAACAGCGTGAGTTTTACCACCCAAACTCCCATTTTATTCAACGAATCTCTTAGTTACATCCCATTTACACTGTTAGTTATGATTAATTAGTGTGCAGAAATTGAGTTGCAATGACGCGATCATGTTCATCACTGCAACCTTAAAGAAATATATATAAAAAAAATATATAATGCCCTAGATCTAAATGTAATCCTAAAATCAACACTTTTCTTGATTAGTTAACCTTGAGAGCTGTAATAGTAAAAACATGCTAAAAGGTTCAAGAGAGTAATACTTAGCTATTTAATGGGTAAAGATGTTAGCCAATCACAGCAGTGGGCGTTTACACTGAAGCCTCACAGCAGACACGCCCCTTAAGACAGAGCATTCAAAGGGCTAAAATGCTTTTTATCTCTAAATTATGACAATTTTTGATGCAAAAAGCACACTAAGATTATAATTGTACCCCAGGAAACATTATTAACAAATAAAACAATGCAGTTCATGATCCCTATAAATGTTCTTCATGGAGCCAAAGATGCCAGTAAAGAACTTTTGTAGGGTTCAAACCAATCAGGCAACATGAGACTTTTATGCTCACTTAATTTCCCATTGCATCGATTTCTTTACTTAATCTTCTTAAAATGAAAACCTAAATTGGCATACATGAACAACAATGCGCAAACAAGAGTTCATGCTATCTACTGCTTTTGCTTAGACAATAAGGCTGTCAGTCTGGCAGTCTCTGCACAGCCCTGCAACCGTTGGACCAAAGCTATCAGACTTGCACTCTAATTCCCAGGCTTCGGCCAGTAGTCTGTCAAGCTCTGGCAACCACAAATTTGCCTGGCAAAGACATTCGAACAAATGTTTCGAGATAAAGCTGATCCTTTCACCATGTGACTGAGCATGCTAACAACACCTCCACAGCATCCGAAGAAAAGACGCAGCCTTTAACTTATTTATAGGCAATCAGTCACTGCAAAAGTTGACGCTCAAACGGACAAGTTCTCTCATGCCGGCTAACTTGGAAAAGATTATGACAGCACTTCAAAAGAGTGACGGATCTGGCAGGATGTGTTTTGGTAACGCCAGGCAGGTGTCCCATTGTAGCAGTGGGATTATTGCGATCGTGAGGTAATCCTCTCATTTGGACCGCAGGGAACACAGCTGTAGGAGTGTCAGAGCACCTCGGAAAACTCATGATAATCAGGGTGTTTATGCCTAAAGTGGAAGAAACCCCAAGCCCCTTCACACACTGTTAGAGCATATTGATTTCATCTCGACATTCTTCCTTTCATAACTTCTCATTACGGACTCCAAATGCATGTGCATTTTTCTCACACCTCTGAGGATTATCAATTCTGGTAATTACACAGTCAACCAAATTATTGCGACATTATGTAATTTTTTACCCAAGATTTCCAAGATCTGAGGTACGGTGCAATGCTGGAGGATGTAACAGATTACTTTAACTTTACTTATTATATACAGATTACTTTACCTATTTCTTTGAACATATTTCATGGTTCTATTATATACATAATTGTTCAAATATATATATATATATATAATATATGAAAGTATAAGAAATGGTTCTTGAATCGGCAGAGAGCCATGCGATATTCCCCCAGTATCAGAACTGGAACCGTTTCTCTGTTTGTATCATGTAATGCATAATTACCTGAAGAATGAATGCTATATCAGATGTAGGTAATACTCTTGTTTAGTCGTTTAGTCTTCCATTCATAATACTGTAATGTCATTACGAATACTGGAAGACGCGTTAATGCACTAGTTAATGATGTTCATCAGCGTTAATTTAATAAGAGGTGGTTCTAGCTGTTAGTCCCTTGTTCACTTTAAGAGGCAGGGTTTTAGCGAGGCCAGGGGGCTCGCGAGTTCAGAGTTCAAGAGCGAGAATAGCGAGCTATATCTGCTTTTCTGTTATGTTCGATGTGAGTTTTGGCCAAAACAGTAACCCTGCAGTTCTTTACTAAAGTCCCAGAACAAGAAAGAACTAGGGCTGCACAATTTATCGGCAAAGGCGCAGCTTGTCAGAGCTGTACGGCTCTGGGATCAGTGGTAAATGCTTCTCCATTTGAAAGCCAGAGGGCGCTCTTGTGCAGAAACTCAAAATTCCTCAAGATAACATGCGTCATATCTTTGTAGCTGAATAAACAGAAGATTGAAATGCTTTAAACATGACTAATAAACGCACGACTGCCTTATTCTGTGTGAGAAGACTCATCATCTCACAGAAGGATGCTCAGCTGTCGTTACGAAGTGAGTTTGGAGTAAAAAACATGTTATTAAATTTGGTCTTTTGTTGGATAATATGTTCATAAATGCTTCACGTGTCTGGAAAGATGTTTGATGCCCGTTGTACATTATAAGCGTCTCGAACTCACAGTGCTTTCAGATGGATTAACATTTGGAGCCGTACTTCATTGACAAGCTGCGCATGAAAAAAACAATCGCAGCTGTATTCCGATTTACAGCCATATTACACAGCTATGAGTGTGATATTGCTTATATATGCTGTATAGTCTCAACTATAAAGAGTGTCTAGCCAGCTATTTTTAAAACTCTAATATAATCTTTTTAGGGCCTGTAAGAAAGTTAATAAAGAGCATTTAGTATAAGTATTATAATAACGACAAAGCGTGCTGACCTCAATCTCTCTTTTTTGCATCCTCGCATTTTAGAAGGATTCTCAGCGTTTGCATATTCATTCCATGCTAATTAAAATAATTCTGGCCACATTTGATGACATTTTTTAATCAAGCTCTCGGTGAACCACATGATCCCATTCTGCGTGGTTTCTCAAATCTAGCATCTCTCACATAGCACTCAGGTAATTGTTGGCATGGTTATGCATAAATTCTACACGATGAATATTTGAACGCATGCAAATTGCTCCAAGAGGCAGAATCTTGCAATTAGGATTAACACGTGACCCCTGGCTGATCCATAAAGCTTTGTCGATTACCTCACTGCATTACCAGTTGTTATTCCTCACAATTGCTAAAGGCTATTAGGTTATATCAGCAGTTATCTATCCAATACAATTACAGCTATAATAGGAAGGAATAAACTCCGAGAGGTCACACAGCCTGGATGCTAATTAATTGTCTAGTAGCCCTTTCGAGAGCTTTTTATGTGCATAGAAAAAAAGATAGGCTACACTAAAAATAGCCACATAGCTTGTTCCCAGTCCAAATGCATTCCCTTCCATTTGAGTTATGGCACTCATTTAGATAGGTGCACTGAGGTATGATCTTAAACTGAGGAGGTCTTCACCCGTGGTAGAGAGGGGAGCTTTTATCCAATACTGAAACAGCCCGGTCCTGCTGAGTGATTCAGCATCCCGAATGAGAATTGATTATCGGCTCTATCTTAGCAAGAAATCTATTCTTGATATTGGCTGACAGTTCAATATGTCTGCAACAGAGTGTCTAAAAGTAAGGAAAGGATATATACTTCATATAATGGAATCCAGCCTCGTGTTGAAAGCCACAGGGGAATCTCAGACACAATGCTTCCTTTTGTTAGTGTTCTTTCTTAATTCTCCTTTCTTCATTGGATTGGGGAAGTGATCAGTGGGCTTGTAGGCTATCACAGCACAAGTAGAAGAGAATAAAAGACAGCGAGACAGTGAATGAGAGACTGAAAAAGACCATACCATTGAGAGCATTTTCCATTTTGCAAAAGTAAATTTCTAAAAGACAGCATCTTAAGATCTAAAAAAGGAAGCCATGCAATAGCTTTGTGTGAGGACAGTCCACAAATGGAAATTTCAACTGAAACGTATGATTGTGTGCGTGTGTATAAAGTAATCACAGAAGCTTTAAAAAGCAATAATGATTGTGATTTTATTGCATTCAGTATAAACAGCGATTGATAATGGATAGTGGATTATTTCTGGTAACAAGGTCGCACTGTTAAAGCTTGTGCTGCCTGTCTCTTTGTAATAAAAAAAAAAGTCAGAATAGTGAATTATAAAGTCAGAATTGCGGGATATAAAGTCAGAATAGTGAGTTATAAAGTCAGAATTACATGATATAAAGTCAGAATAGTGAGTTATAAAGTCAGAATTACAGGATATAAAGTCAGAATAGTGTGATATAAAGTCAGAATAGTGAGATATAAAGTCAGAATAGTGAGTTATAAAGTCACAATTGTGTGATATAAAGTCAGAATTGCGAGTTTTAAAGTCAGAATAGTGAGTTATAAAGTCAGAATTACATGATATAAAGTCAGAATAGTGAGTTATAAAGTCAGAATTACAGGATATAAAGTCAGAATAGTGTGATATAAAGTCAGAATAGTGAGATATAAAGTCAGAATAGTGAGTTATAAAGTCACAATTGTGTGATATAAAGTCAGAATTGCGAGTTTTAAAGTCAGAATAGTGAGTTATAGACAGAATTGTGTGATATAAAGTCAGAATAGTGAGTTAGTCAGAATTGTGTGATATAAAGTCAGAATAGTGAGTTATAAAGTCAGAATTACAGGATATAAAGTCAGAATAGTGTGATATAAAGTCAGAATAGTGAGTTATAAAGTCACAATTGTGTGATATAAAGTCAGAATTGCGAGTTTTAAAGTCAGAATAGTGAGTTATAGTCAGAATTGCGAGTTATAAAGTCAGAATAGTGAGTTATAGTCAGAATTGCGAGTTATAAAGTCAGAATAGTGAGTTATAGTCAGAATTGTGTGATATAAAGTCAGAATAGTGAGTTATAGTCAGAATTGTGTGATATAAAGTCAGAATAGTGAGTTATAGTCAGAATTGCGAGTTATACAGTCAGAATTGTGTGATATAAAGTCAGAATAGTGAGTTATAAAGTCAGAATTACAGGATATAAAGTCAGAATAGTGTGATATAAAGTCAGAATAGTGAGTTATAGTCAGAATTGTGTGATATAAAGTCAGAATAGTGAGTTATAGTCAGAATTGCGAGTTATACAGTCAGAATTGTGTGATATAAAGTCAGAATAGTGAGTTATAAAGTCAGAATTACAGGATATAAAGTCAGAATAGTGTGATATAAAGTCAGAATAGTGAGTTATAAAGTCACAATTGTGTGATATAAAGTCAGAATTGCGAGTTTTAAAGTCAGAATAGTGAGTTATAGACAGAATTGTGTGATATAAAGTCAGAATAGTGAGTTAGTCAGAATTGTGTGATATAAAGTCAGAATAGTGAGTTATAAAGACAGAATTACAGGATATAAAGTCAGAATAGTGTGATATAAAGTCAGAATAGTGAGTTATAGTCAGAATTGCGAGTTATAAAGTCAGAATAGTGAGTTATAGTCAGAATTGCGAGTTATAAAGTCAGAATAGTGAGTTATAGTCAGAATTGTGTGATATAAAGTCAGAATAGTGAGTTATAGTCAGAATTGCGAGTTATAAAGTCAGAATAGTGAGTTATAGTCAGAATTGCGAGTTATAAAGTCAGAATAGTGAGTTATAGTCAGAATTGTGTGATATAAAGTCAGAATAGTGAGTTATAGTCAGAATTGTGTGATATAAAGTCAGAATAGTGAGTTATAGTCAGAATTGTGTGATATAAAGTCAGAATAGTGTGATATAAAGTCAGAATAGTGAGTTATAAAGTCACAATTGTGTGATATAAAGTCAGAATAGTGAGTTATAGTCAGAATTGCGAGTTATAAAGTCAGAATAGTGAGTTATAGTCAGAATTGCGAGTTATAAAGTCAGAATAGTGAGTTATAGTCAGAATTGTGTGATATAAAGTCAGAATAGTGAGTTATAGTCAGAATTGTGTGATATAAAGTCAGAATAGTGAGTTATAGTCAGAATTGTGTGATATAAAGTCAGAATAGTGAGTTATAAAGTCAGAATTACAGGATATAAAGTCAGAATAGTGTGATATAAAGTCAGAATAGTGAGTTATAAAGTCACAATTGTGTGATATAAAGTCAGAATTGCGAGTTTTAAAGTCAGAATAGTGAGTTATAGACAGAATTGTGTGATATAAAGTCAGAATAGTGAGTTAGTCAGAATTGTGTGATATAAAGTCAGAATAGTGAGTTAGTCAGAATTGTGTGATATAAAGTCAGAATAGTGAGTTATAAAGTCAGAATTACAGGATATAAAGTCAGAATAGTGAGTTATAAAGTCACAATTGTGTGATATAAAGTCAGAATTGCGAGTTTTAAAGTCAGAATAGTGAGTTATAGTCAGAATTGCGAGTTATAAAGTCAGAATAGTGAGTTATAGTCAGAATTGTGTGATATAAAGTCAGAATAGTGAGTTATAGTCAGAATTGTGTGATATAAAGTCAGAATAGTGAGTTATAGTCAGAATTGTGTGATATGAAGTCAGAATAGTGAGTTATAGTCAGAATTGTGTGATATAAAGTCAGAATAGTGAGTTATAGTCAGAATTGCGAGTTATACAGTCAGAATTGTGCGATATAAAGTCAGAATAGTGAGTTATAGTCAGAATTGCGAGTTATAAAGTCAGAATAGTGAGTTATAGTCAGAATTGTGATATCAAGTTAGAATTACGAGTTATAATGTCAGAATTGTGAGATATAAACGCCATGTGAAAACTGTCCAATTGTGAGGGGAAAAAAGGTTTCTCAGTGTCATGAGTTTGTAAAAACTCGCAATTGCAAGAAAAAAGTCAGAATTGCGACTTTATATCTCACAATTCTACGGTGGCCAAGAGAGCTCAACATGCTGCAACTGAAGAAAACACATGCAAATATATATAAAAAAAAAACACCAGCATATCAAGAAAACATCTTCATCAGTTAGACAACACGTGTGCTGCAATACAAAAACGTGCTGCAAATACTACAATGAGGATGCTATAATAAACAAATAGCTCCCCTTTCAGTTAATCGACAACACCAGTGACACATGTATTGAACAATAAACATCTCCCAGTCATGTTTGTCACTTGTCTGGGGTCCCCTTGAAACGTTTCCTTTGTCATCTGTGCCATTTGTAGTGCGTTTTTGTATTTGGTTCACATTGTGAACTTCTGCAGCACGTTTCTGTACTTACTTGTTGTTAACTTCTGCAGCGCATTAATGTATTTGGTTGTGTTGTGAACTTTTGGGGCGCGTTTCTGCATTTGGTTGTGCTGTGATTATTTGCAGCACATGTGTTGTCAAATTGATGAAGACGTTTTCTTAATTTGCATGTGTTTTCTTCAGTTTCAGTGTGTTAAGCTCTCTCAGCCACTGTAAAATATATGACTTGAACAGTTGTGGAATTCTAACTTTATATCTTGCAGTTGCGAGTTTAAATCTCCCAATTGTGCCAATAAAAGTCAGAATTGTTGACAAAAAGTCGCATTCATCTTTTATTTTTTATTTTTTTTATTACTTAATGGCCGAAAAAAGGTTCCATACATGAAAGATGACACATATATTTTATATAATATATTTATATATATATATATATATATATATAATATATATAATATATTTATTTATTTATATAGATAGATAGATAGATAAATAGATAGATAGATAGATATTAATTTTTGTTTATGCTTTATAAAGGCAAATAACACCCTGGGGTAAATATCAAAAATATCCATAGATATGGTACCGAAAACATTTTTAAATATTTAAAAATACACCCTCATTACATCATGTTTTAATAGAAAAGTTGATTTTGGACTGATATGTTTCAGCTAGCACAACACTTAATAGCAGATGTGTGTGTTTAGTGCACTTCATCAAATGTTGTGGGCACAAATGGTTGGCTACTCCTTTCATTTAGGTGTGTTTTATCTGCTGGCAGGATACCAGGGCAGCAGACGGCCGATCTCACAGAGAGACACATCCATTACGCTGCTGCGGCCACTTTACATTTGGAATTAACTCGACCAGCGGAGGTCAGTGTGTGTCATTCTACTAAATATTTCATGACTTTCATAGATTGGAGTTATTCATCACTGCTGGAACACAGCTTCAACATCCCTGCATATCATTACACATGGCATGAATCCCATGACCGACACCATTCAACCCGAAAAGAGTTATTATAAGCCACAAGGATATTTTGATTGATCTATGCACAAAGACGTGTGGAATATGAGCATAGGTGAAATTATCAGTGGGGTAAGGGTGAGTTAATAGATCCACATATTAAAATTGTCCATAGCAATTCAGGTCAAGGTGAAAAGTGACACATTTTGGAACATTAAGAGGAAAATAATGAAGGTGCTTGAAGTGATTCATCAAAATGTAAATATAAATAAATCAAGTGAGAATAGGAGAATATGAGCAAGCTAACCATTTTCATAAATTAGCCTAATGTTCTCTTGTAGCTCAGTTTAAGATTTAGTTAATGAGGAGCAGCAATGTGAGAGCAAAGTCCTTTTTTAAAATCAAGCCAGTCAATTTGACGGCCATTTTCTTGAAGCTCTTAGCGATGCAAATCTACATGAAAAAAAAAAAAAAAAAAAAAGGAGTGAAATCTGTTTTTTGAAATGAACAGTCCATCCCAAATGTGAAATTATCAATAAAACACAAAATTATATGATAAGCATTACTCATTTAGCTCACATCGGGGCACAAAAATCTATTAATTCAGCTAACTTAAACCTATATAAATCTATATTATGTTATGTTATGATATGTTATATTATGTTTTGATATGTTATGTTATGTTATGTTATATTATGTTTTGATATGTTATGTAATGTAATGTTATATTATGTTATGTTATGATATGTTATATTATGTTATGTTATGATATGTTATATCATGTTTTGATATGTTATGTTATGATATGATATGTTATGATATGTCATATTGTGATAAGTTATGATATTTTATATTATGTCATGTTATGTTATGTTATGTTATGATTTTTATATTATATTATATTGTGTTAAATTATGTTATGTTATGATATGTTATATTATGTTATGATATGTTGTTATGTTATGCTATGTTGTTGTTATATTATGTTACGTTATGATATGTTATATTGTGTTATGTTATGTTATATTATGTAATGTTATGTTATGTTATATGTTATATTATGTTATGTTATAATGTTATATTATGTTATGTTATAATATGTTATGATATGTTATGTTATTTTATATTATATTATATTATATTGTGTTATATTATGTTATGTTATGATATGTTATATTATGTTATGTTATGTTATATTATGTTATGTTATGTTATATTATATTATATAATATTGTATTATATTATATTGTGTTATATTATGTTATGTTATGATATGTTATATTATGTTATGTTATGTTATATTATGTAATGTTATGTTATGTTATAATGTTATATTATGTTATGTTATAATATGTTATGATATGTTATGTTATGTTATGATATGTTATGTTATTTTATATTATATTATATTATATTGTGTTATATTATGTTATGTTATGATATGTTATATTATGTTATGTTATGTTATATTATATTATATAATATTGTATTATATTATATTGTGTTATGTTATGATATGTTATATTATGTTATGTTATGTTATATTATATTATATAATATTGTATTATATTATAATGTTATGTTATGTTATGTAATATTACATTATGAAAGTGAAAGTTGAAAGTCGTGACGTATTGTCAAGTATGGTGACCCATACTCGAAATTGGTGCTCTGCATTTAACCCATCCCAAGTGCACACACACAGCAGTGAGTAGTGAACACACACACACACACACACACACACAGTGAACACACAGCCGGAGCAGTGGGCAGCTATTGCGACAGCGCCCGGGGAGCAATTAGGGGTTAGGTGTCTTGCTCAAGGGCACTTTAGTCGTGGTATCGAAGGTGGAGAGAGTGCTGTTTATTCACAATCCCCACCTTCAATTCCTGCCGGCGTGGGAATCGAACCGGCAACCTTCACGTTACAAGCACAACTCCCTCACCATTAGGCCACGACTACCCCCAATATTATATTATATTATGTTGTTATGTTATGTTAATATGGTAACACTTTACAATAAGGTTCATTGGTTAACATGAATTAATAATGAACTGCACTTATACAGCATTTATTAATCATCGTTAATGTTAATTTCAACATTTACTAATACATTATTAAAATTTTGTTTACATTTGTTATTGTTCTGTGAACTAACATGAACAAACAATGAACAACTGTATTTTCATTAACTAACATTAACGAAGATTAGTAAATACAGCAGCGAATGTATCGCTCATGGTTAGTTTATGTTAGTTAATACATTAACTAATGTGTAACTAATGAACCTTATTGTAAAGTGTTACCAATATAATATATTATGTTATATTATATTTGGTTACACTTTATTTTAAGGTGTCAGTATTACAGTGTAATTATATATTTAAGTACTGTGTAATGACAATTAACTACATGGGGTTATAGGACGAGGGTTTGGTTTAGGGTTATTTGCATGTAATTATGCATAATTTCTAGTTATTACTACAGTAAATACATGTAACATATGTAACAATGACACTGTAAAATAAAGTGTTACCTTATATTACATAGATCCACACACACACACACACACACACACACACACAAACTGTATTTACTATAAATACCATAGTTCAGCTAAGGCTACTATGCGAGAGGTCAGGGGTCACGGCATTGTTATTCAAATCTACAAACTGTGACATGCTAAAGGAAACTGAAGATTAAAGGGCATCACATGGATTATGATCTGTTGTGATGTAGTTTATAGAGTGACTCATCGAATAAATGTAACAGACTCATCAAACTGAGTGCATAAATGTCAGTTACATACAATCCACTTATGTTCCAGCAACATTTTTTAAACATTTCACCGCTTCTGACACCGATATCACCTTTATATGATACAACCCGCTCTGACGCATATTAGTCTCAAAAGTAATAAAGAACAAAACTGCACGATGTGCCGTTTAATATCTCCTCACACTCCATATCTCTTAAATTTTTCAGTCTAAACTTGACTCATCATTATTCTTTAAAGCTAACCTTGAAACGTGTTTCAATCTCGTTCACATCAGCCTGTGAAGTCAAGCGTTAACCCACAGCTCTAACAAATTCCTGCAGATATGGTATTCCACCTGCCAGCAATAATGGAGTAAGTCTGCGCTTCTGTTATGCCCGCAGGTGTGACATTATGCAGCGCGGTTAACAGTGTGTCAGAGAGCTAGCCCATTAAACACAGTTGTGGGTGGAGACGCATCCCAATAGGGAGGGAAGTCTTAGTCCAGTTAGCATATTTCATCTACCTTAAAACCCAAATAAAATGTAAAATAGCCAGGGAGGATGTGTCAGGACTCGATTGAGTATGTCAAGCATTTTAAAACATGCATGTGAGAGTCAATGTATTCTGACTAGAAAGTTTAGATCTGTTGACAAAATGTTAGGGTAACAGCATTTTGGTTATACAAACTTAGAGTAACATGAATATGATAATGATGCAGTATAACGTGTTTCTAAAATATGACACCAGTAGTCAAAGTGCAGTTTTTCTCATTTAATACAAGTTTTCATTACATAATCATGTTGTGTGTGTGTGTGTGTGGTTTTTATTCCCCGACAAAAGTATATTTTAAACTGACTGGCATATACTTTTAGTTGACACAAAACATTCTGGGTTCTGATAATGTACAGATGTAGAACAGATCAAACTTTAACCTTTTAAATTATATAATTTCAGATATGTTCAAGTAAATAGCAAACATTGAAACATTTGCTCTCATTAAGATTTTACTGAGTATTTAAACCAATTGAATTAATACTGTTATTCAGTAAGGATGCATTAAATTGAGCAAAAGCGTCAGTGAAGTCATTTATAATCAGGGCTCGACATTAACACCCGCCAATCCACCAAATGTGGGTGGATTTCAGCAGTGATGTGGGCTTACGCGTATTGCGCATATTTTTACCGATTCCCTCAGATTTCATGCTCAAACCCAAAGCAGCCTCTCAGCACTAAATTAACTTTTTCGCTGTGTATTGCACTTAAACAGTCAAATACACATTAAAATAATGTCAAATAATGTGAGAATTCACCTAAACAACGCCAGTTATGTTTTAAGTGAAAGTAAGCAGTTGAGAAAGAAAAGGTGTAACAGTATAATGGATCCGTGCGTCAGCTCTTAAAGTGACAGCAGCCTAATAAACCTGCTTCCAATGTATGAGATGATATTAAAAATATCTATATGACAGTATTTCCCCATGGTATCAATATCAAAATTGTGGCAGGTGAAAACTATGTGGAACTTTGGAAAACCACTAGCCACAGTGGCTGATGAGCAAAAAAGGTTAATATAAATCCCTGTTTCAAATTAATGCTGTTTTTTTTGTTGTTTTTTTTAAACTTTTTTTCAACATTGATAGTGATAAAAAATGTTTCTTTAACAGTAAATCAGAAAAAATGTAAATTCATATTAGAAAGAATGGAGTAATCATGAACATTGAAAATTCAGCCTTGCATTACAGAAATAAATTACAATTTGAAGTATATCAAAATAGAAAACAGTTCTTTTAATTTGTAATAATATTTCACAATATTACGGTTTTTACTGTATTTTTAATGAAATCAACACAGCCTTGGTGAGCAGAAGAGACGTAAAAAACATTAAAAACCGAACCCAAACTTGACACAAACAAAATACCGCTTATGAAACTGTCCTTGAAAACCTGAAAAATACACCAAAATCCTAGTCTATTGAAGAATTGTTTGTTTGTATCCTTAAATTTTATTAAAAGAAAAAAAGAAAAAAATAATTTCAGTGTGGTCTCAGAGTACTGCGCCACAGTACTTTTCTGAAGCAACTCCCAGAAAGTTAATTAGCTTCACAAATCTGCCGAGTGTCATTAGATCGAGAACCTTATCGCGTGCTGCAGATTTGTTCATCTTTGGAGCAGTAATTACCTTATCAATAAAGATCAAGGAACCAAAACCTTGCTGGCCAGAAACAAAAACAAGGAAGCAGACCCGTGACCTTTTTTTATATTACACCACAAAAGAGCATCACTATCACTGTGAGAAAAACTGTAATAGCAGACTCCTATAATGAATAATCTGTCGTTAAAGGCAATTTGCTCCATCAATGCTCTTGATAACTAAGAAAAGAATGAAGTAATATCAAAATTTCCCTAGTGTGGAGGCATTTAACGGTTGCTATAGAAACTGTTATGAGGAAGTAAATCAAATGCTGTAGTGTGCTTATCAGGATTCATTGGGATTCTAGAGGGCGTACACACATCCCTACTCTAATAAACCTGAATAGAGCACAAGAAATGCTCACAACCCTGAGCCATAGATCTGCTCAAATTGATTGGATGTTGTTGGACGTGGTTAGATGTTATGATCTCCGTCTTTTTTCGCTTACTCAATCACCCACTCTTCACACGCTCTTCGTCTCACTCGGCGGGGATTTGGAGCCGCTCAGGAGCTTTGTCTTTGCAGTAGGGTGAGAAATCTTTATAAGGAGCATCAGTGAGTTTTGTTAGTCAATTAAAAGTTGCTGGAAACCTGATCCAAAGCTCTTCTGGCTCTGCAACTTAAAAGCAACTACAGAAGCGTGCTGGACTCTCGCTACTAATAGCCATTTGGACAGCTGATGCTTCCATTAAAATAGATTCTGGTCTAGATGGTTACGATCTGCAGTCAACATATGGTTTAGAAAATGAAATACTCTTCAGAAGGGCAATAGGGACACAGTTTCTGAGAGAATTACTGCCCGATGTGCTTGCTGGCAAGCACACAACCCCATTCAGGCTCTGGATTGATGGCACCATCACCTCCTTTCCTTATGGATCACCTCTACCTGCATCTAAACTAAAGGCCTTTTCACAACAGAGCCCGAGTCCGTTAGAAGTCAGAGTTCAGTTCGTTTGGACAATGTGAAAGCTGATTTCTGAAGGAATGGCACTCGTGGGAACTTGATGAGAACTGCAACATACTGTGAAACACAATTTAAACTGAATTAAGGGAATATTCTGCTTTCATTTACTTTAGTCACGTTAGACGCCATATTGACCACAGTGAGAAAAAAATATACCAAAATGTATTTGAAATACATTTATTTTATGCTAAGTGTACTACAAATAGATCTGCGTAATAATAATAATAATTTGAGTTGACTTAACTTAAAATTTTAAGGCAGCACCAACACTTACTTTTTAAGTTTAAAACAACATTTCTTTTTTTTTTTTGCAAAAAATATACCCTGCAATTGTACTTTTTGTATACTAAACTGCTATACTTAAAGGGTGCTAAACTGGAACAACTAATTTTGTACTTTAATTTTGCAGAACTAGAGTTGAGGTCCAACTAAACATATACTGAAGTATATTTGATTGTGCTAAAGTGGAACTATTGCAAGTATGCTTGAGGTACACTTTAAATATCGGTAACGCTTTAGAATACTGTTCCATCATTAATGAATAACTACACAGGAACAAATGAGTAACAAATTATTAACACTCAAGCAACTACTATTACCTTACAAGAAAAACTGATCAACAAATGAATAAGTAGTAGTGCTCAAAAGAATGGGGTAGTTCACTATTAGCTAATTACTATTTTTTTTAGACCTACAAGAGAATGCAAATAACTATATACAGGTACACAATTAACATGAATACTGCATAATGTGTAATTAATTGATCCTTTGCAAACAGTTTGAGTTGACAGGCGATCTGACCAATCATAACCCCGAATCTGCCATTTTGTCTAACAAAGCAGTCAAACACTCTTTTACGGTGTGCACTAAAGCGAGAATGAGCAATAAGTGCTTCACTTAACGGCCATGGGTGTTGCTAATGTCAGAGGTTGCTTGGGTTAAAGTGCTTTTGTGAAATTATAAGCTTAACATCTCTGCATTTAAATCCTTTAAGAGACTGATCACATTCAGTTCCATTGTAAGTGCTTTACCATATCCATGAGATTATTTGTGTGGTGATAAACATTATCCTACAAATGCATTAAGTTTTCAAAAATTCCTGGAATATTCTCTTAATATTGATATTCTGTGTATCACAAATCAAAGACTACCATATATATACGCACATTTGTCACGACCTTGCACGTCTTCAGACAACTTTAAATTCTGTAGAAAATTGAGTTCATCTAGAATGTCTAGGAGGTTTTTATTTTTCCCTCCAGGACTCCAGGAAAATGTGAAAGATTCATCCTGTTATGGCACCAAAATGAAAATATTAGCAATATAATAATGATGTCTTCATGTTTATGTGACAGGTACAGTTTTACAGAGAGATAAAGACTAACTCATGATGCAATAACCAGCTATATTCGATGCAAATAATGGGAGGAAAACATCTAAATAATCCTCCAAAATATATATTTCTAAGAAAAATAAGACAAAATAAAATTTCATAAGTAGTAAGACGGACAGGAAGTGTGGAAAAAAGGTAATTTGGACCCTGGTGTGCGCTTCATATGGCAAACTTCACAACAGGTGTACTGTAGAACCATTGTTGATATATAATTTCCTTTCTCCTGCCTTCTCTTGCTAAGTTGTTACCTAGCTACCAAAATAAAGGCTGTTACTGTTTTCAGGGTGGTAATTACATTGATGATGCATATGTACTGTGGTTTGGATCCAAATAATACAATGTGGAGGGAAAAAAGCTATGGAAGTGATAAGTGGAAGAATCAACCCAGCATTAATAATTTAAAATTTTTAGCCTTTTTAAATAGGTTACTCGCAAAAATTGGTCAACCAGCGACACCTGAAAGATAAATGTCAGCTGATCATCTTCACAAGGTACATTTTCCTGGCTAATCAGGCACTGTAGATTGTGGCGACATCCTACCGATGACGCCAAAATGTTAGATCGGCTGGATCTCTGTCAGAAAAATCAGATCTGTCCCCAGACTCCGGATCCTGTCAAACAATATCCATTTGTTTGATGTCAAAAACTCGTAAAGCCTGTCAACAGAAAGTCTTCTCTGGTACCTAAAACTCTATTAGCAGTCTTCTGTCAGTCTGAGAGTTTGACTGAGAAAGCCAGTAAAGAGCCGAAGCAGGAGACGAAGTGAAGTAAATAAAAAGAGCAGATTTCATTGAATAATCTTAGTTGTGTATGTTTCAATGCTCAGACTTCTGAGCAGAACAAATTTATACCAAAGAAAAGGAAAAGCATTGCTTCACAACTTCATCCTTGAAACGGAGACAGTATTATGACCGAAACGTATATGAATAAATGATTAAATAATAAATCAAATGACAAGTACATAATGACTACTGATTTGAAATTAAATCATATAAACAAACACATTTTTAAATACTGCAGATGTCTCTCATGTTGAGGCTAAAATATCACTTTGACCAGTTGTGTACAGGTCAATACTCTGACACGAGGTGAGACGGCTGAAGGAAACAATGCTAACAATGAGCTCCTTTAAGTCTGACAGTGAATCAAACGGCTCTGTTGTACATGTATGATGGCAGCTACATTGATTGATAGCTGCTGGCAAAAAACAAAACAAAAAACAGAAACTAACACTGTCAGGTTGTAGGTGTCACAAAGACTGAGTAATGCATTACACTTTCCTACCACTCCCAAGGTTGCCTTGCTTTATGAAAGCAACAATAACAGATGAATCCAGTCCAGTGAACTGCAAAAATAAATTTCCAGTAAACTGCATCTAGGAACACATGATTTTCAATCAAACACATGTTCAATGTATATGTGACATCTGGGCCTGGGCTAAATGAGTAAATGATGCCTCAGATAACATCCAATGGTCATTTTTATGAATTCCCATAATTAAATATGGAGAATCTTTTAAATAGAAGGGTAATATTGTCTAATATTAATATAGACAATAACTAATGTTGTCGCGCCTGTCAGCTGGAGTGCCTATGATAGACACCAGAGGGCACTCCTTCCTAGACTTTTGCCATTCCGTTACTACATTTCCCTGGACTAATTATAGTGTGATTGCATCCACCTGTGTGTCATCAGCTTGTTAATGCCCTGTGTTTTCTGTCACTCTTTGCGAAGTCTTGTATGTTGTTACACTGCATTTCTGAGTGTTAATCTGGTTTTCTGTGTCTTGGTTTTTTGATTCTCTGCCTGTTTTCTGGATTACCTTTTTGCCTGTGTTTTCTGCCTGATAGCTCATTTTGATTGTCTGCCCATGTGTTTGACCTTTTGCTTGTTTATATGGATTACGATTCTGGATTGTCCCACTAAAGCTGCATTTGGATGTTCAACCCAAGTCTCGGAGCAGTTCGTAACAAATATAAAGGGCCCTATCATACACCCAACTAAATCCAACGCCAACCGCCGACATAGTTATAATTTCCACGTCCACCACCTACGTTGTTTAGCAAATGCACTATTGCCCATCTGTTCGCCCATGGTCGTGATGGTCTGAAAGTGAGGTGTGTTCAGTTGCATTGTTGGCGTGTAGCTATTTTAAGGCACCTGAAAACGACAGCACCATTGACCAACAAAAACTTGGTCTAAAGTCAATGGTGCAGTATTTTTTGTTATTTAAAGGGCTCGTTAGTAATATGCACCTATAGGTGGGTGCACAACGTCCATAAATTCGGCTTATTACACCCACAGGGACATGCAGCAGCAGCACACAAACATGTTTAAATGTTAAAAAATAAAAGGATTCCTCTCTGGAGATGCGTCCAGTCTTTCCGCTTGCAAATTCCACCATGTAAAAGCGAATCCGCCATGGTGCCAGTGCGACTGGCATTTGAAGGGAATGGGAGACGAGACTCTGATTGGTTTGTTGCATGTCACGCCAAAAACACACCCACAACTCATTAAAATCTTACTAAGATCTAAATGAGACATAACAATAGGTTAAAATGATGCACAAAACAGCAAATTCATAGCCAATTAGAATATATTTGATATTAAATACACAACTAGGTGGAACATGATTTTGGACCAATAAGATTTGACTGGGGTGGGGCTACCCAATGCAACATAACACATATATAATCAAAGCCAAAGATGAAAGAAAATAGCACAATTTGTCACTTTACAATAAGGTTCCATTAGTTAACTGCATTACTTGTAACAACTATTATTTTAAAAATAATTCTTAAACATTTATTAATCACAGCTGATATTCATTTCAGAATTCATTAATGCATTATACAATTCAAAATTTGAATAAGTTAATATTATTTAATCGACCTGAGCTAACATGGAGTAACCATGAAAGTAATTTTATTTATTTATTTTTCATAACTAACTAACATTTACATTGTATAATTCATTCTGTAACAAATGCAATGGTCATTGTTCAATGTTTTAACTAGTGTTAAGTAACGGGACTTTATCGTAAAATGTTACCAAACAAATCCAATGTTGTGACAATTTTAAAAAATGTCAAAGTTTGCATACTTAAAAAAAAAAATGTTTTTTGATATATTTCAGAACTGTTATACTGTTATTACATCTTTGTTGACTCTTAGGAGGCTTAACAGGCTTCCATACATTTTATAAACCAAAAGCAATAGTGCATCGGGTTGCCATTTACTGTTAAAATGTAAAATATAAGCAAAATCAAATAAGAACCACTGGTATTTAAGATGGCATATAAATGAAAAAAATATTAAAATCACAATGTAGGGGCCCTAAATCTGCAACACAGAAGGTTTGAGCCCTTTCAGTGCGGTGCAGAAATGTGTAGTATTGCAGTAAACACACACACACACACACACAGCAAAGCTTCCCACCATTCATAAGCTGCAATGAGGTCTCTTCGGATGCTGCTTCGCTAATCTGCTGAACAAGATTTTCCATACTGGTTTACCAAACACACTTTGGATTAAAGCCATTCTATTACAGAGCGAAGCTCGGATATATAGCAGAGGGGGAGAAGAAGAAATAACACGACTTGAGCCATGTTTTCTCAATAGCCCTTTAAGAGTATTTGCTTCTTGGTAGGGGATCACATGCAGCGGGGAATAAAGAAGACTTCCTAAAATGGGACTTTGTGGATTATAGCGGTTGTGGGTGAAAAGCGAATATTGCTGGAGTTACAGTTTCTGCTCAAATGAGCTTAGCAGCGGTTTTAGCGAAGAGTGTCAATCAAAAAAGCGTGGAAGACTGCCAAATGAGGCACTAATTGGAGGTCAAGTGGTCAAGTAAAAACACGGAAAAGCAGTTAAAAATAAAGTCCACTTCAATGACCTGACACGAATCGTACACTTCTCCAAAATGCACAAATGCAACAAATAATTAAAGGTCAACTTTTAAGGACATACGCATTGCCTCTGGGACGTTAATGACAAGTACTGTGCTTTTTTAATTAAGATAAGCAAACGGAAACATAATTTGTAATCACTGCACTCATTTTGAATGACACATTTCATTATGCATCATGCTTTCGGCTCACTACGGTAACTCATTGTCCAAAAGTCAGTGCCACGGTGCTCCCATGGAGCAACATAATTGGTCTCAAAGCAGACGGACTGTGAAGATGTCCGTTAATCGAGACATGTTGGAGGGCCAGATTCATCTTAGTGGGTTGAGCTCTGCCGATATTACTGAAGGGAACTGAAAGCCCCCATACATTCGCATGAAAGCAAAACAATTTGTAGTCCATGTCTTCCCCACTGAAAAGACGTGGAACTGGAAGATGTTGTGCTATATATATTCTTCCTCAGTAAGGAAATGCTGGAGTGCTGGCCTGACCATTTGTCTTTTATCATTTATCTTATTTGCCTTTAATAATATCTGGTTGCACTTTATTTTAAGGTGTCTTTGTTGCACTGTATTTATACATTTAAGTACTGAGTAATATTAAGTGGTTTGGTTTGGTTTAGGGTTAGTTGCATGTAATTAGTCATCATTTATTGTTATTACAACTGTAACTACATGTAACATATGTAACAATGACACTGTAAAATAAAGTGTTACCTGATATTTTAACTTTATTAGTTAGACTGGTAGTTTTTGCTGTGGTATCGGAGTACTTTAAGTGGGCTTTAAGTAGTAAATGGAAAGTAAAGTTACCCCCACCCCCAAAATATGTTTTTTTTTTCTTGCTAATCTGAAAAAATGATCCGATCCGTGACTCAAAAACCATAATATGATCTGAACTGTGAGTTTTGTGATCTGTTGAACCACTAATATATATAAATCACATTTTTTGTTTCACAGAAGACTCTCAAGTCTCTTGAAGAAAAGACACAATGTTAAGTCTTTTTCTTTTTTATGTTAACATTTTCAAAGTTTACTGTGGCTTTTTTATGTAAAAAAAGTAACTATTTACTTTGAATTCATGTTTTTCTTTCTTTATTTATTTATTGTACACATTAAATCAGTGCACAGTATTCTAATAATATAAAACAATTCAATTTTTTTGCTACACAGTCGATCAATAAAAAATTAAATCGATCAATAAAAATAAAATGAAATAAAAAAATTCCTCAATCAATCATCAAAATGCAACAAATCATGCCGAACGTTTTTTCCGTAGCACATTTAATAACAACAGAAGTTCACCCAAAGAGAGAGAGAGAGAGAACCCAATAACATAGACGTATAAACCTGACTACATTAGACCCATTTCTGATTCATCTATTATTTAACATCTTTGCCACGTCAGTGTTGCCAGCTCAATCAGAATGCTATTGGAAACTCAGTGTTTGATAAGTTGTACCTAATTGAGGCTGTTGTGATGTGTCGATTGCATTTTTTCTCAAACTAAACTGCACACAGCAAATCCTCTTAATGCATCGTGGCATCAATTACCACTAAAATGAAACATGTCAGCAGCAATTTGGATTATTTATGAATTATACAAGAATTTGTACTTCCAAAACTCCTGATCAAACTAGTGAACAGCGGCCTACATTACACTGAGATCTTGCCACTCTAGTCCCACGGCTCCATGTGTTTGATCCGACTCCAGATGTGAGCTTCTTTAAGACCCGTGCGGGATTATTCTCTCATAATTGGCTGTGTTAATTACCCATCCTTGTATGCGTCTCAAAGGCAGCGCTCTGTAGCAGGCCTTGGCCTTATTATAATAAATATTGCCTTATGAGTGTAGCTTGGCAGTGAGGGAGCGCAAACACACACAACGCTTACACTTCACGAGTGCCTGAAATGCAATAAAACGAATCTTTTAATATTTAATGCAAATTTATTATTAATGTTATTGTGGCTTTGTGCTTGCATATTGTTTTCGTCACATTAAATAAAGGCAGATATGTCATTACACTTTCATCGGGATTGTTCTTAAGACCTTCAGAAGGGCGATGCGGTTTCTCTCTCAATATGCCGGGATTAATATAGACAGAATGCAACTGTTTTCAAAGATTTCTAGAGATGTAATTCACACTTGTTTTGCACCTCGTGACCAAATACATGAAATTAAAAGCTTTCGGTTAAAGGAATAATTCACCCTGAAAGGAAAATTCATTGTTTACACTCTGTTATGTTGTTCTCTTTCTTTTTTTCCTTTTACATGCTATTACAATGGCCACCAGAGCTTTAAAAACATGAGCAAAGTATAATAAAAGTAGTTCACATGACTTCTGTGCCATATTATTAGGCTTTCGACAGGGTTTGCAACCACAAAATGTCAAGTTCATGAACTTTTCCTAATATAGGTCCACAAAGACTGCTATGCCTTATGTCTCAGCTCTCCGCAAAAGCCCAATTTGGCCATGAAAGCTTTATCGACATGTTTGTGAGTTTGAAAAAAAAAAAAATCAACACCAAGTTATCGATAAATGCAGAGGGATTCCTTTGGCGAGGGCAAGTGGCACAATCAATCCAATAATGCGATCCATGAACTCTTTAAAGAGCTTGACAAAAGTGTGAAAATCTTTAGGTCAAATGTGAAAAGAATAATTGTGTTTGACCTGCTTGTGCTTCGCTGCAGATTTTGAGTTGTGATAGGGCATGGATATCGATGTGGGTTATGTTTGTGTTGACAAAATAAATAAATAAAATTCAATTCAATTAAAAAATTACAAAGATTTAGTGGTGTTTTGGGAAAAAGTTTATGTACCATATGTTAAATGAAAAATAAAATAAAAACACTAATTACATAAAAACATTTCACACTGAAACTGAAGCACTATATGTCAATTTAGATCTGCGAAATTGTCTGTAGGTGTTGATAGACACTAAACTACATTTTTAAACAACGTGTTGGGTTACTATCTTTCTTTTACATTAAAAAAAAAGGGAATTGTGTGAAAATTGTCATTCTTCCTTTATTCTTGAAACGTAAATGTTGTAAACACTCACATGTAAGTGGACTAATATACTGATAAATAAAATCTCAGTCTTTGAAGAAGCAGGTGGTTGTCGTAGAGACAGATTCTTTTTAATAACGTGAACATTTCCTGGAATATTTCACACATAAATTCTCTTCCAACTAAATTGATTAGAATCCACTTCATATGCGGACTGTGAAAACCAAATGTTGCATGATGCAGGAAGGTGCAACAGTTATCATGTAAAAATCTCCAATGAAAGAGAAAATAATCATTCTATTACTCTTGACCTTTTTTCTTTATTGGTAAATACACATTATCCACAAACATCCACTACGTGCTTCAGTTTCCATCCTCTCTGAATGGTTTTATTTTACAGGAGTTAATGCGTGTCCAAATAAATATGTTACATAAATATGATGCATAGTTCTGGATAAACATTGATTTGCTGTCCAATTACTGTCTAATGAGAGACCAAAAATCTGAAATAGGAGCTTTCATCACTGGAGGATTCTGTCGTAATTGAGGGAAACATGAGCTTCTAGACGGTCCTCTTTCTATTGTACATCTATTATAAATGAATCTGTTGGATGTCTGTCATATTTTCTATCCTAAAAGCATCTCCTGAGTCCATTTTCACATCCAGTAATCTAACTTCTAGGTTCTGTCGAGGTGAAGTAATTATCAGCCGGCTTTAGACTTAGTTAATTTTAGAGCTGGAAATAAAAGCAGGATTTGTTTTTCCTGTAAAATCTCACAAATTCAAATGAGCTTTTTTGGAAGATATGCTATTGCAGATTGTTGAACCTGAAGCCATTGTAACATTTACTGAAATAATGAGTGCTTCAATGTTGCTTGACCCTTCGTGGATGCAATATATATCTATTAAGTTAGAAGTTTATACCTTCCCTGTTCCCTGTTAATAGGTCATATGATATAATATCCGTAGATGGTTACAAAATATCCTACCTTGAAGGAAATGCCAATACGTTCAAGGCAGCAGAGATATTTTGGTTAAAAGATCATGAAAACTAGAATAATGGTGGAGGACTGTAAAACAGATTGGAGATTCTATAGATTATATACTCACCATCTTGTCATTCCAACCATTCATGCTACAGAATGGACCACAAAACAGCTTAAAATTAATCTTTATGACTCATGGACTATACAATTGTGTTCTAGTTCTCTTCATCCCAGCTCAAAATAAATAATCAAATAAAATATAGTTCGACGTGGTCTAACTATAGGCACATATCATGTTTCACGATACTTATATAATTTTGTCACAGAGTGTGTCCAATATTTGATTTGAGAAATATGAGGATGCATGAAAGCAATGAAAGGCACTCGAAGATACAGGTTTGGAAGGGAGGGAGGGAGGGAGGGAGGGAGGGAGGGAGGAAGGAAGGAAAGAAGGTAGGTTGAAAGGAGGGAAGGAAGTTTGATGGATACATTCCAGTAATAGGAATTGGAGCGAAGAAGTTGGGAAGAAAGGAAAGAAGGAAGGAAGGAAGGAAGGGAAGAAAGCTGAAAGAAAGGAGGGACGGATGGAAGGAAGGGAGGCTGGAAGGCAGGACGGAGAGAAGGAAAGAAGCTAGGGAAGAAGGCCGGACAAAAGGAAGGAAGGAAAGTTGAAAGGAGGGAAGGAAGGAAGGACGTTTGATGGATACATTCCAGTAATAAGAACTGGAGGTGGGAAGGAAGGAGGATTGATGGATACATTACAGTAATTACAATTGGAGGAAAGAAGTTTGGAAGGAAGGAAGGAATGAAGGAAGGGAGGGGGCAGAGAGGAAGAAAGGTAGGTTGAAAGGAGGGAAGGAAGGAAGTTTGATGGATACATTCCAGTAATACGAATTTGAGGAAAGAAGTTTGGAAGGAAAGGAGGAAAGTTGAAAGGAAGGAGGGATGGATGAAAGGAAGGGAGGAAGGATGGACAGAAGGAAAGAAGGGAGGGAAGAAGGCTGGACAAAAGGAAGGAAGGAAGGATGAAAGGAGGGAAGGAAAGAGGATTGAAGGATACATTACAGTAATTACAATTGGAGGAAAGAAGTTTGGAAGTTGGGAAGGAAATAAGGAAGGAGGGAAGGAGGGAAGGAAGGAAGGAAGGAAGGGAGGAAAGTTGAAATGAAGGAGGGACGGATGAAAGGAAGGGAGGCAGGAAGGCAGGATGGACAGAAGGAAAGAAGTGAGGGAAGAAGGCCGGACAAAGGGAAGGAAGGAAGTTTGATGGATACATTCCAGTAATAAGAACTAGAGGTGGGAAGGAAAGAGGATTGATGGATACATTACAGTAATTACAATTGGAGGAAAGAAGCTTGGAAGAAAGGAAGGAATGAAGGAAAGGAGGGGGGAGGAATGGAGTAAGGAAGGAAGGTAGGTTGAAAAGAGAGAAGGAAGGAAGTTTGATGGACACATTCCAGTAATAAGAACTGGAGGAAGGAAGGAAGGAAGGAGGGTTGATGGATACATTGCAGTAATTACAATTGGAATAAAGAAGTTCAGAAGGAAGGGAAAAAAGAAGGAAGGAATGAGGTTGATGGATACATTACAATAATTAGTATTGGAGGACGGAAGTTTGGAAAAAAGATATGAAGGAAGATTGATGGATACATTACAGTAATAAGGAAGGAGGGAAGGAAGGAAGGAAGGAAGGAAGGGATTTTGATGGACCCAATAGACAAGTCAGAATTTGAGTAAATGTTGTAATTGCATGAAAATAAAAGAGGTCCTAAAAAAAGTATCCATTGTATATATTTTTGATGATATATGGCTTGACTTGTTTTCATGATATTCACAAAAAAAAAAAAAAAATGTGAATGTGTTTGTAAATCAGGCACTTAGCCTACTCTACGCCAGTACGTGAACCTTTCGAGAATTAAAACAAACAAGCTCTATTCTATTCTATATCGCCATTACCAATCCCCTACAGATTGTCACCTTTCCCTGAAGGCTACAAGTGTGCTATTACATTCACCCATGTAATTTCACACTTGACACATCCTCTAATTCTCTTTACAAAGGCTCATGTCACTAATTAAGGTCAAACGATGCTACTTTAAAAGCAAGAAGAGTTGCCCTAATGACTCCCTCGACACCTCCCCTTTCGTCTTCATACTAAGATCAGTATTCAGAACACAGCATGACTTCCCCTTTGACAGAAACTCTACCTGCTACCCACAACAACATATCTGCTGTGGCTCTGCGTGTTTCCCAAAACAGCAGCAATAAAGGACTATTGCAGTGTGGCCTTCGTCTGTAGTGTACTTTTAGTAGATAATGTATGAAAGCAAAATGAAAGTGCATTCTAGAAATAGAAGAGCTCAATTTTTTATAATAGTGAAGGGCTATTAGGTAAACAGAGAGGAAAACTGATTATGAGAGATTTCAGTAGATTTGTTCTGGGCCTTGAGAGCATTTTGGCAGGAGCAACGGACAGCAATGCAACACACTCTCATAAGGAAACATCAGTTTATCCTTGCTCCTCAAAATATCCGCCTGGTGCCGTTATCTACTCCTTTAAAGTACGGCTGGATCAAAGAATCATCCCTGGGCCACTGACTTCACACGGCCTCTCTAATCCAATGCAATACCAATCTCACTACAAACACATAATTCTGTCAGTAAAATGCATTCTAAGGTTATCATATTAAGACTAAGATAGAAACGCAGTGCCAATCAAACACATAATGATTGATTTAATCGAGTATAGTTTTACTATTTGCTTGTACTTTGTGCATATATGGCAAACCGTTTTAATGTAACCTTGAATATTGTAAAAAAAAAACATGACGACACACCCAGAATTTGCATTACATGACTGAATCATTCATCATACAGTATATATGTAGCATTACAAACTAATCAGCTTTTATAGGAGTTCTACTCACTAGGAACAAGATTGACTTGTTCATTTCCATGTGATAAACAGGCTCAGACATTAACAAATGACTCCGCCAGTCTTATTTTCCTTGAGACACCGTGAACCTAACAGCTTTAATTGAGGTTTTTGTGAGGAATTCTCGGGGTTTGCATCTCATAGAATGCTAATGAGCCACTGGCAACGTGAGGTCCATTATGCATATATCTACATGACCTTGTGCATTGCATTAAATGTGCTGAGAGGGGGCTGTCAAAGAGAAATCCCTTTAGTACTGCCCCATTGGAATACTTTCCTACTTTATCAAGCAGGCATTTTTGAAAGGCCATCACGGATCAATAAACCCTGAAAAAGCATTCAAAACATGCCCAGGTTTTGGTCCTAGTGTAGTCTCATTAGTTACAAAATGTGCTAAATGATTTATATGAAACATGGCATGCATTTCTAGCGAAAATGAAATTTTTGGATAATTAGGCTGCAATTGACCCTTCGCCGACAGTTTGATTGACAGGCGATCTAACCAATCATAACCCCGAATCCTGTTTTCAAGCAGTGTGGTCAGTGAAAAGAGTTACTTACCGTTATACATAAGAGGTATGTAATACATAAAAGCTGTTACTATACACACACACCCACACACAAAACAGTTCATTCTCATTCTCGAATCTGATTGGCTGAGAGCCGTGCGATATTCCCCCAGTATCAGCATTGGAACCGTTTCACCGTTTGTGTCATTCCACCACAGTAAGCTAATTACAAAGTAGCTAATCTATTTCTAAACAGACTCATCAGATGAAGAAGAGGAAAGAAAGAAGCCGTTCCATCTGCAGAATTGGAAGATTTAGGGAAAAAAACGACACAAAAATTACACTGTGCGGCAAACACTGTGGGTTATGAATGTCAACATATTACGGAAGCTTGTTTCCTACAAGGGAAAAAAAAAAAATATATATATATACAGTACTGTGCAAAAGTTTTAGGCAGGTGTGAAAAAATGCTGTAAAGTAAGAATGCTTTCAAAAAGAAACTTGGTAATAGATTATATTTATCAATTAACAAAATGCAAAGTGAGTGAACAGAAGAAAAATCTAAATCAAATCCATATTTGGTGTGACCACCCTTTACCTTCAAAACAGCATCAATTCTTCAAGGTACACTTGCACAAAGTCAGGGATTTTGTAGGCATATAGTTAGGTGTATGATTAAACAATTATACCAAACAGGTGCTAATGATCATCAATTCAATATGTAGGTTGAAACACAATCATTAACTGAAACAGAAACAGCTGTGTAGGAGGAATAAAACTGGGTGAGGAACAGCCAAACTCAGCTAACAAGGTGAGGTTGCTGAAGACAGTTTACTGTCAAAAGTCATACACCATGGCAAGACTGAGCACAGCAACAAGACACAAGGTAGTTATACTGCATCAGCAAGGTCTCTCCCAGGAGAAATTTCAAGGCAGACAGGGGTTTCCAGATGTGCTGTCCAAGCTCTTTTGAAGAAGCACAAAGAAACAGGCAACGTTGAGGACCGTAGACGCAGTGGTCGGCCAAGGAAACTTACTGCAGCAGATGAAAGACACATCATGCTTACTTCCCTTCGCAATCGGAAGATGTCGAGCAGTGCCATTAGCTCACAATTGGCAGAAAACAGTGGGACCCTGGTACACCCATCTACTGTCCGGAGAAGTCTGGTCAGAAGTGGCCTTCATGGAAGACTTGCGGCCAAAAAGCCATACCTCCGACGTGGAAACAAGGCCAAGCGACTCAACTATGCACGAAAACACAGGAACTGGGGTGCAGAAAAATGGCAGCAGGTGCTCTGGACTGATGAGTCAAAATTTGAAATATTTGGCTGTAGCAGAAGGCAGTTTGTTCGCCGAAGGGCTGGAGAGCGGTACACGAATGAGTGTCTGCAGGCAACAGTGAAGCATGGTGGAGGTTCCTTGCAAGTTTGGGGCTGCATTTCTGCAAATGGAGTTGGGGATTTGGTCAGAATTAATGGTATCCTCAATGCTGAGAAGTACAGGCAGATACTTATCCATCATGCAATACCATCAGGGAGGCATCTGATTGGCCCCAAATTTATTCTGCAGCATGACAACGACCCCAAACATACAGCGAAAGTCATTAAGAACTATCTTCAGTGTAAAGAAGAACAAGGAGTCCTGGAAGTGATGGTATGGCCCCCACAGAGCCCTGATCTCAACATCATCAAGTCTGTCTGGGATTACATGAAGAGAGAGAAGCAACTGAGGCTGCCTAAATCCACAGAGGAACTGTGGTTAGTTCTCCAAGATGTTTGGGCCAACCTACCTGCTGAGTTCCTTCAAAAACTGTGTGCAAGTGTACCTAGAAGAATTGATGCTGTTTTGAAGGCAAAGGGTGGTCACACCAAATATTGATTTGATGTAGATTTTTCTTCTGTTCACTCACTTTGCATTTTGTTAATTGATAAATATAAACTATTAACATGTCTATTTTTGAAAGCATTCTTACTTTACAGCATTTTTTCACACCTGCCTAAAACTTTTGCACAGTACTGTATATATATATATATATATATATATAAACAAGCTATAATATCGACTCTTTATCTCGCAGTTCTGACTCTTTTCTAAGAATTGTGGAATATCAACTCATAATTCTTAGAAAAAGTCAGAATTGTGAGATAAAAAGTCACTTTATTTTTTTGTTCAGTGCCAGAAACAAGCTTCTATAACATTTAAACATGGAATATTTACTTTCTATGCTTGCTAAATTTTATCCTACATTTATGATTTATATTACGTCTGAATACGATTTTATTTGCCTCAAAAATTGATTTGTGGGTTTTAAATGTAAAGGAACCATATTCATGGAAAGTGTCAATTCTTTATCTTTTTTTCCCCATCTCTTTATAGCTACTGAAAACACCCTGACCTCAAACTCTGTCCTTTGAAAATGCCTCTTGTGACTCTTCTCACAGACAACTGTATCACTGACTTTATACATGTGTTTACTAGAAACAAAATAAAACCTTATAAGATTTTATCAATGCACTAGATAGCCTAGCCTTGGCTAATGCTTTAGAAACTCAACAAAAAGGACACACAGGATAACTTCTGTGGTATTTAAAAGTGCTAAGACACTTTCTCAAAGTTTTGTATTGATGCTGTCAGCGAGAAATTGATTTTTTTTCTATTTAAGATGTCATACATTCAAGAAACGTGAAAACTTGGAGGTGTCGTCGAAGAGTGTAAACGTGTGGAAGTCAGTGAAGTGCTTGTTCAGCATCCAGGGGAATCATTCGCGACCAAGGTAAACGTTTCAATCATGGGAGGTCTTAAAAGAGGTGCTTTTGTTGGGCGATTTTCACCTGAGAAACCATTCTTCAGGAAAGGCAAGCAGGAAAACAGATTACAGCAAGCAACAGACCATCCAGAAAGCCTGAAGCAACAACCAATGGCAGAGAGTGTAGCGGTGGGTGCAAGATTGAAACGTTTGGTTCATAAAGACTGCAGGATATCAGAAGAATAACTGATGAGAAGAACATTGATGCCTGACAACTTAGAAAAATTACACAGCCATGTGCCAAAGTGCACAACACCACACCAAATATCCAGGATTCACATTTACGTTTATTCATTTAGCAGATGCTTTTTATCCAAAATGATTTAAGATTCATGAAACATTTGCCAAAGCAAAGCATTTTCTAAAGAGGCCTTTTGCATCTCATTGAACCATAACCCACCAACTACTAGGCCCACAGCTACTGAAAAATCCCCTGTTGCAGAACCATCTATGAGAAATTTATCTTTCCGGCCCACGGAGGTGACTGAATCTCGGCTCCCAAGAGAAGGAACTTTTGTTGTAAGAGACACAGAAATAGTTGAAGTGTTGTGTTGTAGTTCAAGCTGTGTTGACAAATGTTGTGTTTTTGCTTGCCTTTTTTTGCATGTCCTTTGGCATTCAATATATTTGACCAAGAAACATTTGGCAAAAGGACAAACAGCAATTAATACGAGTATATTTAAAAAAAAACAAAAGTAAAATGTAGTGCTGAAAGACTCAACATGAATGGAGTTTATGCAATTGACCTTTTTCATGCTCACAAACTGCAACAAATGCTGCCAATATTTAGTAGAAGAAACCAAAAGTCTCTATAGACTCTGGGCACATGAGGTCCCCGTGGTTAAATTTCATTTATGAAAGAAATGTGCCAAACAAAGTCAGTAAATTCGACGGTGTGACAATTTTTGCAACCCGCTCAGATTTTGAAATCAGTAGATGGCACAATGCAATAATAACTATTGCATTATTCATCAGAACACCGGACCACTTCACAAACGAGGGTCAATTCAACGCTGGATTTGCACAGAAGAATAACATGACGGCACATGCTAGTGTTGAGTTGAATCAACTCCACAGCAACTACATAAATTTATCCACTAACCGTTCAGAAACGTCTAAAAGTTGTAACTTCTACCTTAGTCTCTCCATCAGTGTCTCTGATTTGAACAAAGTAAGGATGAACCACCGTTACTGACAATACCTGGCTGCGTGAAATTCTCCAGTTTGGTTGAGTATACGCAGCACGAGCTGCTCCGATCTTTTCTGGAAAGGGGGCCGGGAGCAGCAGCTCATTTGTATTTAAAGGGACACACAAAATGGGGGGAAATTTAACAAGCTATAATAAATGATCTGTGGGGTATTTTGAGCTGAAACTTCAGACACATTCTGCGGACACCAGAGACTTATATTACGTCTTGTGAAAAGGGTGCCCTAAGTAAAATCCTACTGTAATCTCTCTGTATGTATAGTACATTTCTAACTTTGTGACATATTCTGATTTAGTTGTACATTGATGATCGAGTTGATATTTATTTCCAGTTGGTATCTTGTTTATAATTCAACTGCCTCGAAAATGTTCCTTAGAAAATTAGGATGTCAAAGTCATGCTTTTATAGACACAATTTATTTGTGCGCGATTGGCCAGGTGCAGAAGAAGAGCATGCTCAGCTGGGAGAGTACTATATCAGTGAACGCCCCAAACATATGCTCCTGCATTTGGATCAAATCCCGGTTTGTATTTATCATTCACATGAAGACAAATGAGAGGGAAACATCTCATATCAAATATCGACTTCTGCTTAAAACTCTCGTAAGGCCAAATTCATGATATATTGTTGTTATTAGTAGTAGTACTATCGCTTATATCAGAAAGAAAGGAAGACTATTGCATTATTATTTAAAAGGAAAACCAAGCAGTGGTGGCAGAATGAACGTGGGAGAAAAAAAATATATTTTACTGCAAAAGGAATGCTTAGAGAAGCACCAGCTGTGATTTAGATCTGAATTTGTGAGGCTGTGTCTAAGGCAGAAACTAAAAATTAACAATAATAATAATAAAAATGTCTTAAACACAGTATTGTTCTGATACTCATAACATCTGATGTGAAATAAAAGAAATATTTCATTTAAAATGAGGGAAAAACATGCATATATATAATGCACCATATACTGCACTGCAAAAAAAAAAAAAAAAAAAAAAAAAAATCTTCCTGGGTATTTTCATCTTGTTTCCCAGTACAAATATCTAATATACGTTTAAATCAAGATACATTCACTTGAAAAACAAAAATACTGTTTCTGAAATAAAAAAAAATCTACCAATGGCCTTTTATCGCCTTTTTTCCCCTAGCACATATTTTATTAATCATCATAAATTAGATATAATTTGAAAGCTTACAACCTATTTTTTTACAGTCCAAATATACATACAGTACTGTGCAAAAGGCAACCACCCGCTGTGTTGTTTTAGCAATGTTTTAATGACCAATTTATTTTTGAGTCTTTTCATCACGATACAAACAGAAAATACAGGACATATACACAAAAAAAAAAAAAAAAATCTCAACATGGTTCCTGGACTTCCATTTTCTCAAAGAAAGAATCAAGAATCATATTAAGAATCATATTTTGAAAGCTTTCTTGGACTTCCAGTCGTTGTCCATTCCATTTCGGTTTAAGAGAGCCGGTTATTTATTTATTTATTTTTCAAATTTACTGTATTTTCTTGTTATGTTTTAATAAAGAGACTGATAAATAATTATATACAGTCATTATATCATCATTGCTAAAACAACATCTAATGGTGGCATAAGACTTTTGCACAGTACCATACATACTACATATATACTAGGTTTTTTAAAGTACAACCACACAATAACTGAGGACGACATCGCTATTTCTAGGCCCTCATCAGCGAGGTGCCAGGACCAGACATGATGTTGGCTCACAAGTGTTCTTCACTTTAGGAGAAAGGGACCTCTATATATTTTGTCGGGCATAAAGACAAAGATTCCAGAGTTATTCTGGTTCAGGCAAAAATACGTGAAAACTTATATTTAAACACTGTGTGGGTGATGACTGGAATCTGCACCTGTGCAATCTTCTATCCATGAAAGGCATCCACGATTATGGTTTATTATTATTATTATTATTATTATTATTATTATTATTTATATATAGTTTACTAGGCTGTGTTTCCCTGTGTATGTCATTTACTTCAAAACGAACAGATTTGAATGATTATAGAGTTAAAACATAAACTCGTCCTGAGATTTGAATGTGCCCTCTTGAGGAAGACCATTTTGTGGCCCATTGAAAATAGTTATTACCTAGTAACATTTGCCGCCCAATGAGTCACACACTCAATTAAACTCACAGATGGAAATTTTTTTTAGGGCAGAGAGAGATCTACTAAATGTACATTTATTATGGCAATTGCACTATGGGAGTTTTCCATCGGCTAAAAATGCCAATCTACAATTAATTACCATTTAACTTGTAATCAAGCCCTCTGTAACGTTGAGCGAGTCAGCGGGTATTTGATCCAAATGCAGCTTTATTCAAGACTTATCAGACAGGCAATGGTCAACACAACAGTAGTAACAAGGGAAAGGCAAACTCGTAGTGAATATTCCAGGCTTAAGTCAATAGGCAGGCAGATAGACAACAAGACGAAGGACCAGGCAGGATCGGATAACATACAAAAAACAAGACAGGGATAATATCAAGTCAAGTCAAGTCACCTTTATTTATATAGCGCAATGCAAATTGTGGCAAAGCAGCTTTACATTAATAATTGGCAAATAATTTTGGCTGCACAGCAGCTCCCAAAGAAAATTGTGTCATTGTGCAGCTTATTCTATATATTATTGATTCATTCCAATGCAAAGATCAATAGTTATTAGTCTAGTTAATTTATGTATATCAGCACTGCAGAAAACAGTGACGTAATCGTCCGGCTCAGCTCAGTTCACATACAACAGCGCCAATGCAGGTATATCAAAAACACTGATGAATATCAAGCAAGTGTCCCCAACTTAAGCAAGCCAAAGGCAACAGTATATGAATAATGCTATAATAATAATTAATAATAACCAATAATGCTCAGCAATGTTACAAGTGGGTGAGTGTGAGTGGTGCTTTATAGTGGCGAGATAGGAATCAGGTGTGAAGGTAACGAGTACAGCTGGCAGGGTGATCAGTGACTGGGTGAGGGGGTCATGGGAAATGTAGTGTGGTGTATGGAGTCCATGATGTGAGCGGGCGACCTCTGGTGGCAGGTGGATGGAACATGACGGAGCGGATTCATTACACCCTCTGACCTGTGCAAAGCATATATATATATATATATATAACAGCGCTCTACCAAGACAGGTGAGACAAAAATGACCTTCACTGATGATCCAGTAATCAGGCATTTGCTGTCGCACAAAATGAAGATTATAACTGATGTCATTATGATAAGATTGTCTTTAAGAACTGAAACAAAAGACAATTAAACAGTTTAAGTCCCTCTTTTGTCATTTAGACCCCATCTTCACCACCGGCAGCCACTAAAAGCATCTCCACCATAAAACCATAAAATGCATGCGTTATGACAGCAAACTGACTTCGTAATTCATGCAGACTCAGCAGGTGATGATAACATGACTATCATTCATATCTGCTGTGTTACTGACTGACAGAAAACAATGTTTGAAAGCGATTATCAGACCTGAAGGCTCCCAGAGCGGGGAGACTGATGGTTCAACCCTATCTTTTGATGGCTTCCTGAAAAACCTGAAGAAAGTAACAGCGACTGTTTTCACTGCACAGCAAAATAAATGAAAATGCATCAATGTCTAAATCTTATCCAACTATTCTATTGTTTTTTTGGTTTTTTTTTTGCAACAATGCCAGAACGGGAGGCTTCAGGTGCAGCCTGTAAATATTGTTCTTATCTTCTTGCATTGGTGAAATTTGGAATTACTGTAGCGCAGACGTTTAAAGTCAACATGAAATTGCGGCCATAACACAATTTAATAATCTATTTCTATAACAGAAAACATAAAAACAACAACAAAAAACTATAGGCGTATTATAGAAGAGCTGCCTGTGTTGATAACATGACGGTTGTTTTATGCATTGAGATCCTCTTAAAGATTTCCCCCCGTTTTACGCACCTGTAAAGAGTGAATAAAAACACACGAGCAATGCTGACATGACATTTTCTACAAATTGCAGACATTTTGACGGAGGCACATTAAACAATGCTCTTGACAGCCGAGTGCTGATTTTGTCGGATCCTCTGACAGGGCCCTAAAAAGCTTTTGGGAAAGGGTATTTCTTCAAAGGTTACAGCTGACATTTTTACATTCGAAACCTGTCACAAATTACAAAAGAGATATTTTTGGTCCACCAGCAGGCAAAATCTCTTTCCTAGAATATGACATCTAAGTGGATTGGAAGGGCCAACAACCATAGATAAAATTTTATGGTCACATTATGGTATGTCAGTGTTGTATTTTAGGTTTAATGCTTCTGCAGAATTGTAAAAGTGGCATGGCATGTAAAATAATCAAGAGGAAGTGTTTAATTACAGCTGAGTTCATGTCTTCATGTCATACGAAGTGCTAATGAATATAATATTTGCTCTTAAAGTAGAAAACTAATTAAGCATACTTAATAATCATTGCAACGTATATTTACATGAATATATCATAAATCTCAAAGACCATGTAAAAGGTCTCTAATGCTGCATCCTTTCAAAGTTGTATGTGGGAGACATTTTTGTCTGACTTCGAATCACAGATGCTTCAATGACCTATGAGGACCTTTGAAGAAATGCAATCATCAACCTAGAACATTATTTACTGTGCTTTACACACCTGCGTCTGAAAACATCAACTAAAACAGATTTAAATTGTATAGAAACTTTGGCTTTTTAATGCTTTTTTATTTGCTTAAAAGGTAAAGAAAGGAAAGAAAGAAATACTGAAATAGTATTTTCTGATTTTCAGTATTCAGTATATATATCTTTGTTTTATGTATGTATGTATTTTTTGTTTTTGAAGTTTCATTTAGTGTTAACAATGAGATTATGTGATTTTTTTATAATCAATTAACATTACTTTTTCACAAGATGGACAAAAGTGTCACCAATTGACAGTTTTGGTTATACCGAATGACCTGATGTTTCGGGATATGCATAAAAATAAGTGAAAACATGAATTTTTCAAATAGTTGAGAGAGAGTTAGTTTTGCTTCATGACCATGAGGTCTTTGCAGGTAGTGATACCGACCGCATGACTTGATCCAGAATGGTCCCTTTATATTGGTTACTCCGAATGACATCAATGAAATGAATTTTTCCGAACTGTCCGGGTCCTTGAAATTTGTTGAAATTTTGAAATCTTTGACTTTGCAGAGGCTGCCAGTTAAATGTTTCAAAGTATTTGCTTTTTTCTGTTCTAGTGAACCTTTTAATAATAAATCTATTATGTATTTCACATATTGTCATTATACTTCATGTGGAGTCTAAATACAGTGAGATAGCCTAAACCAAAATCACTTGATTACTTTCTGCTGATTTTACAATGGTTTGCAGTGCCGTTCTTTTTTAAAATATTAACACATTTATGGGTGATAACAATACTAATAGTAAAATAAAACAATACACTTGAAAATTCAGCAATTACTTCAGCATAACCATTACATTCTACTATATATTCCGACGTCCTTTCTATGACAAAAACATGTTTCAGATTTGTGGGTTAAGGTTTGAAGAGAAGCGCAAAGAGATCAGTGTTCAGTATTAGTTAATTTTCTTTCCTTTAGATCTGGGCTGGGTATCTGGAAACCAGTGGTTTCCCATCATTTATTCATACAGCCAATGTGGCTGTTCAAAATCAGATAGTCTTTTTGATCCTCTTTTCCTATGTGGGATATTCAATATTTATTGCTCCATTGCCCATTAATGTGCCAGACCTCTTTTTAGGCTGAAATGCTATTTTGCCTGTTATTATAATAAAGAAAAGCTATTAAGGAGAAAATAAAAGAGGATTATTGTGAGAAATGAGTTTAGATTATGGTTTTATGGCACAGCACATAATTGTGTTTGCCCTCAAGGTGGAGAATTACAAACTTTGCTTCATGAACTTCTCTCTACAATGAAATCAGGCCTAGACGCTTCGTATTTTCTCATGCAGATTGCGACTTTAAGTAATGACAATGGCTAATGATTGTAAGCATGTTGTCTAAATGCCAAATCCAAAAACAACTTTACTCTGATTTTCCTCTTGGTACATTCTAAACCAGATATCTGCTTTAAGCATAAAGGCCAAACAATCAATTTAGACAATTTTGTGTGTATGTGTGTGTTAATAACAATAATAATAATAAGAATAATATGACGATAAATAATTACTCAAATACACGAATGAGCAGATTTCACACCTGTAACTGTGAGGCTTATATGAGGCCACTGGGCAGGCGTGAAAAACAAAAGATTTATTCAAATTCTGCATTGATTATCACCTAGAAAATGCCTAAATTGCGGTCCCTTTTTAATCGCTAAAAAGATGTTCCTCGCCTTAGTTCATCGCGATGACACAATCTCCCAAAGTTCTGTTATAATCAATGAAGCTGTCTACACTACACAATGAATCTCTTATTTACAAAATGTCTACACTTTGTTATAATGAGCGGATTTGCGAGCACACAGAAGCCAGCACTAACCTACACTAACATGGCGTTCAAGAAATCAACAGAAATGGCTGTTATTGGCTACATTGCTCAATGCTGCAAATACACATTGCGAATAGAAACCTCTGACACACTCCATGGTGCAAACACAGATACGCACTGGATCGTTTGCCAAACTACCAATTTGTTGTTATCGTGTGGAAAACTGATCCTAGACTAGTGGTTCTGAGCTGTTTTTCCCCTCAAAAAGTAATCAGAAGACGTGAAAGCAGCAGGCTGTGATTGGTTTGAAAAGTCCGTGGTCAAGGGAACACATTGAACTAATCTTTAACTAAACTAATGATGTAATTTGAGAGTAGGTATTGAGATCCACCCTATTTCACCAAGGTCAACTCATTTTAAAATTTCTGGCCTTGCCACAGGCGACATATAGAAGCCGTTTCACATTTTTGCATTAAGTGATTCAAGTGCATTTGGTTTGCAGTTTGCCATTTAGCTAATGCTCTCATCCAAAGCAACTTTCAAAGTGCTTCATTTTATGTTATTTCCCCTGCACCCTCAACTGGGGAACATAAATTGGGGGCTCGTCCGGGATTTAAACCTGGGACCTCTTCCGCCCAAAGTAAGAACCATACCCCTATACCACTGTATAGCATTAATGGAGCGAACATCACTGCATTAATCATCTCACGTTGAGAAGACTTTGACTGTACACTGATCTGTATTAAAAAGGACCATGCCATTTAAATAACAAAAACAACAAAATTAAATTAGAATTAAAGCAGTTTAAAAAATTTGATTTATTTGCATTTTATTTTTGTAAATTAAATTGTAAAGTGGCATTCCTGTAGCAGTAAAAACACAAAAGATGTCAATAAGACTGTCTGGTATTTCCTAATATTCAAGCATGAACATTGATATCTAGTGTGTGGATGTTTTCAAGGCGCTGAGAATCATTGTTTAATTTCAGCAGCTCTTGACAGCTCGGGGAAGCACAGAGCTGTTGATAATAGACTGTATTGGTTGATCATCCTCAAAATGAAAAGAAAAGTTCAGGAGTTCTGGCTCCAACTTGACTTTAAAGTCAGAGAGACGTGAAAGTGTCACAGGTAGTCTTTGGTGTAATACATCAAGGGACAGCTAGGCCAGAACAAGCAGCCACAGAAGACAACCATGAAGCAACAGATAAGAGACTCTTTTGCTGAGATGAAAGATGTCTTTTGTGTGAACTATTCATCTCGAGTCAAGAGAAATGACTAATATGTGCCTCAACGTGAAATTGCAGAGGCATCACAAAAATGTGCAGCTGTGAAAGTCTAGATGAAAAAAAAAAACCCCTAAAAGAATAGAGATCCACCAATTAGAGAAGCCGCTGCTACCATTGAAACGTCCATCTGTCAACAAATGCTAGACATTACGCTTTATAACATGGTGTTTCTAAATTCAAACGAGAACTGCAGTGTCCAGCGCTATGAGACGTTAAACACATAGTTTGAAACTGCATGTCTTAATTATTTCCCAGTTGTGCTTCCTTCCAACAATCTGTTTATTTTGTTCAGTTCAGAATTGTTTTGCACTTTTTCACCAAAGCAAACATTAGAAACAGTTTCGCATTCCATGATAAATAAGCACTGTATTAACATTTAGGGCCATTTATATTCAAATAAGGGATACTGGGCCAGTTGTCACATGGGGAAGCTGAAAGTTGATGCAAGGGTTTTGATTTTCTTAGATTTTTATAATACTAATAATATGTAATCATGTTATTACATAAACATGCCTATGTGCACTTGTAGTGTATTTCAAATCTTTTTGTACTGAACACACTTTTATACATTTATACATGACACACAAGTTCTAATATAAATAACATTTAAAAAATATTTAGGTTACCATAAATGCTTATGCTTATCTGTCCATTTGGTAGTACATTTTAACCATATTTAAACGACAACAGAATTAATAAAATTACATATAAAGATGTCTCTCTGTCTCTCTCTCTCTCTCTCTCTCTCTCTCTCTCTCTCTCTCTGTCTCTCTGTATATATTCAACATATTGTTTACAGGCTCTGCTGTGTCAACTTACCCCATGTAATATGACAACATGCCCCATCATTTGCATATCGTGCCTGTTTTTCCAGTGCAATAATGGTGTAAAATGTTTTTTGGGGGGGTTTTTTGTAGCCAAGACTGTATTCAGACTCGTGTCTCTAGTAAAACGTGTGAGTCTCAGGAATCTGTAGTTACTCGAGGCCTTTATTTCATAAAGAGGGACATACTCATATTCTGTATAAAAGCATCCTCTGCTGACATGCTTGGCTGCATGTAATTCTCAGGTTCACATTTGGCATCAAAGACAGGGGCAGTGTTACTTATTTATCTTCTCTGTATCTGACAGGTAAAGTAAATAAATGTACATTCTAACAGCGCTTCACAGCACAGCGAGTGTCACGTCACCACATGATAAGATCTGCCTGCTACACTGTATGTAGCAAAAGTAGAGCATGAAAACATGTATTTGAGCTAGTACAAAAAAATCAGACAGCTTTGATACACTGACATAAGACAAAAAAAAAATAAATAGCTGAATGTTGGTTCACAAAATATTACCATATGTGGATGCTCTGTGAATTTAAAAACTGAGACATCAGGAAGACCTGAAGTTACTATAAATACATTAAATGGTGTAAAAAAAGACAAAAATATTATTAAACACCACTGAATCAACCTAAACACACTAATTCATACCATTAAAACAATTGTACGAGTTAAATCAGGCATTTAATATGTTCTGTCTGACATATCTGACAACATGGCTCTAAAAGAAAATGTCACGATTATGCTTCCACCCTTATGAACTCCATCTTTTTTTATATCTCTTTAAACTTCTCAGTTTCCCGCCATTTGTTTGTCTCCAAGGTTACTCGTTACTTTCTTGTTTGTTACTATGGTTACTCATCAGTTTCCATCACCTGTGTTTATCAAAGCATCTTTGTTTTTTCTCTGCATATAATCTGCCGGTGTTTTAGTTTTCATTCGTCAGTTCATGTTAGTTCTGTGTATTAGTTCAGGTTTTCCTTGTATTATTAAAGTCTATTTGAATTTATCTTATTCGTCTTACCTTCTGCCTGCACTGCAAACACACACAAAAAAAAAACTGACCATTGCCGAGACAGACATTTGCATATGTGATGGGAATTATTTGCTGTGCTTTGAAGGGCTAATGGGGTTAAAGTTTAATTTGTTTGAACTTTGAGTGCTGCATAACAATGCTTGAAGCTTTGAGTTTAATGCAATGGTGAACGCCATTATTTGAACGAGGTTTGTTCCTTGCATGTCAGTTCAGCTTGATTTTAAACACCAGGATGACCAAATAAAATGTCCAAATTTTTGAATGGCTAATACCAATGTTAATGAGACACAAAGCATTGCATGGAAAGTGATCCTCAATCACAGTGTCAACGAATAAAGGTGTGGGAAGGCGTGCTCTTAATATGAACACACAACAACAAATAAGCTGCATGTTAGGAGCTGAAATGAATACCTGTATTCAGCAAAGATGCATTCAATTCATCAAAAGTTACAATACATTTATTGAAAATGTTACAAAAGATTTGTTTCAAATAAACTATCTATTCAATCCAGAAAAAAGGTAACACGTTTTCATAAAAAAAATATGAAGCAGCACAGTGGTTTTCAACATTGTTAATCAGAAATGTTTCTTGAGCATCAAATCATCATATTAGCATGATTTGTGAAGGATCATGTGACACTGAAGATTGAAGTAATGATGCTGAAAAGTTAGCTTTGATCACAGAAATGGATTTGATTTGAAAATACATTTAAATAGAAACTTTTAAATTGTAATCATATTTTAGAATGTTTCTGTTTTACTGTATTTGTGATCAAATAAATACAAAAATAATTCCAACCTCACAGTAGTGTAGATTTACAGTAATCCTGTGAAAACGCTGTTTGTTGCATAAAATGTTATTCCATTTTCTTTTTCTGACAGTGTAAAATTCAGGGGTTGCCACACTGGCTGAAGACGTTTTGTATAATAAACAATTTTGATATTACATTGGGCCACTGCTTCATGTCCAAATTAAAATCTGGGTCCTGAAGTGGAACCGTGAGCCATCATTCTGGAGAAACTCCAGGCACTCTTGTGTACTCAGGATACATGCCCTTGAGTGTGGATGAGTGGACTAGATAATTCAGAAAGAGACTCATAAGACAACTTTGAGACCGTTTTAGTTGCATATTTATGTAAATATTTCCTACATGCAGTGATAAGTGACTCCGTCAAGCTGTAACTGCATGTTCACAGGTGTGCTGATGATCACAAAGGACTTACTCAGGGGTCAAAAGTTAACTGGTTAGGATTACAGTTACTGTAATTACACCGTCCGGTTCTAAAAAACATCTTTTTTTTAATGTATGGTCAGTCAGAAGAATATTGTATAAATTAATAATAAATAGATTTATTTATCCAGCAACAGATAAATTGCTAACATTTAATTATAAAATAATTATAATGTTGAATTTCATCCTTATTAAAGCTGGCTAAGACTTGCCAGCATCCAAAATGACCAATTATGTGTATATTCAGAAGGGACTGCACACACACACACACACACACACACACACACACACACTCAGGTTTGTTTTGCAATCTTAGTGAGGACTAATTTAAATATGAGGATGAGCCATGACATGTCCTCATATTTCACTTTTGAGGTGTAATACCATTGTAATAACCATGTCATTATACAAATTTGTGTCCTGATATGTCACAAAAACACGCACACGCACACGCACACACGCAGGTTTGTTTTGCTATCTTAGTGAGGACATTGCATAGACTTCCAATGATTTTATATCAGGTCAGTGATATTTTCTGTCACCTAACCCAACCTCTACTCCTAAAAGCCATCACAGAAACATGTGACCATCACTAGATTTAAATTAAAACCTCTTTTGGCTGGTTTATAAGCCTTTTTAACTAGTGAGGATCAGTCAAGTATTTCACAATATAAGTGAGGACATTTGGTCCTCACTAGTATAGCCAAAACAAGTACACACACACACACACACACATATACGGTTGTAGAAGGGGATTAGAAACAGCAAATACATCTAAAGGATTAAATCATTCTTTGCATTTTGGAGTGGTATTTTAGTCCACAATGGGGCTCTGATAATGTTTTGGATTTTATATGAGGGATTATTAAGGTCAATACAGTAGATGTTTTTTTTTTCTTATTTTGCTGTTTAGTTGTATGATTCCACATCACAATCACGTATTTGCTAAAATACAGGCCATAAAACCAAAACAATTAAAGTTCACACTGTGACGTATGCTTGTATATACAGTAGTACTTCAGCAGAGAATTCAACAATTTTTATTTATTTATACCTTTGGAAATTGAGAGAAGTTAACTGTTCAAAACTAGTAGGGCAGGGAAAACAAAATTAAGATCAAGATAGTGTCTCCTTTGTTTCTTCTAGAGAGCAAATACTATTAAATGGAGTACACTTTTGCTGAAGTCTCTTGCTTTCAGAGGTTTCTTATGAGAAAGGCTCCAGTAATCTCGAAATTTGCCTGCTGCGTTCATACTGCCAGTGAACACCGACCTATCTGGGTTCACAAAACTATAACTAATCTTGTCAGCGACACTCTGTACTGTAAAGGATGCGCCACTGACTTCACTCCTACTGGATGTTGCTCCCGAAAGTCGCTCTTCATTTGCATAAAGTTAAACTTATCGAACTTTGTCGCATCACTGGACACACCTACATCCTGCCGCCAAGGTCATTGACTCTGTCGCCAGAACGTGACTATTATTTCAATTTTTATTTCACCAAACACCTGGAGACAAATCTATAAGCTTGTATCTGCCACCGTATAAATACATCCAAAAGATATTTGTGACTTTTTATCTCTCAAGTCCGACTTTTTCTCTCAAAATCGCGAGATAAAAACTCAAAACTCTGAGTTATATAGTCAGAACTCACAATTCGGACTTTTTTTCTCGCAATTGTGTGTCATAAAGTCAGAATTGCGAGATATAAAAATAATCTTGCAAATTCAAGTCGGATTTGTGAGTTTATATCACGCAATTCTGACTTTACGACTCGCAATTGCGAATGTATATCACGCAACTCTGAGAAAAAAATGACAATGTAAAGTTGCTATTGTGAGGAAAAAAGGTCGGAATTGTGTGAAAAGTCGCAATTACTTTATTAATTTTTTTAATCAGTGCCAGAAACACGCTTCCGTATGCAAGCGTGGAGCTCCTACAGGTGTTCAGGCTGCAGGGTTGCCGAATGACTTAAGAAATATTATCAGCAAGATGAACACTGTACATTTCTTGTCTATTACCACCCACTGCTACTTATACCAACGACAGAAATAAGCGCAGTTTTAGTAGCTAAATATGTGGGAGAGCGTTGCTATAATGTGACAATATTATATTGCAACAGGTAACATATCAAAGTTAACACCAAATCAAACTAGTCAGCACATAATTTGTAGTGAAAGAGTTTAATGACAATATATTGGTTTATGGTTACACTTAAAATGATTACAAAATAGATGAGATGATAAAAAAAGCTTATACCGTTAATCGTACCCAGCATGTATGTAAAAAGTGACCTGAGAGATAGAAAGAAAGAGAAAGACAAAGGGACAGAGCGTGTCCAAGACAAAGAAGAGCAAGAAAGCAGAGCATAAGAAAAGAGACAGAGCAACTGTCACAAACTTCTTTTATCCTTTTCCTTGACCATGTGACTGAAACCCAAATGTGAGACATTCAAACTGACCAATCAGAAGTAAAACTTCCCCCACTTGTAGCATGAGAGAGGGGACTGAAACAGCAAAGCCAATGTCTTTGTTCATTTTTAAAATATCTTTGGATATTTTCAGTCTTACACGTACAAAGCTGATACTTGAATGAAACGTAAATCATACGTCTTTATCATATTCTGGTTTCTGGATGTGTCCCGAGTCCTTCCTGTAATCCACGATTTTCTTCCACCAGGCAAAATTGCTTAGAGTAATAACACATTTCTCCTCAACAACTGCTCAAAGAAAATTCATCTCCATACCACAATCAGAGCAGTAAATTACAGCCAAAGCACGAGCATGATGCTCTCTTCAGTAAACACTACTAAATGAGAAAAGATTCATTCAAAGACATCCAAGACTACCGGACCATTTAGACTCGTTCAACTTGAATCTATTATGTCTAACTAACGAATTAGGTCCCCTGTTAAGCATGCCTGTCCTTTTCAGACAGAACATCTCTGTATTTTATCGAAAATGTTTTTGTTGGCATTAGATTGTAGGTCGAGCCCTTGAGTCATGTTCTGTCAAACAACAATGGCTCTCGATACAGAGCCCATTCTTCTGCGGTTTACCTAATAGATGCGAGGCTCTGGGGATAAAGGACTGGCAGGGACTAATCTTTCATTCTGCTGACGAGCATGTTTGTTTTAAGTAAGCAGATTAAACATAAAGGAATGAATAAGTGAGTTGCTTTTAATTTGTATGGATAACTGGTTGTGCTTCTATTCCTGGGACATTGCACTGTGAAGATTGCTCTGCCATTCATTATTTTCCCTTCGCTTGCTTGCCTTCTCTCAGGACTACTTCACTTGAAGGAGCGGATAGCAACTAAAGCGGGAGGGCCTGCTCTATTGAATCTTGTTTCGGCAGTGCTGTCAGGCATCCAGATATTGAAATATTGCTATTTTTCTTGATACATTTTATACACTCTCTTTTAAAAGTTTTGGGTCACCAAAAATGCACTTATTTGATTAAAAAATAGTAAAAATGCTTTGAAATACTTTTCTGTTGTAATATAATTTATTCTTGTGATCAAAGCTGAATTTTCAGCATCATTACTCCAGTCTTCAGTGTCACATGATATTTCAGAAATCTTTCTGATATGATGATTTCCTGCTCAAGAAACATTTCTGATTATCATCAATGTTTAAAACAGTAGTGCTGCATTGATTGATTGATTGACTGACTGACTGACTGACTGATTGATTAATTGATTGATTGATTGATTGATTGACTGGCTGACTGATTGATTGATTGATTGATTGGCTTACTGATTTATTGATTGACTGACTGACTGGTTGACTGATTGATTGATTGATTGAGTGATTGATTGATTTATTGGCTGACTGGCTTACTGATTTATTGATTGGCTGACTGACTGATTGATTGATTGAGTAATTGATTGATTTATTTATTGGCTGACTGATTTATTGATTGACTGGCTGACTGATTGATTGATTGATTGATTGATTGATTGATTGATTGATTGATGAAACAGTGATTTTTTTTCTAGGATTCTTTGGATACTAGAAAGTGAAAAAGAACAGATTTAATTTTGAAATGCTGAATAGTATTAATTATTAATAAATTATTTAAAAATCTTTCTAACCTCAAAATATTGGATTGGATTGGGATGGATGGAGGGATGGGTGATGAATGGGTGATGGATGGATGAAATAGAGTAGAATTTTTCTTTTTTTCATGATTTTTCAAACTATGGAAGCTTGTTTTCGCTGTTGAATAAAACAAGTTAAAAGATAATTGCAACTTTTAATCTCACAATTGCAAGTTCTAAAGTCAGAATTGTGAGATATAAACTCGCAATTGTGATTCATAAAATTTAGATTTGCAGTATACAAAACTTGCAACTGTGAGAAAGTCAGAATTGCGAGAGAAAAAAAAAATTGCAAGAAAAGTTTATATCTCGCAATTCTGACTTTTTCTCTCAAAATTCTTACTTCATAACGTGTGTTTATATCATGTAATTCTGAGGGAAAAAAAAAAAATCAGAATTGCAAGATATTTTGTATTTAGTGGCTGAAACAAGGTGGAAGAAGGTATCTCAATAAGGCTCTTTCATTCAAATCCTTTCAATCCTAAAGAATAAGGTACTGATATTGATCAGCAAGGCCAGACTCTTATGGTAAAGGACATTTCGAAAGTGGTTCTGAAATATATGAAATGACTATAAAATGATGTGCAGTAAGTATGCCTCAAGTCTCCTGTAATACATATTTACACTTCAAAGCATTGTCTGCAGAGTACAAATATGCACTTTACTATTATGCTTCAGAAAAATACTCACGATCACCTACTGACAGCATGAGAACACAACAGTTGTTCTCAGCACTTGCCAAGCAATTGACTGAATTTATCACACAGGTGTAGAGTGCTCTAAAGTGGATGAACTTTGTACATTTCCCTCCTTTCATGATTTTTTTTTAAAGATTTTTTTTTTTCCTTTTTTTTTTTTTGCATTTAATTTTTCAGAAAAGTCAAGAGAGACTAACAAGTCGGGTAGAAAAGCAGAATGGGATCAGGAGACGCAGACAGGATTTATACATGTCCCCATGAGTTCTTTCATTTGTCATTTCTCTTAGCTGCTTTCAAACGATCTGTATTTTTATCCTAATCAACTTGACATGGAAATAAACAATGCAGGTTTCTCAGTTGTGTTTCTCTCTTTTTCAAAGGTGAGATTACTTGAAAACTTTTAAAAACCATACTAATCTTTCAAGATTAATGATTAAATCTCTCACAGGCTTTTACAAAAATGTAATTGTGGTTATTTTTAGGGTCACAAATACGCTAGTTTTTCCTGAAATAAAATAATATTATATATATATATATATATATATATATATATGTGTGTGTGTGTGTGTGTATAATAATGCTTTATTTTAGCAAGGACCTGTTAAACTGATTGAAAATGACTGTAAGGACAAATATAACGTCACAAAAGTGTAAATGTGTCATAGTTTCCGCAAAGATATGAATCAGCACGATGGTTTTCAACTTTACCATCACAAATTTATACACAATTTTAAAATATTATAATTTACTGTAATTTTAAAATATAAAACAGCTATTTTAAATTGTAAAGCAAGACTTTTTGTCAACATTGTTTGGAATTTTTATTTTAAGAAGTTAATATGTAGCGTATTAAAATAAAAATTACAAAACACATTTTGTGGGGGGGGGGGGAAAGGAAGAAACAAAATGTATGTTGCAATCTCCCAGTCCTCAAGAATCATTTATTTGTGTTTCTATGTTTATTGAGCAATTTTCATCAGTGAAGTTCAGTGAAACCTCCAGAGTGGTCAAATCCTGCCTTATAAACTCCACGGGCTCAGGAGATTTATGTGCCCAAACCCTAAAATCTTACAAACTATCAGTTTGTGCAGCGTTCCATGCAGAATCTGTAGTACAGGCTCTGTTCAATTAGGAAAGCCATTTCAATCTGGCCCTGCAAAGTCAGCAAGCATTAATAACCATGTTGCTAAAGAGCACGTTGACGAGGAAGTATTTCTCATTCTGCTGACAGAGGATAATGGGGAGGATGCTAAGACTGGACTTCATCATTCAGTCTCAGTCTTTCTTTCGAAGTAACCCAGAATGCATCACATTATCACATGCTTGATTAAAGTGTTGCCTCACACATTAACTATATAAACCTGCCACGTTTCTCCAGAAAAGAAAAGAAAGAAACGTAGAATTACAGGAAGGTCATTCTCATTATCTGTAATTGGGATAAAGATATTCATTTGGAATGGAAAAATGATTATAATTACCAGAAAACAATTCCTTCCTCTATAGATTTGTGGTGTGGCCTATAATTAATTGAATTCCTAATAAGCTCAAAAGGCGATCCGGACCGTTTCAAAATCAATTTGCACTTTATGCAGAAAGAATCCTATTAAATGAATTCATTCCTTTGGATTTCTTTTCATGCACTTACAATTATCCAGAACTTCTAGCTGCAAATTAAATTCATACAAGACCTTCCTCCAGAAATGTGATAAATGAATCCTCGGATGACCAGAACTCGACACTCCAGTGAATCTTTTGTTCATAAATAGATCTAGGCACAAAAAAACCTTTGAGGACAGTCAGCAAGATCCGTGTGTCGGGTCTCCTCCGTAATTTTATTCCGTTTTTTGGGCTTTTTTGAAGGCGTATGAAAAGATGAGATATGCGATTTTGAGGCAGCATATTGCAGGGGCATTCAGTTATTCAATTACCAAATATCATCTTTTGTGTTCGACAGAAGAAAGAAAGTCATACGCGTTTGCAACAACAAGAGGAAGAGTAAATGATGACAGTTTTCTTTTTTAGGTGAATTATCCCTGCTGCTCATAATAGTACAATCCATAGTTCTGCTGTCCTGTGATATTCCATTCTAACACCCTTTTTACAAGATGTATTGGTGTCTCCGTGTGTCTGTGAAGTTTCAGCTCAAAGTACCCCACAGATCATTTATTAATGCCCATTTTTGAGTGGAAGGAAAACCGTGCTATTTTCGTGCATGTGTCTTTAAATGCAAATGAGCTGCTGACAACACCTTTATTAGTAGCTTTAATAAGATTGCATTTCTGTCTTGAATGCTGCTGTTAAACATGCTGGACTGTGTACCGCTCACTGAGGGGAGGAGCTATGCTAATAGGGCAGATTCTGTCAGCAGCTGTGGGCGGGGCTTCACCATACTCTTATGTAAGAGTAGGGGGAAATCTGGCACTGCTCATTTGGAGAGACTGTTTATGATTTATGGTGGATTTTTACCATTATAGGCTGGTTGTTTACACTCACTGTGAACACACATCTGTGTTCAAACACCTTATAAAAGTAAATTCTGCATAATAGTTCCCCTTTAAATCACAAAGTATCTGCTGCTGTCATGCTTGGCACCATAATTTCCGCATGCAGCTGCGTTTACCGTACATATAGTGATTGAATTCTGTTGTTAATTGTAGGCAGTCTTTTCACATCCCTGCTTCCCAGTCCTTTATTTCCAGAGTCTCTGTAATGTAGTCCGCCTACACTTTTGTCTCTGGGATTGACAAAAGGGACACAAGATAAACACTTAGAGTGAAATACTGTCAGCCAAGAAGTCATTTGGACAGTCTCAGGGTTGTTGACAAGCTACTAGTACTCAACTGGCGTAGTTACTTTCTTTTCCTCTTCCCTGCAGGAAAAAGCTGAATCATGCAGTCCCAGACAAGGCTGGCCAAGCTCAAGAACTTTGTGAGGTAGTGCAATTTGTATTGTGACTGGAACTGTAGTCAGTGTATCTATGCCAACCCTTAGACAAAAGTTTATTCAAGTTGTGCTATCAGTATACTTAATATATACTAAGTATCCCTAATATATCCACTGATAGACGCATGCTTTCATACACTCGCTTGTGCATCTGTGGAAGCACTCAGTGAAGAGCATCAAAGATGTCTATTTACAACATGCTTTTGAAGTGCTGACCATTGTAGCCAATCACAGATCTGTTGAGTGCGTGAACACAGTGGCCAATCAGAGGTGTTTAAGAATCCACTCAAAATGCTAGGGGTAAATGCTGGTATCGTCATATTTTGCGACCGAAGTCTGTACTTTTGACAACATTACATACAAGTATACAGTACCTGCAGTATAAAACTAATAAACCAGTCGTTTACTGAGAGTATACTTAAAAGTGTACTTTCATAGACTAAAAAATCTGCTAGAAGTTTTTTTAATAATCAGTATGCCTATTACTTCACTTGTAGTATAGTTGCAGTACGTAGTTGTAAACTACTCATAGTTTACTATTGTTACACTTAAAATCTAAAAAAGTTTCCTTAGTATTGTACATTGTACATTGATATCAGTGTACTTACTATGTAAAGTATACTTAAAATATACTTGAACTTAAAATGAATTTCAAGTAATCTCATCTAGAGGGAAATGTGCTTCTGCTAACATTATCATTAGTTTTCTGGAGATACTGAGTGAGTTATGCTGATACGAAGCAAATTTTAGTACATTTACTTTGGGGAAACCCTTTCAAAAGTTGCATGTTGTTTGTGTTTGCAAGTTTTTAAGTGTTTGTAAATCTGTAGACGAATAGAAGCTGCAGGCAGATGCGCTGGGACCGACCACTATCAGAGCGCATCAATTTCTATACGCCTACCACTGTAATTTCAGGTAACTTGGGGATATTGCTGTATCACACCTCATATGGAGCATAAAAAGTAGGATATTAGAAAAAAGAGGAAAGGAATCTCCCATGCTCTTTTTGAATATTGCAGTTATAAAATGACAATCGTGGAATATAAGAAATAACCATGTCGCTAAAGAGCACGTTGACGAGGAAATATTTCTCATTCTGCTGACAGAGGATAATGGGGAGGATGATAAGACTGGATTTCATCATTCAGTCTCAGTCTTTCTTTCGAAGTAACCCAGAATGCATCACATTATCACATGCTTGATTAAAGTGTTGCCTCACACATTAACTATATAAACCTGCCACGTTTCTCCAGAAAAGAAAAGAAAGAAACGAAGAATTACAGGAAGGTCATTCTCATTATTGTCTACGACTGTCATTAAAATGACGGGATGCAGCTTTAAATGAAGACATATTTACCAAATAAGACAGATTGTCAACTTGAAGGTCTTAAGCCCATTTAAGTGCTGTCAATAATAAAAACAAAAAGCTGAAAAGTAAGTGTTAGATAATGCCAATGATAATTTAAATGTAAAAATATGGAAAATAAAGCACAATTGCTATGTATCCAAAATCAACTGATGTTAATCCAGTATTAACCAATGTGAAATATTGTATTAACATCAGCTGACAATAATAATTACAATAAAAATAACAATAATTGTAATCATATCAGACTGATATGGTGCCAAAATAAAAAAAAATAATGTTTTTTTTTTAAATTTATTTATTTTTTTAATATAGCATACAACCACTAAGTATATTCCAAAAGTTTTTTTTTATTATTTTATTATAAAATAAAATAAGAAAAAAAGAAAAGAAAAGAAAAGAAAAGAAAAGAAAAGAAAAGAAAAGAAAAGAAAAGAAAAGAAAAGAGTTCCAGGCCAAGAGGTCACTGCAAGCTCATGGTCATTATAAATGTTGATAAAAAGAGTGAATTTATATTGTGTTTTCTGAAGATTCATTGATTCCATTTTTCAATTCACATACATTTGAATTTTTACTTTCCCTTTTCTGTTTGATTATTTACCAAAAAGAGGGTGTGCTACCTTTCCAGAAACAATTTATTCCCACACTGACAGAAAATTACATTTACAGTTGACCCTGCATATATGCATTATGTATGCATGCAAAATTATTTTCAGTGTAGCTGAACTGCATTATGCATTGGCTGCTCGCTTGCAAGGTAAGCAATCCCCCGTTTCACTAATCTCTGTACTTCACTGAAGTTCTCTCATTCTCTAGTCAATGCTAATTAAGTTCCTCACACTACCTGTGATGAAAGTAATCTGCCATCTGCTATGCTGGTGCAACTCCTAACCGTGCAGCGAGTGAGCTGCCAATTTACTTGGTGTAATCATATGCCATAAACTGTAAAAAAAAAAAAAAAAGTGGGAAAATTGTTAACTCAATGATCAGTTTCTACTTGATCTGACACTAAAAAATTAACTTTGTTGGTGTAGCCTAATGTAGTCAGGCTGATCCACTCATTTTACAGTAGATTTGCATTTCCTATAATATATCAACAGTAACGCACAATTATGATCCTGTCATTATACATTCAGCAACATGCTGTTCCAAACTCATTCCACAGGCATAATGGTTTTAATGCTGTGAATTTATCCCCCTACACTAACCCTACTCCCAAACCTACCCATCACAGAAAACATCTTTCATTTTTACATTAATAAAACATTGTTCAGTATGATTTGAAAGCTTTTTTTAAATATGAGGACTCATAAAATGTCCTCATATTTCATGTTTATGTCGTAATACCAGTGTAATACCCATGCCATTATACAAATTTGTGTCCTCATAAACCACAAACGCACACACACACACAAAATAGTAGTTGCTGATTAGCTAATAATGAAGTACCACATTCAACTGCGCTCTATTACTTACTAATCCGTTAATCAGAGATTCTTGTTATTTAATAAAAGTTACCAGAATGTTCTTTTTCCATTAACGTATTACAAGTGACGTTTTACTTGTAAAAGTTATGTAATCAGATTACTTTTTCAAGTAACTAGTAATGCATTAACAAAATATCTAAGTTACTTTTTCACATTTCTTGACTGACAGCTCTCCTGTCACCATGTTGAGAGAAATAAAGGTCAGAGGTGTTGTGTGTGCTGTGTGAACATGAGGATTATTGTTCTAGACTAAATGTGAGCACGCATTTACTCATCTCATTTGCACGGAAACATTCAATACTCCTCCAAATGACAACAGCAGACAACAGTGGAACGCAATCTCAAAATTGTATGTAAACCTGTAATTAACTATATTAAATTTCACAAATACACTTTATGTATTTAATCTCACTTTATTAACCAATGTCTTTGCTGCTGACCTTCAATGATCTAATTCAACCATACTAATAAGCAAAAATTACTTTAGATTTAGAAATAAGAGTTTGAACTTCCTTCACCTGTATCTTATTCTTCTTCAAACCAGAATGGCAGCACAGCCGGAAAGTTTGTTAGAGCTCTCTACTGCACAGGTGTAAATATGCATTTCCTTCAGGCTTATTCTTTTGCATTTCCTTCAGGCTTATCCTTTCCTAAGGCTCATTCATTGTAAAAGGTAAAAGGGCCTTAATAAATATATAAAGCCAGCCCAGATGTGAGAAAGTAACGCAAGTAACAGCACTTTTCATTGAAAGTAACTAATTAACACAATTAGTTACTTTTTATGAAGTAACTTTCCCCAACACTGTTCATTATTTACGGAACAGTATAAACTAAAGTGTTACTATTGTTTTTTTCCCAATGCACAGCGCTAAACAACAATCTCCACAACTGTAAATACATCTATGAGATGCAAAAACATGCAGACAATTACTTGTAATTGTGATGACCATTAAATTTCACAATATAGAGCACTCAATGTGAATCGACCTTTTTTTGTTTCACTATAAGGGTTTCACATGAAAGCAAAACCATTTCTGAGAAGAACTTGCCTGACACACATAGAATAATAATTCTAGGTACAGCCATATTACTATTGATTCGCCTCCCGTGGTGCTAGCATACTAAATTGACATGTATGGGCTAAACTCTCCGCCAGCTGATAGTAGCTGCGTTTAGCCCACAGCCTTGAGATTAAGCCAGTGCCTCTGAGCTTAGTGGCCGAGCTCATTTAATATCGCTACCAGTGTTCATTAAGGGCTCAAAAGGAGGTTGGGAATTTTCCTTTCAAGATAAGAGCAATCAATGATTACCTGAGAAAGATGTGATTAAGCAGCTCCGGCTCCGGTGTACCGCCCTACCTGGATCCGGGCGAGGTGGTTATCTTTACTTATTTAACTGTAGCAAAGCCACCTCGGGGGAATGACAGTTGCTGCAACAACACTATCGATTTGTTCTGGAGGCCTAAACAAAGTCCCATTTGATTTTCATGAAGGAAATGTTTATGTGGAATATAGAACGGCTTTAAACACAACCGAAAACTGTTCATCTGTCTGCGTATGCCACTGGAATTTTTTCTTTATAAGATTCTATTTTTCCAAATGCAATGCATCATTACTCCTTAATTTGTGTATTGAGGAATAAATCTGTCTATAGAGAACAAGCTTTGTGAAATTAGTTTATTACAGACCGTCTTTTTATCATTTCCAAAACAGAGGTCGTGCCATGAAGAAAGTGACAAATTATGAAAGATGCTCTTTAAGCAATTTCCCGCTTCACTAACACTGCAACGATTTTGCTATTGCGGGATGATAAATTTCTTTTTGAAAAACGTTGATGATCAATGTCTCAATGATCGTTTTAAATACCAACCATTAAATTAAAGTGTGTGGATTTTTGGAGGTTAAAATAAAAAAATCTTTTTTAAAACAAAAAAATAGTCCTGAGACAAGTCATTGATAAGTAGATTTCAAAACATTGCTCTGTTTGTTTGACCAGTCTGATTCGCAACATTGACTCGACTAATTGACCCTTCGCTGGCAGTTCGATTGACAGGCGATCTGACCAATCATAACCCCAAATCTGCCATTTTGTCTGACAAAGTAGTCAGGGGAGTTAGTAGATTAAAGTTGGTGAACTTGATAAAATGTGTGTACTCACGTCTTTCCGCTTGAAACACCATTCCTTCTGATGTTCATTCATGTTTATTTGATGCTATAAATGAACAAGTATGAAGAGATGATCAGTTCACGAGGAGCTCCAGCGATCTGTCACGACACATTAAAGACACACTAGACGCTATTTATTGTTTAAACAACTTCAAAAAAAATGACGATATTTTAAATTTGAAACTTTGTTTCATATCAAAAGTATCCTGCTCTGTCTTGTCTGTTTTCACTGCATGAGAACATGATGTGTGGCATGAGAGAGCATGGCTTGTCGGACATAGCAACAGTAACTAAAGGGGGCGGGTCTTTGCGAACAGTTAATTGCATGAGTTTGTGACAGGAAAACTCAAACAATGGCTAAACAATGGAAGATGGGGGAGTGTTTGCGAAAACACTGTAGTTTGAAACAATTATTATTATTATTATGCTTGCAATCAAACTACTGTTCAAATATTTGAAGACATTACAATATGTTCCCGACACACAACTCAAAAGAAGTGTGTGTTTAGTGATGTCATAGGTATCAAGAAATAACATCGGCTTTAAAGGAAACATTCGGAGTAGCTTCCAGGTCACAAAATCCAACATATTTCCCTGCTCTGATTGTAGTAGTCCTGTAATTCAATTCCCACCATGTACTAAGTCAATCAGAGGAAGAATGAACAAATCCATGCTTCATTTCTCCATAGGCCCTCCACCACAGACCATAGAGCCAGGACTTGTAAGGCTAATCAAATGTGGCCATGTCATTAGAGCATCAGTGGTGACCTCCTTAATCTATACCCCTCTGAGCCACAGCACAGAAGATGTCAAGTAGCAATTCAGAGACTGGAAACATTCAAAAGCCCAGTCCGTCCAGTGCATTTGGCTGAGGAAGCAGATGCCAGTAAAAAGGCAGAGAACAGCTGTCACAACACTGAGTGACTGTGTGACCCCCAGTGAAATCACTTTACATGTGCCGTTAAACACAGCTGCAAACAGACTGTTGAATTTTGGTTGGAAATCCTACTGACTGAATACATGAATTACACACATACATGGGAGGAAGTGATGCACACCAGACTTGTCCTTGTATCACCTGCATGAGCATCCAAACTCAACTCATTTGAGCACGTGCACTAACTGCTAAGCCACGGTTCCAATTCACTGTAAATCAATCAATCACAATCTCACAATTTCTCAACTAATGCAACATTTCTTTGATCAAAAATGTTTTACTTGTGGAAACTGAAAGGTTATTTAGAATTACATTCTAGAAAGCATGTTGAGTATGTGTGCTGAAATGAAGGAGATCGCTCTAATGATAACTTGACATAACTTTTACGGCAAATTTACATAGAACTAAAACATCTATTGTATCTGAATAACAAATATTTGTCATCATAACTCCCCATGCTTGAACCAAATTATTCAAGTGCATAAACAGAAAAGGTTCTTGCTGTTTAAATTAAGTTTCTCAAACTAAATCGCCAACAAATGTTACTTTAGTTAATATTTTATGCAATATCAACTTTTCAACATTCAATCACATTCAAGCAACATTCAAAAGTTCAACGAACCTTTAAAATAGAGCTTGTCTGCCAAAATGAAAGTTGCTGTAATGGTGAAGCTTAATTGTTACGATATAAATTCTATATAATATAATATAATATAATATTCTGTACAGTTCTGTAAACAGAGCTTACTTAAGTCACACTTAAAAAAATTGAATTTCATTGAATTAGATCAGTGTTTCCCAAGCTTTTTTGGAAATTTTCAAACATTTGTGACACCCTCATATCATAATGCTAACTTAGTAATGCTAAAGTATCGATTTCTGATACCAACTGACATAAATACTGTCATATAGCTATTTTTAATATTACATATCTTTTGTGTCCTTCCAATGAAAGTCTAGACAATCAGTAATTTCTTCTGAAGAGATCACTTCATAAGATGATTTAAAGAAGGCTTTTATGCTCATATAAACATTGCTCAATTACCTTTACAACTGTCGCATCTAAATGTTTACTCACTCAATGCATTTGTGTTTTTACAATGGGGTAATTTTGTTAGGACAAGATAGCTTGATTTCAAACTTTGAATTGAATTTTAACAAGTAAACAGCCAGTGATAAAATAAGAACAGATAAACAATGATAACACAAAAAAAAATACAATAAAGACACAAATGAAACAATTTGCTTTAAGTTTTCCAGGTCTAACAGTAATATGGCTATTTAGATAAGAAATACTTCAGAAACTGAATAAAGTAATTAAATTTAACCTTGGATGGATTTCATTGTAAAAATGAAATACGGATTGACCAAATAAAGACTGAATTTATTCAGTCTAGAGCAGTTTGAACAACATCAATAGCATTTTTATGGCTGCTGTCACTTTAAGAATTGACGCACGGATCCGACATACTGTTTTCTTTCTGAAGTGTTCACGTTCATTTAGGACCTAACCGATATGTTTATGTGAATACTCGGCAAGACGGTCATTGTGACAATAATTTTGTGTGTATTTGACCACAACCACAGCATGCCGGATCAAAGAAATCACTTTGGCACTCGCAAGCTGTTTGAGAGGCGGCTTTATGTGTGCGCGCTTCAGATGGGAGCGCGGGAATGAAAAATCATTATGAACAAATGATGCCGAAAACCTTAAAATGTTTGAAGGACAGAAAGCATGTTGGTTGGGAATCACTGCACTAGATTACATAATATCACATTTTGTCCAAATTTGAATCCATTTAATATAGCAAAGCAAATTGTTTCACAAAAACATTTATTAGTGTTGCAACATTCAATGCCACTTGGCCTGATCTGACAAAAACTGTTTGGTAAACTCAGTTCAAGTGTACTATTGAATTCTGAATAGAGTTTCCCCATCCACCGGGTCTAGTACGGATAGATACACAGCCTGCTCTGAATTGTGCAGCTGCACAGCATATTGCGACATTTTAAATGCAATTTTTCCAAGCAGAGTGGACAATCCAAAGACTCTAGACTGCAATTTCGAAGACTCAGCTTTTTTGTCCCCCGTGTGAATATAAATTTTCCCATATATTACCTCAAAATTGCAGTCCTAAATCATTGGCTGATTTTGTAATGAAATGTAAATGGGATGTAGAGGAAATTTAATCAAGGTTTTAAAGTTGTTTATTAGATCATAACCACCAGTATGATTTTAAAAGCCCCATTAACTTAAGTGAAATTGCAACTTGTGCGTAGCCTCCAGTGGTTTAACTTTGCAGAAGTGTTGATGAAAATTTGGCAGAACGTATTTTGAAAGGCAATAGAGCGAAAGAAAGAAAAAGTCATTTTGAATCTGTCAATAAAAATGATGAGTGCTTCATCTACATCTGAGAACACTGCTGACCTTCAAAACCTCTTAGTAGGCATTGCAGCCAAGTCATCCGCAATGTACACAGTTATAACCATCAGATAAAATAGGAGAGGAAAATTTAGTGCTCCGTCTTTATCTTAATCGTCAATGATACTCGCCTGTGACCTCATAAAACCAAAATATGGATGGAAAAAGTGAGACAAAAAGTGATTACAGAGTCTCACTCCAAAGGCTATTTACATTTCATTCAATACGTAAAATAAAATAAACCAATGGGCTACAACGGATAACACGCGTGTTCAATTTTGCACACTTAAATCCTAAAATAATTCATTCTCTTGAGTGACTTTAATGGTAATTATAGTGTAATATGTGTGATTATCTTTTAATAACCATGCCGTAATGTAATTATCTTGTTCGATGTAGGTTTTGCCCATTAACCTAGAGAAAGGTTTTTTAATTGGAGACTACGAAGGAGCAGAGCTACTTAACCTTGAAGAAAACCCTCCAGATGTTCCTGCTGGGTTACATCAGTCAGTCTGGGGGAACTTAACCTGCTGGTTAAAAGGGCCAATAACCACATGTTCTACATGGGTAATCTAAGAGAGGATTATTATTATTACTGAGAATCAAATAGCTACTTTTTGTATCTAATATAATGAAGTTGAATGAAATACCTCTCTCTCTCCCTCTCTCATATTTCATAATTCATATTACAAAAATAAAAAAGCACAAATATTACAAAATATGATATTAAAAAGTGTATAAATCATTTGATTTTATAATGTAACACTGTCCAACAGCGACACCCGAGGTTAAAGTTACAGTGGAAGGCTTGCCTCCCCTGAGCCCACTGAGTTTTAACAGACCCCCTAAAGTGTGCGCTGGCTTCCGAAGGGGCTAATTGAGAATGAATCGGGGAAAGTCACATGAAAGGCAATGCCTCCATCATGCTATGATTGGATATGATTGGTTCGTGCAATAAATGCCGCCTCTTGTTTTCGTGCGCATTCTCTGAATTGGCCTGAATGAAGAAAATGATGGTATTAATGGGAAAACAAATTAAAAATTATGTAAACAAATCCCCCATGCGGCAGCAGTGTGACCCTGGGGTGTTGGCGGAGACTGTGTGAACTAGCTCATTCCTTGTGAGGGTCTTACCAACTCATCAACCAGTGGCACAGATCCCCAACAATCCGTCTCATACCGGCGTGATCAAAAAGATCTTAAACTAGATTAGAACTGGATTAAATATTTTGACTGTTGCGACTCCAATCGGACTTATGACCTGTAACTCTGCCTGAGTATCGGGCATGTGTTCACTGTTGGCTAGAGGAGAACTGGCCCCTGACTAAGCCTGGTTTCTCCCAAGGTTTTTTTCTCCATTTTGTCTGAGTTTTGGTTCCTTGCTGCTGTTGCCTTTGGCTTGCTTATTTGGGGACACTTGCATTGGCGCTGTTGTATGTGAACTGAGCTGAGCCGGACGATTACGTCACTGTTTTCTCGAGTGCTGATACACATAAATTAACTAGACTGATAACTATTGATATTTGCAACGGAATGAATCAATAAAATATAGAATAAGCTGGACAATGACACCATTTTCTTTGGGAGCTGCTGTGCAGCCAAAAAGGATTTGCCGATTATTACTGTAAAGCTGCTTTGACACAATTTGTATTGTAAAAAGCGCCATATAAGCAAAGATGACTTGACTTGACTTAGATTTCACCACTTTGTCACATCAAAATCAAACTTGAAATGGCCTGAAAGCATGACTGTGGGCACTTTAGTGCACAATCAGCTTGGGGAAATTAACGGTGCATCTTCGTGTCTGTCACCAGTGTTTACCGAGGTTGATGATCCGAAAATAAGTTGACTATTAAAAAGAACAGCTGAACAGAAGTTCACAAATAAAATTGTTACTGCTTTTAATTATTATTTTGGAATAAATTTAATACTGCTTAAACACTAACTTGATGAGAATTATAGGCTCATTGTCAAATTTATATTAAATAGAACATGACTTATATTGTTAATGTAAAACGAATAAATAAATAAATGCAATTGTGTTTTTATGTAATGTTTAATTAACAAGGAAAATGTGACAACATTAAATGCAGGTATAACTGGGACATGAATGTATATTTGATTTATTGAAAGTAGTTTCAGCGCACCACAAATGCAAAACTTTTTGAAATGTGACCTGAACGTGATTTCAAGAGATTCACCCCGTTTGTTTCACTATATTCTCATGCATTATAAATGCATATCATTTCCCCCGTTCTTAAAGAGTCATTCATCAACAACACCTAGAACAACAAACTTTAATGCATTTTAAACTCATTGCATTCAATTCATGCAAGATGAGCACGTAATTTTCTGAGAAAGGGGGATAAAATAAAACGCCAAAGGTCAAGCTCATCCGCCTGGTGATTACTTTACCATCCTCGATTGCATTATTGTTTGTCTTGCAATTTCCTCTCATCAGGCTATCATTTGATTATGCAAATACGCAGCTGCGCTGGGCACCTTGGTTGTCTGGAATGCGATGTTTATCACCATGGCGATGGATACGGGGATTCAGCCCGGCCAATCCCTCCTCCCGCCGGCTCATTTGACGCAACCTCCTTCCTTGTCTAGTTTCTGCCCGCGATGATGTGTGATGATGTGCACTGTGTTTATAAATAGCACCAGCTTTTCACATTGGTTTTACATAATCAGGACATTTCGCTTTGCGTTAAATCAATGTTGACACAGCACCAGGGGGACCACGGGCTTGATTGTCAGACATAACAACATCCATTTATCTCCCTTTAAAAACTTGACTCTGTTTCCTGCAACTATACCGCGTATTTGACTCTGGACACATTCACACGTCACATCATATTAGCCGGATCATAATTGATCACATCTGAATAGTTTAAAAAAGGATCAACAATATGATTGGCTCATAGCACAATAATTGACCAGATATTGGAAGAGATCATACCTCATTAAACGGGCCTGTAAAATATTCATCAGATCACTCTCAAAGCGATTGGGTGTAATGCGCTATCTCTCAGCGTGAGAGTAACACAAAGAGAAAAGACACTCTTGAATTAAAGGGTTCGTATCATGAGGAATTATATTTTTTCTTGATCTTCTCAGATCAAAGAGATCATTCATAGTCTACCGTCAACTCACGAAGATGCTGAAATTGAAAATATGCTTGAGATGGCGAGTATGAACCAGATGCTAAATGCGCTGGGGAAATGAGCTCTGACGATAAAAGTCATGATGGAAAAAATCATCAGCTCAAATTTAACTTAAAGCATATTTTGTTGTCTTTACCTTGATTTATTAACATATCAAGAGAGTTTTATACTTTTGCAGCATTTAGAGATTCATCAGTGTTAGATATAGATCCGGGTTGCTAAAGACCCGAATATGTAATAATGAAAAGAGAGATATTCATGTATGTAAGGGTTAGTATACAAACAACTGAATGTCAGAAACTGAGCCAGTACAGTTATAGTAAGCTAAAATATGAAGAACAGATCAGGAATCAAATAAATGCATAAATAAATAAATAAGTAAAGTCAGTAAATGAGTAAGTAAAGTAAGTAATTAAGTAAGTAAAGTAAATAAATAAGTAAAGTACTTAAATAAATAAATAAGTGAATAAGTAAGCTAGTAAAGTAAGTAAATAAGTAAGTAAAGTAAGTACGTAAAGTAAGTAAGTAAGTAAAGTAAGTAAATAAGTAAGTAAAGTAAGTAAAAAAGTAAGTAAAAAAGTAAGTAAGGTAAGTAAATAAGTAAGTAAAGAAAGTAAGTAAAGTAAGTAAGTTAAGTTAGTAAGTAAGTAAAGTAAGTAAATAAGTAAGTAAAGTAAGTAAAGTAAGTAAATAAGTAAGTAAGTAAGGTAAGTAAATAAGTAAGTAAGTAAGTTAAGTTAAGTAAGTAAAGTAAGCAAATAAGTAAGTAAGTAAGTAAGGTAAGTAAATAAGTAAGTAAGTTAAGTAAGTAAGTAAAGTAAGTAAAGAAGTAAGTAAAGTAAGTAAATAAGTAAGTAAGTAAGTAAAGTAAGTAAATAAGTAAGTTAAGTAAGTAAGTAAATAAGTAAGTAAAGTAAGTAAGTAAAGTAAGTAAATAAGTAAGTAAAGTAAGTAAGTAAAGTAAGTAAATAAGTAAGTAAAGTAAGTAAATAAGTAAGTAAGTAAGTAAGTTAAGTTAAGTAAGTAAAGTAAGCAAATAAGTAAGTAAGTAAATAAGTAAGGTAAGTAAATAAGTAAGTTAAGTAAGTAAGTAAAGTAAGTAAATAAGTAAGTAAGTAAAGTAAGTAAATAAGTAAGTTAAGTAAGTAAGTAAAGTAATTAAATAAGTAAGTAAAGTAAGTAAATAAGTAAGTAAGTAAGTTAAGTTAAGTAAGTAAAGTAAGCAAATAAGTAAGTAAGTAAGGTAAGTAAATAAGTAAGTAAGTTAAGTAAGTAAGTAAAGTAAGTAAAGAAGTAAGTAAAGTAAGTAAATAAGTAAGTAAGTAAGTAAAGTAAGTAAATAAGTAAGTTAAGTAAGTAAGTAAATAAGTAAGTAAAGTAAGTAAGTAAAGTAAGTAAATAAGTAAGTAAAGTAAGTAAGTAAAGTAAGTAAATAAGTAAGTAAAGTAAGTAAATAAGTAAGTAAGTAAGTAAGTTAAGTTAAGTAAGTAAAGTAAGCAAATAAGTAAGTAAGTAAATAAGTAAGTAAGGTAAGTAAATCAGTAAGTAAGTTAAGTAAGTAAGTAAAGTAAGTAAATAAGTAAGTTAAGTAAGTAAGTAAAGTAAGTAAATAAGTAAGTAAAGTAAGTAAATAAGTAAGTAAAGTAAGTAAATAAATAAGTAAGTAAGTAAGGTAAGTAAATAAGTAAGTAAGTAAGTTAAGTTAAGTAAATAAAGTAAGCAAATAAGTAAGTAAGTAAAAAAGTAAGTAAGTAAGGTAAGTAAATAAGTAAGTAAGTTAAGTAAGTAAGTAAAGTAAGTAAATAAGTACGTAAAGTAAGTAGAGTAAGTAAGTAAAGTAAGTAAGTAAGTAAAGTAAGTAAATAAGTAAGTTAAGTAAGTAAATAAGTAAATAAGTAAGGTAAGTAAATAAGTAAGTAAGGTAAGTAAATAAGTAAGTAAGTAAGTTAAGTTAAGTTAAGTAAGTAAAGTAAGCAAATAAGTAAGTAAGTAAGTTAAGTAAGTAAGTAAAGTAAGTAAATAAGTACGTAAAGTAAGTAAATAAGTAAGTAAAGTAAGTATATAAGTATAGTAAGTATATATATATATATATATATATACAGTACTGTGCAAAAGTTTTAGGCAGGTGTGAAAAAATGCTGTAAAGTAAGAATGCTTTCAAAAATAAACTTGGTAATAGATTATATTTATCAATTAACAAAATGCAAAGTGAGTGAACAGAAGAAAAATCTAAATCAAATCCATATTTGGTGTGACCACCCTTTACCTTCAAAACAGCATCAATTCTTCAAGGTACACTTGCACAAAGTCAGGGATTTTGTAGGCATATAGTTAGGTGTATGATTAAACAATTATACCAAACAGGTGCTAATGATCATCAATTCAATATGTAGGTTGAAACACAATCATTAACTGAAACAGAAACAGCTGTGTAGGAGGAATAAAACTGGGTGAGGAACAGCCAAACTCAGCTAACAAGATGAGGTTGCTGAAGACAGTTTACTGTCAAAAGTCATACACCATGGCAAGACTGAGCACAGCAACAAGACACAAGGTAGTTATACAGCATCAGCAAGGTCTCTCCCAGGCAGAAATTTCAAGGCAGACAGGGGTTTCCAGATGTGCTGTCCAAGCTCTTTTGAAGAAGCACAAAGAAACAGGCAACGTTGAGGACCGTAGACGCAGTGGTCGGCCAAGGAAACTTACTGCAGCAGATGAAAGACACATCATGCTTACTTCCCTTCGCAATCGGAAGATGTCGAGCAGTGCCATTAGCTCACAATTGGCAGAAAACAGTGGGACCCTGGTACACCCATCTACTGTCCGGAGAAGTCTGGTCAGAAGTGGCCTTCATGGAAGACTTGCGGCCAAAAAGCCATACCTCCGACGTGGAAACAAGGCCAAGCGACTCAACTATGCACGAAAACACAGGAACTGGGGTGCAGAAAAATGGCAGCAGGTGCTCTGGACTGATGAGTCAAAATTTGAAATATTTGGCTGTAGCAGAAGGCAGTTTGTTCGCCGAAGGGCTGGAGAGCGGTACACGAATGAGTGTCTGCAGGCAACAGTGAAGCATGGTGGAGGTTCCTTGCAAGTTTGGGGCTGCATTTCTGCAAATGGAGTTGGGGATTTGGTCAGAATTAATGGTATCCTCAATGCTGAGAAGTACAGGCAGATACTTATCCATCATGCAATACCATCAGGGAGGCATCTGATTGGCCCCAAATTTATTCTGCAGCATGACAACGACCCCAAACATACAGCGAAAGTCATTAAGAACTATCTTCAGTGTAAAGAAGAACAAGGAGTCCTGGAAGTGATGGTATGGCCCCCACAGAGCCCTGATCTCAACATCATCGAGTCTGTCTGGGATTACATGAAGAGAGAGAAGCAACTGAGGCTGCCTAAATCCACAGAGGAACTGTGGTTAGTTCTCCAAGATGTTTGGGCCAACCTACCTGCTGAGTTCCTTCAAAAACTGTGTGCAAGTGTACCTAGAAGAATTGATGCTGTTTTGAAGGCAAAGGGTGGTCACACCAAATATTGATTTGATGTAGATTTTTCTTCTGTTCACTCACTTTGCATTTTGTTAATTGATAAATATAAACTATTAACATGTCTATTTTTGAAAGCATTCTTACTTTACAGCATTTTTTCACACCTGCCTAAAACTTTTGCACAGTACTGTATATATATATATAAAACTGTGAGGTAACACTTTAAAATAATGTTCATTAGTTAACAACTTTAGTTAATATAAACTAATAATGAGCTGCACTTATACAGCATTTTTTAATCTTTGTTCATGTTGATTTCTATATTTACTTATACATTATTAAAGTCTTGTTAACATTTGTTAATGCACTGTGAACTAACATGAACAAACAATGAACAACTGTATTACTGCTACGCATGTGTTTTCGAACTGTTTACGTTCACTTAAAACATAACTGTGAATTTGTTGTGAATACTCACCAAAACTGGCAAAAAATAACTCAATTTAGTTCTGAGAGGAGGCTTAATGTGCTGCAATCCCACGCCGAAACCAAAGCCCTGTAACGCCAACAAATGTTCATTTGGAGCAAATGAAACGAGTGAGTGAGGGAGACGGGTTGGTGTGTCGACTCAAGAGATGAGAGAGAAAGAGTCTCACGTATCTTTTTTGCCGAAAATGAGTATTGGAGGCGCTTCGGATATTTCAATATAAATATGTATTGAAAATAATTTATTATGAAACAGTAATAGTGTATTTGCACACCCCAAAATTTCAAAACGAAACAATTAAATCAATCAGAAATTTGTAATTAACCTAGACATGGAATTTGTGTGACAACTTGGCCCAATAACAATGTGACATTTGATTGAAAGCAACACACAAATCCACCGCAAGAGAAAAGCATTTGTGCATTAAGACCTACTGCGTTATTGAAATACAGCCTTTTCGACAACTTCCCCCGGCCTCCCTAAATCTTCAAGCCTTGTGCTGAACGGTTTCACATCTCTTACCCTCTCCACACACGCAGATATTGAGTCTCAAGACTGATCCAGGCCCTCGAGACCCTTATTTAGCACTGCTGACACAGACTGACATAATGGCATCATGCTCCTCGTCGGTATAACGAGGACAGCAGCAGAAGGCCAGAGGAGTCACTGGTGTCACAGACTTGAACCTAACGACCGTCTGCATTAGTCTCGGCGGCAGACAGCGAGCCGCTTCCTGTGATGTACCGAAGATCAGTGCGGCCGGAGGCCTGTGCATGTATCTGGATCTGTCATCCCACCACATCCAGTCTAGAACAGATAAAGGAGGTTTTGCAGGACCGCTTTGATTCTTAACTCCCTGATCCCAGAGCAGCCTTCAAAGGCCTGGTTTGCTTAATGATAAGGCTGCGCTGAAAACTCACTCTTTAAAATGTTAGTCTTTAAATGACACAGTTGGGTCGGTTAAGATGAGGTCAATGTCAGCGTGTTAGTCTAAAGTTTAACATTAAGAACTTAACTTGTGTAATAAAAAAGTAACTCAAGTTAATGCATTAGCTATCTTGAAATAAGAATGAACAACAGTTTTACAGAAATCTAATTCTAATAAATTCTAATTCTAAATCAAGATTAAACACATGCAGAATAAAAGTTTGTTAACAAATATATATATATTTTATAATATCATATTTTTGATAAATATATACATGCATACCTTTATTATGGATGCAATTAATCGTGAATAATCGTTTGACAGCTCAAATTTTTTCATATTATATACACTACCGTTAAAAATCTGGGGTCAGTAAGATTTTTTTGGTTCTTGTCGTTTTATGACTTTTATTGAGCAAGCATGAGTTAAATTGATCAAAAGTGACAGTAAAGAATTTTAAATTCATACAAAAATGTTTCAAATAAATTTATTTCAACAGACACACACACACACACACACACACACACACACACACACACACACACTTTTCTATATTGAAAATAACCAGAAATATTTCTTGAGCATAATAATACTCATATTAATGCTTCTTTCAAAAATGATAAAGTCAGTGTAAAGGAACATATATATATATATATATATATATATATATATATACACACACATATAATTTATATTAAATATAAATATTTTATAATATCATATTTTGATAAATATACAAACCTTTATTATGAATGCAATTAATCATGATTAATCGTTTGACAGCTCATTTTGTTTTCTAATATTTCATATTATATACACTACCGTTAAAAAAACTATTTTCTATATTGAAAATAACCAGAAATGTTTCTTGTTCACAATAATACTCATATTAATGCTTCTTTCAAAAACGATAACGTCAATGTAAATTAACATATTTTTTTATACTTCATTATATATATATATAAAAGCTCTTTTGTTTCTGCATCTCTCCAGTTTGACTAACAAAATGCTTACTTTAGTTTATTTACAAATTACAAGTTTATTTATTTATAACAAACATTCATTAACATTTGCTGTGAATACTTGACCTCTAAACAGAAAAAAATCTGTTCTGTATATATGACTCGTGTACGTTTCAGTGCATTTAGTCATTTCTACTAACTTCAAAAGAAAATACTTTTTAGTTAGAATAATCTACATAAAGAGCTCATTAAAACAGTAGTGCTGAAGTCTGGTCTTTCGTCAAGTCCCTCATTATCAGAGTCAGCATCCTAATATCACTGAAAGTTAGTAAGTTCTGCAAGGTGAAGAGTGTGTGTGTGTGTGTGTTTATTTGGCTAAATGTTACATATTGTCCAATTCACAAGAGACTAATTACTAAGTAACCTTTACTTGCATTGGTTTGTTCTACTCTCATAAATATGCAATTGCAATTGTTTCCCAGTTTTTTTTTTTTTTTGGTGCACTTGAAGATGTGCAGTTGTCAGAGGTTGGCCGCAGTTTCTACATAACAAATACTCTTCATCTTCACAGCAATCATCTTTCGCTTGTATTTATAGATTCATTTTCCCTGATACTTTCAAATACTGGCAGGCATGGTATGACAAATGTTAGTGTCGCTGTTTTGTCAAAAAGCAATGTAGGGTGAACAAATTAGCATGAAATAATGAGTAGGCTAAAGCACACTATGTAGGATGTGATGTTAGCAGCCAACAAAACGGACAAACAAACAAACAAGAAAAACGGAATAGCATTTTACACGGTCCAGAATTCAAAGCATCCAACATATTCTGAATGAATTGCATTTGGAATATATACAGTACAGTACTGTTTTCTCCCGGAAGACTGCGAGCTGTGTGGAAACGCATTAACGCTTTGCAGTTCTGATGAAACGTGGCGGTCGGCCAATGAACATGAAAAACTGAATATGTGAAAGTCACTAAAAATGACTTGAGAGTTGTGAAATAAAATACATGGACACACAGACACTAAAAAAAAAAAAATCCCACTTACAGCCACATGAAATATATTTCACAATCATATTTTTTTGATTGAGGGTTTTGCGACTTGCATTGAAAGTTTTTAAATGCAACCTTCTACCCTTCAATTTTTATATACTTTTTCCAACAGCTGCCAATGTTGAAGCATTCAAAATGGCTGTAAGGTCATACGAAAACATCCTGATCTGAAGTGGAATTTTTGACTCGTAAAGCAGCAAAAGGCTCAAAATACTGATATTTTCGAGTGTCAGAACCACAGAAGCAAATTCATTTAGATTCATGGTTGTTAGGTTTGACAATATAGCTGCAGTTGGAACCTGCCTGAAGCAATGAAGCTATTTAAAGCAGATGTGCTTGTTCATTTTTAGAAGGAAAAGGGAAAATCTAAATGTGGGGACTCAGTTGGCGTTGTGTGTATTAAACAGGGATATGCCGTAAAATGAAGCTTGTTTGCACTTTTTTTCCCTATCACGTTTTATAATCATCATATTAGGTATTATTCAAAAGCTTTAAAGCTCAAAATTAATCCTGTGAAAACCTTTTTGAAATTGAACATTGCATTACCATGAAATGCAAATATATATATGTGGAATCATGAATATGCAAATTTGCTCCGCCTCCACTCACACCAGCTCAGAGAACCACTCGGTCAACTTCACTGTAGTAAATTCTGCTCAATGGCAAGTGGAAACACTGGTTTAATTCAGCTATATATGTTTGAATCAGAAACTGATTCAGAAGAGGAAGAGTAAATGATGCAAGGGTGTAGAGTTACGTTCAAGCTATTTTGAGGCATGTACAGAAAAAAAAAATCACAGGTGGAAAAAAACATGATATTTTTTGGTGATAAAATATGAGTTTCAAGGAATACAACTTTTGACTACGACGATACTTTAACTTTCCCCGCAACTGCCGGAATTTTCATGCTTTCGGTGTTTCACTGGTAGGGGCGCTATTACACATCTTTTGAAAGAGTAGACAATCTCTGGATCAGAATAAAAGAAAAGAGGAGCAGAAACAAGTGATAAAAGCGTCACTTATGCACATTGTACTCTTAAACATGATTTTCTTTTTCTGATTTCAAGATATTGCTTTTTTAATGGTACTTATCAACATTCAAGTGTTCAAGAATGCATGAAGCTAGACTTATTTATTTGTTTATTTATTTATTTTTAAAGCGGAGGCTCTGTTCGTTTGTTTTTCTTTGCATGTTCAGAAATTCATAAAAAATATTCTAGGGGTCATTCAAGTTTTATGAAAATGATAAAAAATGCTGTTGCTGAAAGAGTTAAAAAGGGGGGGGGGGTGACTTAACAGGTTAATGTCATTATATATATATATATATATATGACATTAACCTGTTAAGTTAATAATAATATATATATATATATATATACATACACCAGCATAACAACGAGGCTCAATCGATGGATTAAATCATCTGTTATTCCAACCAATGACAGACAGGGGAGTGTTTGGTAAACCTCATTCTTTTTGAAATTACAAACTTTATAACAAAGAAGCCTAAAATTCAAGAAAATTGTACTTCACTTCAGAAAATGAGACAAACTGCACCTCATGGTGCTGCATAAAAATTGAACTCATTTGTATTTTTAGATGCATTCATTATTATCTTCCATGCTAAACGATTTCAGGACAGCCCCGGAGCTCCTGCGGTGTGAGAGACTCCTCACTGCGCTTTGAGGCCATAAATTCTGGTTAGATTTGCCTTTGCAGAACTATGTAGAAGAACCTATGCCAGGTCAAATGTTATTTTGAGAGCACAGCTTCAATCTAAATCTTGTCTATCATTTCAAGTGGTGCCAAAATGTATTTGGACGCTCATAAATGTCTGAATGTCATCACATTAGATGCAAATGAGTCTTTTTTTATTATTTCAAACTTTGCAAACATCTACAGTACATGAAATGACATTCATGTATATAGGGACTCTTAAAATGTCAGGATGTCATTATATTAGTTGCAAATGTCTTCAAATTCCAAAGTTTACAAACGCCTACATCAAATGAAATTCATGAATTTTGAGTGCTACTGACATGTCAAATGTTTCCCGATTGGTCCAAAATTTAAAGCGGTCACTAACTAAATACTAAAATACTAGTTTTCAATGAATAAAACATAACATAAATCAGAAAAGCACAATTAGGCAAAAAAAGAGGAAATACACATAGTTTAAAATAATCTATTGAAGGGTTCAATCACCTAAAAATGTCAATTCTGTCATTAATTCCTCTCCCTCATGTCGTTCTACACCCGTAAGACCCGATGGTTCAGTGAGTCTCTATTGACAACAAGATAATGAACACTTTCAGATGAACTGAAGATACTAAAACATATTTAAGACAGTTCATGTGAATACAGTGGTTCAACCTTAATATTATAAAGTGATGAGAATACTTTTTGTGCACCAAAAAACAAAATAAAGACTTTTCAACAATATCTGGTGATGGGCGATTTCAAAACACTGATTCACGAAGCTTTATATGAATCTTTTGGTTTTGAATCAGTGATTCGGTTCACATATCATACTGCCAAAGTCACATGAAATATTGACATTTTTTATGACATATCGAAGCCTGGGTTAACAGAGTTCACTTTGGCGCTCCGAATCACTGATTCAAATCAAAAGATTCATAAAGCTTTGAATCAGTGTTTTGAAATCATCCATCACTAGATATTGTTGAAAAGTCGTTATTTTGGCGCACAAAAAGTATTCTCGTCGCTTTATAATATTAAGGTTGAACCTTAATATTCACATGAACTGTTTTAAATGCGTTTTAGTGTCTTTCTGGACATCTGAAGGTGTTCATTGGACTCACCGAGCCTTCGGATTTCATCAAAAATATCTTCATTTGTGTTCTTAAGATGGTTTAAAACGAAGACGAGGCTTTTACAGGTGTAAAACGACATGAGGGAGAAGAATTAGTTACAGAAGTTTCATTTTTGGGTGAACTAACCCTTTAACAAAACATCAGAATTATAATATAATGTAATAAAATTATACATATACACATATTTATATACAAATATATGTGCGCTCACACATTTGTGATTGTGCGATTTGACAGCAATTATATGGAAACATAGTTTTAATAAAGAAAAGAAAATCTAGCAATGACATTATATATAGTTTCATATCTAATGATTCTCATCATTAAAAAAAAAGAACAAAAACATATGGGATTTGTGCTTCTAATGCCTTAAAAGAAAGAGACACTGAGGTGTTCCATATTTGTGGAATCTGATAACATACTCGATGCAACCCTGCAGTTATTTCTCTACAAGAATTTGAGTTTTCAACTCCACAAGATTTCGTCAAATAAAAAGTTCCATCCTGAAGTGAGCTCCGCTCTATTATTCCTCACGCTCTGTTTCTCTCGTCACCCAGCGCTTACAATGGCACGCGCAATACATCAAGAGCCCCTCCTAAATTTGGCAGAAACAAAACGCAGGCAAAGATTAAAAGTTGATATGTTTGCCTTTGTATCGCTGATGCATTACATGAAGCATTGGATTTGTCACAAGGTGTGCCCACGTTTGGGAAATTTGCAGAGAGCTGGCGTTTTCATCAGTCACCCTGGGGGATAACGCTACGGAACACTCAGCAAAAATCGCTGAGGTGAATGTGCAAACGCTTTGAAAAACCACGGGCTGTTTTGTCAGCAGAGGTGTCACATGAATGCACTATTAGGTCTTTTTCAGTAAAGCTAACATGATGTATGATTATGTCTTTGACACGTGAGCATACATTTTTAAAAAAGAAGAAGAATTAGATGGCAGCTTTGTGTGAAGGTTTAATTCAAAGAGAACTGGTGTGACATCTGTCAACAGAACTGAACAAATCTCTGGGGAAAGTGTTGTGTGCACAATATGACGCTGCCATTTGCATCGATGCCTTTGTGAAGCGGTAACTCTCCCTTAAGCTAGGGAAATTACTTGCATTCATATAAAATAAATACATTTTTATCTCACGTCAGGGTTGTGGCCAAATGTGTGGTTTTCCAACACTATTTGTATTTTGTTGTATTGTCCTCCTGCTAAAGGTTTGACATTTTGTATCAATTATATTTGAATGAAATGCTTGAAAAAATAAAATAAAATAAAATGAATAAATATATATATATATATATTCAGTTTATTTTTTTTTCATATATTTTTTCATATATATTTCATATTTTTTTATATATATATGAGCTGCACGACTCTGGATAAAATGAGAATCATGATTTTTCCGGTTTCAAACAGAGATCACGATTCTCCCACGATTCTGAACATACAACCCAACAAAATAGCATGTAATTTACACTAGAGGTTCTGAAAAAAATATAAATTGCTGAAAAATGTTTGATTAAATTATTTAAAAACTCTATTTTCACTGACTCATTAATAAATACTTGTTTCACTACTGGATGAATGTGTGTATGAATGATTCAATGGCGAATAAATTTAACAGTCACTTATCGCCACCTAGTCGATTATTTGACTCGCCAAGTTCATTTCAAAAGGCGGTTTGCTCTATTTTGATTGCTATCGTAGACATCAGTGTTTATATACCAACTTAAAACTTATATCTCAGCACTTCTGTGAAAATTTGAATATTTTTAACACTTGAAATAATTCATGCGTGGTTCAAAACTGATGACTCTGGCAGCACAAACACATATTTGCATGTTCCGGCATGATTTTGGCAAAGGTTTAAAAGATCGTTGTTGTTAATAAAATAAGATTGCATGGGTACTTGAATCGAGATTGCGATCTTATATGAGCTCTAATATTTATAAACAAGTTAGATATGAAATTTTTTTGTGATACAGCAATTTTCTGTCACAACAATATAGTTGTTTTCCTTTTGAACTTCATACACAGTGGCTGTAAAATATGTATTAGGTGTGGGAATGGCATATTTCGAGTTTTGATATTTGGGATATACTCATTCTAGTCACACTAGTTTTCACTCAGACACTCATGTGTCTCCTCAACAGTTTTGGAAGAGACCCAAATGTCTCAAACTAAGCTTACGTTTGTCAAAAATTAGATTTTTTTTTTTGCAACACTTTATAAAGTATGGAGCCTCTAAAGGGACATTTCTGGTGGGAAAAGAAATTGGGATGGGAGGAATGAAAAAAAAAAAAAAAAAAAAAAAAACTTTTTGGGGTCCCCCTTGAAACATTTCCGTTCTGTTTTTTGTATTTGTAGCGCGTTTGTGTATTTGCAGTGCGTTTTTGTGTTTGCTTGTGTTGTGAAGATTTGCAGCACATGTGTTGTCAAACTGATGATCACGTTTTGTTTTTATTTGCATGTGTTTTTTTTAAAAAAAAACGCATCTATGAGCAGGCGGCGGGGAGACCGTCTGAAAAGGATGTCTCATTTGTGTACTTTTTAGTTTCACCTTAGCAAAAACATCTGAGACAAAGTTGATACTTCAAAGAATCATTACTGAAAACTCCTTTAAGTCCCCTGAGTTATGGAAGCGCACCCTATGCGCAGTAAATGTGTCCTCTTTTACAACTAGCAATGAACGACAGCTAGACGTATTATTTAACCGCAGCACTAAAGTACCTCTATAGAAAGTCAAGAGCTCAAGGGTGAAATAAAGCCAGTTCCACCGTGGAAATCCAGAAAACACTTTGTCTTGACTGTAAGCTAATCTTTGACCTCAGACATGGTTTCCACATGGCTTCCCTCTGACCTGCAGACAACGGAATCGGAGTTACACTTGCTTTAACACATAAGCTGATACAAAGATTTACAGCCAAGGACAAGAGAGGTCGGCACACTGCAGAAGAGTCCTCTCACAAAGTTTGGGATATATTCGCAGTACTGTGTAGTTTTTTTTTTTTTTTTTGAGGGCTACACAAAAACCTCTCAAATATATAGAAAGAGTTCTACTATACATAACCAGTGGAAAATATGACAGTTTCCTGCAGATGGTTGGACAGACTGATCGCTCCACTAATGTATGACGGCACAAACTGTTCTTTAACCCCTCACACATGTCCACAGCAAATGTGGGCCTGAGGACAAGATCTGGACAATTTTGATTCTGATGACAAAAGAGTGAAAAGGAATGTTCTATGAACTTTCTGACAAGGTTCTCTTAATGTTATGTGTGCATGTGTTCTTCCAGTAGTGTTATCAGAATGTTTGATCAAAACTTTATACATCGATCATAGAATGTTTTTACTGAACAACGTTTTTTTTGTCACTAGTTTTGGAATGTTCAGAAACATTCAAACATTCGTATATTTGCAAAATGATATCATGGAATGTTCCCTCAACCTTCACATTACCAATAAAAAAAAAAAAAAAAACCTTAAAAAAAAAAACCTGACGTTGAATGTTCAGAAAGTGTTCAGAAATTGTAACATTTGCCCTGGGTCTGTGTTAATCAGTTTTCTTATGGACTCCATTTCCCACAATTCCCAATCTAGGAACTAATTTCACACTCTTACCTGTTTCCCATCAGGACACTTTATGAACTGCATTCAAACATAGGCTCAACAATACTCTGTACCGTGTGTTTGAATGCAGTTCATAAAGTTTCACCTGATGGGAAACAGGTGAGAGTGTGTGATTAGTTCCTAGATGAGGAATTGTGGGAAATGGAGTCCATAAGAAAACTGATGAACACGTTACAGAAACAATGTTTTGATAACTTAAAGGGAATGTTGGCGAAACATTCTTACAATATATTTTTGTTAGCTGGGAAAGAAGAGGAAAACAAGATCTATTTTTTTTTCTCAACACATAAGCAACTAGACATTGATATTAATGCACTTTTTAACACGCAATCTGCATTCATTCTTTCAGATCTCGTTTCAAGCGACTGTTTTGCTCTCATGAGAGAGTCCAAAGACATTGATCAGACATGCGACTTATGTCTAAAAAATATATATATATTTCAAATCTGCCCCAATTTACAAATGCACATCACATGTAGATGCAACCGTCATAAGAGAAGCACAGAAAATATTCATCATTTCAAAATAAAGAAGAGTATTTCTCAGAGGATGCCGTTTTGTTTCATTTAAAGCAGAAAATGTTCTTCTGGTAACATTAACGTTCAAAGTTATCTGATCTGATCAAAACATGAGCACAAAAAAATTGTTTATACATCTTTCATGAAGCATTTTAGTCATAAGTTCATGTAATATATATATTTTTTACACGTTATTCTTACTACTTGTTTCAAAATGTTCAGCATTCAAAAAGTAATGTTCTCGTAATGTTTGCAAAACGAGAAAACATGCCGTTTCCTTGATGTTTAATCTTTGGTTTTGTTAACCGTTAATGGGAACATTCTTAGAACTTTTTTTTTGTGAGCTCCTCTCAGATGTTGCTCCTCAGAAGAGAGCAGCTCTTGAGAAATGTTTGAGTCAAAACCTTAAAGGAGATCAATATGAGATGACTAGGGTATTCCGCTCACCAAGGCTGCATTTATTTGATCAAAATTACCGTAAAATCAAAAATATTGTGAAATAACATTACAATAAAAACTGTTTTCTATTTATATATCTAAAACTGTAATTTATTCCTGTGCTCAAAGCTGCATTTTCAGCATCATTACTCATTGTCACATGATCCTTCAGAAATCACTCTAATATGCTAATTTGCTGCTCAAGAAACATGATCGATGTTGAAAACAGTTGTGCTGCTTAATATTTGTGTGGAAACCAGGACCATATTTTTTTTTCTTTGATGCACAGAACGTTTAAAACAGCAGCAATCGAAATCTTCTGTAATTTAATGCATTCTTAAAAAGTTCTAATTTCTTTCAAATATACTCACTGTACTATTTTACAGGGATCGTTGAGTATTTTTTCTGTTTTTCTTTCTGCCTTAATATAGCTGGATTCATTATCCATGAACATCTGCAGCAACAGATATTTCCATAACTCTGCAATTATCGATGATCGCACACAAGGGTTGTTAAGCCAGCTTCCCTCCCAAAATGTTCTTAAAGGGGCACGGCGGCTTAAATTAGTCCGCTACATAACCTCTCCCTGACAATTTCATTTGCACAGCAGTGGATACTTCAACAACCCTCTAATTGTCTATCTCTCTCTGTCTATCTCCCTCTGTTTTCCTGTCTGCCTCTCTCCCGCCCCTCTTCACCGACTCTCGTGGCTGTTATTTATAAAACTCAAACCTTTTAATTACACGTTAACTCTCATTCGCTATCATGGAGCTAAATCAATTTTCCTCTAAGTAGTTACATAATAGTAGGTCTAGAGGTTATACTTTTCCAACGTTAGTGCAAGAGGTGTGTATTTGTAAAGCAATTAGCTAACTTAACAGAGCATGTAGTTCATTTAAATATGCAAATCAATCAATGTAATTTGTCAGTAAATCAATTTCAGTGGTAATGCCATTAAACAATTTGAATGTGTGTAAATGCCTTATTTTCATAAATTAGTGACAAATGCCATCAGTTTCCCAATGAACTGAGATTTAATTGCATGTAATGTGTTATAATTAAATGATCTTGTTATATCTAAAAGCTTTAAACACAAAGTCAACTGAAATAACCAAACATAATTACTACTGTCTAACATTCCTTTCTTACATAACAATGCCTGATTGTCCAGAATAGCTAATGAATCAAGTTTTAAAGAAGCTTCTTTGTGGCTAAAATAATGTGTGAGCTATATGATTGTGAGCCAATATAAAACCTCAAAATTGGCATGTTAATAATGTTTACATATTTTCTGTATTATTCACTCCTACATTCCTGACATTGCAACCAAATAAACAATTCAAGTATTTTATTTATTATTATTATTATCACACATTTTATTAAGCCTTACATGACACTCAAAGACAAACATAATAAAACAATCAACATGAAATATCAAATTATCCTCATTAGAGTCTGTATACAAGTACAACCAGCCACTGCTCGTCTGTGTGGGCGAAATATTCATCCGAAACATAGCGCTCTATATAAACGGAAAAACACTATTGTAAGTCATAAAGTGAGCAGGATATATTAAAATTCAAAGCAGGCGTGTATTATGATACTGAGCGGGGTAGCAGGTTCCTGAGTCCTCCCCAGCTCTACAGCGCCCCACAGTTTTTCAATGTAAATCAGTGGTGAAAAATGGAACTGCAGCGCTCTTTAATTGACCCTTCGCCGGCAGTTTGATTGACAGGGGATCTGACCAATCATAACCCGAATTCGCCATTTTGTCCGACAAAGCAGTCAGGGGAGTTAGTATATCAACGTTGGTGAACTTGAACTTGAAATATTGTGTGTCCTCACGTCTTTCCGCGCTTGAAACAACATTCCTTCTGATGTTCATTCATGTTTATTCGATGCTATAAATGAACTCATATGAAGAGAGGATCAGTTCACGAGGAGCTACAGCGATCTGTCACGACACATTAAAGACACACTAGACGCTATTTATTGTTTAAACTTCTTTAAGAAATTACAATATTTTAAATATGAAACTGGATGTAACCCTCACTCCAGTCCAAGATGATATCAGTCCACTTCAGTTATGTGTATATTAGTCTGTATTGGTAACTAGTTGGCATGTTTGTTCTTCCTAGTGTGGACTAAATTAATGAAAGTGTAAATCATTTAGTTTAAAGGCCTACTGAATTGTCTTGGAACGCGTAGCATTATTCAGTGTGTTGACGTCATTTCAACTGGAAAAAAAGGGAAAATATAGTGGGATATATTGAAAAGCTACACTCCTGTTTTAAGTAGCCAATATAGCAGTTGTATATCACAGCTCGGCCATAGCCGTTGAGCTCGGTAAAGCTTTGGTTTCCGTCTAATCTCTAACGATCTCTCCTCCTTTAAAATATAGCATTCTGTGCAGGATTCAAATGTGTCTGATAAGTTAATAACCGACTCGCACGTATAATCCGCTCTGTCTGGACCAGAGCAGACTGCGGAGGTTCACTTGACACAAACGCGAAAACGTTCATTCGTGGCAATGGAAAGCATATTTACAATGTCTGAATCGTTCCGTATACTCTATATAGTGCACTATGTGCCAATCACTGTGTAGAAACTAGTATATGAGTAACCCCTCTACCCAGGTCCTACTCTGTCTTCCGGCATGGGAGTCGGGCACTCTAACGTGGAGGCTAAAGGCTACAACCTCTAGCGTCTGTCGCTAGAGGAGTGAGGTTTACTTACACAGCAACTACTAGCTGGCCTCCGTTACTCTCACCCCCCTAAACCTCACTCCCATCCGGGTCACGGCACCAATGTAACCCCTCTACCCGGGTCCTACTCGACTCGCTCTAAGCAGGCCTCAAATCCGGGTCTTCCGGCATAGGAGTCGGACGCTCTAACAAGGAGGCTAAAGGCTACAACCTCTAGCATCTGTCTGAGTGAGGTTTACTCACACAGCAACTACTAGCTGGCCTCCGTTACTCTCACCCCCCTAAACCTCACTCCCATCCGGGTCACGGCACCAATGTAACCCCTCTACCCGGGTCCTACTCGACTCGCTCTAAGCAGGCCTCAAATCCGGGTCTTCCGGCATAGGAGTCGGACGCTCTAACAAGGAGGCTAAAGGCTACAACCTCTAGCATCTGTCTGAGTGAGGTTTACTCACACAGCAACTACTAGCTGGCCTCCGTTACACTCACCCCCCTAAACCTCACTCCCATCCGGGTCACGGCACCAATGTAACCCCTCTACCCGGGTCCTACTCGACCCGCTCTAAGCAGGCCTCAAATCCGGGTCTTCCGGCATGGGAGTCGGGCGCTCTAACGTGGAGGCGAAAGGCTACAACCTCTAGTGTCTATCGCTAGAGGAGTGAGGTTTACTCACACAGCAACTACTAGCTGGCCTCCGTTACACTCACCCCCCTGAACCTCACTCCCATCCGGGTCACGGCACCAATGTAACCCCTCTACCCGGGTCCTACTCGACCCGCTCTAAGCAGGCCTCAAATCCGGGTCTTCCGGCATGGGAGTCGGAGGCTCTAACAAGGAGGCTAAAGGCTACAACCTCTAGCATCTGTCTGAGTGAGGTTTACTCGCACAGCAACTACTTGCTGGCCTCCGTTACATAAGTGTGAACAAATAACCGATTTCAGCCACGGCTTCAGAGTGTTTATTGTGTAGGATGGGGCGGGACTTCAGATTCTAGAAAGCATTTGATTGGAAAGAACATTTGATTAGAAGCTGAAGTGCGCAGTGATGTCATGAAAATCTGTGCTCCATTTTAGTTGACTCTAACTTTCCTAAATGTGAATTTTGTCATTGTTTTGGAGCACACCAGCTTATTCATAACCTTGAGTCTAACATATTCATACTCAAAGCTAAATTAAATTTGATTTCAGTGGGACTTTAAAATATTCTAGATGGAGTGCGAAATATTATTTTTCTTATACTCATAACCAGAACAAATAGAAGTGTAAGCAGCCTTTCTGATGAAGCAGAAACTCTATTAAATGTAAAATCCTTGTTATTAGTGACACCGGTGGCCGTTAAGTGAACTGCAGCCAGCAACTTACAGCTCGTGCTCGCAATGGTGCACACGTAAAGTACAAGTGATATACTCACGGCAAAGTTCCGTTAAAAATGTGACAGTGACGTGAAGGCCAAGTATGCTAACCCATACTCACCCTTTGCATTTAATCCATCCAAGTTAGTACACAAACATTAGAAGCAGTGAGTAGTGAACACACACACACACACACTGCAAATTATGGACACACACACCAGGAAAAAGGGGCATCGATTTCCTGCGGCGCCCATGGAGTGATTGGGGATTAGGTGCCTTGCTCAAGGGCATCTCAGTCGAAGGTAGCCTTTTGAGGGTGGAAGATAGTGTTATTCATTCACTCCGTCAACTACAGGAGCATGTGTAAACATCACATCCATTTGATTAAGATTAATTCATGAAAATCCGTGCACTTTAAAATCAGAATATTGGAATGATTTCAGTTCTCGTAACTGCTCGCCTCCAAATATATTTCCTCACGAGAGCATCTTAAAGCGACAACGACAAGTGCAAGTGCCGTTCTAAGCATGCAATGTTTTGGTGGCACAATCAAAAGAGACAAAAGCATGAATAAAACAGTGAAGCTGGCGTCTTCTCATCTTCTGTGACTTATTTTCAGTTGGCGCAGGTAGCCTACTCATACTCGCGCTGATGACGCAAACGTGCAGTACCACGCTTCAGACCTAAAGATACAGCGTGAAAAGAGACTGGCAAGGGAATCAAGTATTACTTTGAAACAATGTAATGCTAATCAAATAAATCACTTTACATTCAAGTTCAGCTAGATATGGCTCCAGTCAAGGACACGGGTAAACGCTCCCCTCTCTAGGCTTTGTAAACGTAAAAGCGATTCCTGAATAGTCACACTAGAGCTGTGAATGAAACTAACAACCTTCAATATATCGGTCCTGTTTATCATTTTGGCTTCCATTCAAACAGAGCTTTTATCAGAAATGAGAAAGTATTGACACTTAAGTTGACCACAAACAAGCCTTTCATTTATTTAACCTGAAACTCAATTCAAATCCAGTCCAAATGCATGTTCTACACCATGGCCCCGTGAATGACTGTCATGATAAAAAAGACCCGAACGGTTTTAATAAACTATGCTAATGGACAAAGTGCTTGAATTTGAGTTGCTCAAGAGTACTGACCCTTCAGTCTGCTTCTGCATGGACATGCATTTGTGTCTCCATAGCAACTAATCAACAGAACGTTATTTTAAAATATATACTGTCTCATATGGCAAAGACATAGTCTAATGTTTTCCCCTATTTTATCTCACGTGTCATCAGCAATCTTGGAAATCAACAATATGACATTTTCAATGACTAATGTTTCTCAATCTAAAGGTGATATTTTAGTGTTATTTATAACTGTAGTATTTATTCATATTTTCAAATTAGCTTGCAATTCTATCTTTTATTTTTGTTTTAGTAGTTTTGTCTTTGTCATTACTTTTTCTTTTATGTTTTTTTTTTCTTTTAGCTTTCAGCTCAGATATTATGGAAGCTTGTTTCCGTTTTAATAGATAATTGCGACCTTTTATCCCACAATTCTGATTTTTTTCACAATTGCGAGTTATAACATCAGATTTGTCTTTAATGTGTCGTGACAGATCGCTGTAGCTCCTCGTGAAGCGATCATCTCTTCATACTAGTTCATTTATAGCATCAAATAAACATGAATGAACATCAGAAGAAATGTTGATTCAAGTGCGGAAAGACGTGAGTACACGCAAATTTTCAAGTTCAAGTTCACCAACTTTAATTTACTAACTTCCCTGACTGCTTTGTCGGACAAAATGGCGGATTCGGGGTTATGATTGGTCAGATCACCTGTCAATCAAACTGTTTGTGAAGGGTCAATTGTGAATTTATATTTTACTTTAGATATTCAGTTTATTATAATTACTTATTTTAGTTTTCATCATTTTACTATGTCAGCTCAAAGAAAAGTAGAAATTGGAGGGAAGAAAGGAAGGATATTTTTTTTATTTTTTTTATTTTAGCTTTACAAAATTAAAAAAAAAATATATATATATAGTTTTAGATAACACCAACTCTGACCCTCATCTTTCTTTCTTCAAGCACAATCTAAAGGTGAATTATTAAAAAACAACCTTGCCATTTTTTTTTTACTCCGTATAATTAAAATGAGTATAGAAGTATAATAAGTCTTTTTGGGGGCCTTGTCATTTGAAATCACCCTCCATTTTGTTTCTATGGAGAAGCTGCTTAAGGAAATTCTGCCTCAGATCTCCTTCTGTGCTTCACAGAAGAAAGAAAACAACACGAGAGCGGAGCAGCATGGGGGTTCGTAAACGATGAGAACATTTTCATTTTGGTGTAATCTACTCCCTTAACTTGTCAAGTCTTAGAAAGTTTCTTTTTTTTTTTCCCCAACCGAAACAAAAAAGACCATCCAAAGGTATTCCCCCTCATTTCGTAACCATGTTCACATCGCCTGTCCCGGATAATGTAGTGATTTTTCAGCCCAAGGGGTGTTAGCATTCCCGCACAGCTCTCAGTTAGTTGTAACATCCGATGAATGCTGCATTCCAGGTAAACACAAAGATCGCTGAGGTAAAAAGCTCCTTTAAAGGTCACTTTTATCCATCACAAGGCAAGTGTGTTCATGAAGAAGACATCAGGTCCCTTGACGCATGATCTTAAACATATTCTTAAGGGCCTAGTCGAGATGTGGAAGGCCAGAGAGGTTAGCTGTTATTTTTTTACAGCTATGTTATTTCTTTCCCTCCACCCCTGAAATGACAAGAGGCCTCGAGGTCACATGCTGATACCCTTTACCTTTGCTTTATTGTTTGATTGATGCCACCGAGGACTGATTCAGCGCAGCTTTATTTTCTCCTAGCATGAGCGCTTTGAATTGATGTCCGTAAACCGAAGCACATAAAAGGTTTGATGACAAACCGCAGCAGGTGCAACAATTTGTGCTGAGACAATGAAGAGGAGGCTTGTGCGACGGCGCTTTGGCACGATACAGAAAGGATGTCAAATAATTAGGAGTGTAAATGTGTGCGCAGGAGCCAGACTTAAAATGTGTGGGAAACAGCAAGAGATTTCTTGAGCTTCAACCGGGGAGGTCTGTGATACCTGGAGAGAATTTATGCATATGTTATACAATACACATATAGAAGTAATTACTTTTTACTACATTATATACATAGCGATTTCCATCTATTGATATTTTTTGTATATGTTTGTGTTTATTTATTTTTTTACATACTAAGAACAGAAACTAATGCTAATTAATGAAACCTTATTGTAAAGCGTTACCGTAAAATACGCATATAATTTATATATAAATATATATATATATATATATATATATATATATATATATATATATATATAATATATGGGAATTATTGTGAATATAATGTAGTAAAAATATGAATATATAATTTATTACATTTTTACTACTGATTTATGTGTATGTTTATTTATTTATTTACTTTAATTTAATTTTACATACTACAGAATGTAACGCCGGATGACAGGAGATGAAGGTTTGCAAATAACAAACAGGTTTATTCAGAAGAAAAACGGGTAACGTGTGACAGTGTGCAAACAAACACAGACAAAGGAAGAAGAGAACAGGAAGTATACATACACAGACGGAACTAATGAACAGGTGGAGGAAGTTAAACTAATCAGGGGCAAATGAAGACAGGTGCAGACATGACGTAAACTAAAACATGACAGGACTGAACACATGTGACACAGAAATTATGAAAATGACTATGTATACACATATGATTTATTACTTTTTATTTTTTTTACATACTCATACAAGAAAATTGAATGTGGAAAATATCATGTATATAATGTAAAGCAATAAGTATGTAATATATAATTTATTTGTACTATTTTTTGTATGTTTTTATTTATTTATTATTTACTTATTTCATTTACATTCTACAGAAATGATTTGAATGAAAATTATGATGTAATATATAATGTAGTAAAACATAATATACATAAAATACACAAATGGTTTATGACCTTTTACCATATTCTATACATTGAAAGTTCTATTTTTTTTTTCATTTTTTACATACTAATAACAGAAAATATGAAATATGTAAATATATATATATATAATATATAATAATATATAATAATAATATATATAAAATATGAAAAATATGAAAATATCAATAATTTAGAAAAAAAGCAAAGTAAATAACATTGGCCTGATAATAATAATAATAATAATAATAATAATAATAATAAACAGTTGTGTTCTGTATAGTGTTATTTTTTTTATACAATTTCTTGATTCATAAAAAAAAGTCCCTGAACAGTGTGGGAAAAAAATAAGAGGGAATGTCAATATCAGCACACGCTATTTTCAGTTAATGGCACAAATTGGAGATATATTCTTTAAGAAATATATGCATGCCTGCAGTCCTCCTACTTCATATTAACCCTTGGGAACAACAGAACATAAACATATTTACTGAAGAACTGCATTAATTAGTGCTGTAAACAACATTGTTGTCCAGCTGAGCTGTCACTGTATGTATATCTTGGAATATTTATTTTCTATAGGACCTTTAAATACACTTATCATCAATAATGTAATGACTTTTGTCACCCATTCTTCTAGTATATACTTGCAATCTTAACTGTAGTTAGTTTTATCCTAACTGCATCAGGAACATCAAGTCATAAGACTAAGTGCCAAAAATAGCCATAAAAAAGAGATGAGACAGCAGATCACAGTGTTATTCTTTTGTTCAACTCATGCGGAAATGGCAGAAATATTCATTCATGGTGGAAAAGAAAAGTGAGTAACCCAGGCCACGGGCCAAATGTTTAACCATGCATCACCAATTCAGATAAGGTCAAGATTTATCTAGGGCTCTCTGTCATTCGAGGATGTAATGAAGCTATCTTTATCACACAACCTGCATTTGTTCATTCAAATGAGCTGCTCTTAGGTCACGGTGACAGCTTCTCTGATATTTATTACGTTAATCAATATGTAGCCGTCATTTCCCATACGCAGTATAGTCAAAGAAACTCTTTCTAACTGATCATTTGAACCTGATGCCCACTGAGAGAGCACTTCCAACAAGAAATTCATTAACCTCTTTCACCTTCTAATCCACACTTTGGTCTGTAAATCTCACTGTGGTAATTTATCGTGGACATGCAAACAGAACTAAGTCCCTTAAGCGACAGTAATGATGAGACCCTGTCTCAGGTCAGATAACCCCAGTGTGGTCACACGTCCGTCAGCTTATACCATTACACTCTCATCATATTTCAATGGAGATCGGCTACTAAAAAAAAACATGATGAAAATATACTTAAATTAATGCTATGATTTAAAAAAAAAGTTCTTTAAGAAAAAGGCCGTAATCGCTCCGGGAAAATTGCATCATGATAACACTGATTGACCACAATAACAAACATATTTACATTTGTCTATAAATTCATGAATAAACCAAATTATATTCATCAAAAAAAAAAAAAAAAAATTGCAATTGGTTTTGGTAATTCCCCCTCTTTGTGATTAAGCTCAGCTGGTGATAATTTGTGCTTACACAGGAGTGATGTTGCTGTTTGTTCTGTAAGCGCTGAAGAAAGCATGGGCTGAAACATCTGTATATATATATATATATATACATTTTTGATAGACGTTTTTTGGTCTGATTGCATTTTTTCCAGTGTGTGATCAACTTTGGCTACTTTGTTAAATTAAATTATAAAAAGTACTAAATGTTCAAAGAGAAGAAAAAATATAGCTTTTTTTTTTTTTTAAATTAAATATGATATAACTGTTATTTTAGTGTATTTGAGATTACATTTAATGGTATTACTTTATTTCATCAACATAAACTGAGAAACAAAGAGAAATGTTGCCTTAAAGGCACAATATGTTTTTTTTTGTTTTTTTTTGCCTTAAAGACCGCTAGGGGTTGCTAAACTCCTCAAAACAATAAGAAAGGCATAGATCGAGAAATGAGCGTGGAATCATGGAACTTGTCGCCATTCCGATGGATATAATAATGTTTATGGGGAAATAATGTTTATGGATAAGTGAATGCATGTTTTTAACATGACTGTGGTGTGAAGCAGGGCACGATTACTAATGAGAGACAGATATCAGTGACACGCGCGAATCCGGAGGATATTAAGAAACGAGGACATTTCATTCTACCGAACTACTCATAAGTGCTGAAACTCTAATCATACAGGTCAGTTTATTTGATGAGTTAAAACTGTGACGTAACGCAGCGCTGTTTCACTTGCTCTAATGTTACACCATCATACTGAACTTCATTTGAATGTGTTGAGAGTTGTAATGTTTAGTATTAGTTTGCTGGTTGTATATATAGATTATATATATATATATATATATATATATATATGTATTTATTTATGTACACACATGCATGTTATATGTTCTAAAGCTACTTTTTGTAATGTCTATTTTATGCTTTTGTCATTTAACACAATAATGACTTTAAATGATATTTTGGGGGACATTTTTCAGTCAAATTTGATGTGCGATTCATTTCCAGTTAATCAGAAACCTCTCGGATTTCATCAAATATATCTTGATTTGTGTTCCGAATACTTAATTTCTGTTGCGGGTTTGGAACGACATGAGAGTGAGTAATTAATGACAGAAATATCATTTTTGAGTGAATGAACCCTTTAATACTAGATTATTTGAATTCAGCAATTTTTGACACCAGCAGGAACAGAGAAAAGCTACAAGACAGAACTGAATCCGTGCTCTTAAATCCTCTGTATAAAAACATTGCCTCTGAGAGATTTCACGGCCATTTCTCCTCCTTTAGTTGAGTTCTACTCCTGTAGCCTCCAAGGGAGCATGTGAAGTTCAACGTACCAGCGATTATGAATATTTGTTTTGTTGTCCTGTCACCATAAAGGAGACATGAATGCCATTAGAAAACAATGAGAAGAAGTATCCTTTGTGCTACTAGCCAAAAAGGATGTTCATTTATTCTTATTTGCTATAAAAAAAAAAAAAAAAAAAAAAAAAAAAAACCTATTTCCCCTATGAGCATGACATTAAGTAAGATGAAATATAAACACTCAGATATCCTCTTTTAGGGAAGCAATGATTGAATCATGTCCCAAGAGCGGATCATGGGAAATAAATGCACTTTTAAATCAGAAATGTTTATGAGTTAAACACAGAAGATCCGATATGTGATTACAAAAAAGAAGTCTGAATCATTTTATCTCTAATTTGGTTGGCAAGAAACTGACATATCAAAGAGAATATGTTTTAAATGGGTCATATCATAAATGTTTTTAAAATTTAAAAATTTCCCCAATGTCCACTTATAACGTTTTTGTGCCAAACATGTCTTTTTTGCAGCGTAAGAGGAAGTTTTTGACTTCTGAAAGTTACAGTATGTTTTCACTCTACATGAAGAACATCTTTTATGTCGAAACATCAAGGAGAATTTGATTCTTCATGATATGAACCCTTTAACAATGACTTTGGCACTGAAGAGCCAGCTGTCATCTTAATATGGTTTGAGTCCAAGGTGATCCTAGACATAACAGCGGTAACCTCTCATCATGTCAGGTCTGCACACATCTCCTCCAGGCCACGGAGCACAAAGGTCAGAGAAACCGATAGTCATGTTTTCCCTGAGCTTCTGTATCAACCAATACAAAAATACAGCAGGAGATCGACACCAAAGGACTGTGTGGAACAGCTCATCTGCACTGCAAATCATTTCTACGGCTGCTTGATTATTTCATTTTATCCAAGCCTATAAACGATTCTCTTCCTGATAGCTACAATCATGTTTAATAGAAGCGGCATTATTCAACAACTCAACCATTAGGCTTTTTGAAGTGGAACATGCATGGTTGAAAAAAGAAATTAGCAACTGGTTGAAGTAGACAGTGCAATTCTTTTGTCACTTGCCTATTGTCTGGAATGTATGAATGATTTTAAATCAAACCTTTATTTAACCTGCAAAGTACATTTGAGATTTAAAGCAATCCTTTTACAAAAGAAACCCGTCTTAGATTGACAGCAGCGCAAAAAACATTAAAGTCAAATACATACACAATTAAACACTTACATTCGATTCCTTGAACCGTATAATGGGTTCAAATGTATTTGAAATTGATGAAAAACTGAGCCCATACACCCATCGGTGTTCTTTTCAATGGTGTAGAAAACATAAAAAGTTTCTAAAATCTGTAAAGTTACGACGCTCAAAGTTCAATTGTCACAGAGACGAACTCTGTGATTCCCTCCTCAGACCATAGGAGGGCGCCCTCACCCGAATACTGACACACACACACACACACTTTCACCCACACTTCATTCACATTCCACTACATTTCCCACAAGCCCCGTACCTTGGTACTGATTGCTGCACCAGCTGTAACCCATTAGTGGCCTTATTTAACTGACTCTCAGATGACAGACTTTGCCAGGTCTTGTTTCCAGTTTGGTGCATTTCTAAGCGTTTATTCTTGTGTCTGCCTCCCCGTTAATGAACTTTTGGATTACCGTGTCTGACTCTTTGCTGCCTGCCCCTTTTGTTCTGTTTGCCTGTTTATTGGACTTTACGATTGATATCTGCCTGCCTTGACTTATGCCTGCTCAACGACCACGATTCAGCCTGTTCTCTACCATTCCTGTCTGCCGGTATTTGACCCTCGCTTGTTTGACCATTCTGTTTATAAATAAAAGCCTGCTTATGGATCCCAATCAGAGTGATGAGTCATTACATCAATGAAGAGGGGGATTTTTATTTTACAGAAATCGCTTTTTAACGTCTACAACAAACGCCTGGTAGGGACTCATTTTGGCTGCGTGAGATTCTCCACCTTGGTTGTTGCTGAGAACTCAAAGCACGGACTGTTTAAGCTCCTCGCTCTTCTGGAAAGGGGGCCGGGAGCAGCAGCTCATTTGCATTTAAAGGGACACACACAATTATCTGTGCGGTATTTTGAGTTGAAACTTCACAGGCACATTCTGGGGACACCAGAGACTTCTATCACTCCTTGTGAAAAGAGCATTATAGGTCTTCTTTAAAATAAGATAAAACAATTCCTATCCACATAGTCATATCCAGAAAAATGTCAGTTCACTCAGAGAAGCTGACAGTCATGACGTCAAAACCCCTGTTTTATAGCATCAAATAACTAACTAAAACTAAACTTGTTTAAATAATGAACTCTTAAACTTGCATCATGATAAAAACAGCCAAAAATGACACAACACATCTTTGGAGCAAATTTATTTGAAGTGTAAATGGATATTTTGCTCACGTCCATAGAGAGGGTGGGGTTTATGACCTATACTGCATTCAGTCAGCTGGGGGCGCTAGACATCCTTTGGCTTCACGTTTCAGGACGTCCAGGGCACACCCTGTTCTGGCCAAGCTTAAATTGCCCCCCCCCCCCCCCCCCCTTAGTTACTGTTGCTATGTCTGACAAGCTCTCACGCCACATATCATGTTCTCATAAAGTGAAAAATACATCCCTGAGCAAAGAGGACACAGACAACGAATGAAACAGTTTCATATTTAAAATATTGTAACTTTTAAAGAAGTTTACACAATAAATAGTGTACAGTGTGTCTTTAATGTGTTGTGACAGGTCGCTGTAGCTCCTCGTGAAGCGATCATCTCTTCATACTAGTTCATTTATAGCATCAAATAAACATGAATGAACATCAGATTGTTGTTTCAAGCACAGAAAATACACACACTTTTTCAAGTTCAAGTTCACCGACGTTAATCTACTAACTCCCCTGACTGCTTTGTCGGACAAAATGACGGATTTGGGGTTATGATTGGTCAGATCACCTGTCAATCAAACTGCCAGCGAAGGTTCAATATAGTAACAGGGTGTTTCATAGACAGTTTCATGGCACTTTCATTCTCATAATCAGCAGCAATCAGTAGAGGGAAAGATCAAGTGATTCTGATTCAGAAACAGATCTAAATTAAGACTTATCTGCAAACTGAAACAATGCTAGAGCCTGATAACTAATACATTGTCCTCAAAATGAAAAGGGGGGAAAACAAGGCTCAGAGACTTGCTGTAGATATATAACATACAGAATGATTAATTAAATGAATTAACAGGTTACTTCAACCGGCTAAGTTAGAGCTAACTAACCCAGTTCTCTCCACAGAGGGAAAAAAACGAGCTTCACATGCGTTATACAGAGGCAGAGAACCAGAAAAGCTCGTCTGAATCCAATATTTCAGAAACAGATTCCTTTATGAATGAAGTGTGATGGAGAAGTACATCTAATTTAGGTAAAACAGTGTTTTCTTTAGGTTATTCCATTTATACTGATACATATGTATTAATATAATGTAAATATACATTTAATGACCATCATATATATATATACATAACATATTACATTAAAATGAACCAAAATACCATCTTCAACTATTTTCAACTACAAACAAGAAACTTTTTTTTTGCATTTTGGCCACAACAACAGTGTTTCAGGGGCCTGAAAACACAAATTTTTGAAAACGATATCGATATATCTCCATGTAAACAACAAAAACGTGAATTTGTGAAACCGGTGACGTCCTGCGCAGCATGTTAAGTATATAGTCTAAATGCGTAGTGCTTCTTTACAAAGTGGCATTGCCAATAGACGCCTATATGTGAAAAACCGCAAAGGAAAAACATTACTGTTTCTAGTACGTTGTTTACTTGTAAACATACCCTTAGATGCAGCCAGTGTTTTCCTTGACCTTGCCATGAAGTTGCATTTTTAGTGAATTCACAACTTATTCAATATGTGAGTAAAATCCCATTCCCCCATCCCAAAGGGATCTCATCCAGGTGTAATGTCATCTTCCTTTCTGGTTTTATTTTTTACTTTTTTAATACCAATACTCCTTGAAGTTCACTGAGTGAGGCCTTATAAAGAAGTTCAGTCTTCAGCTGTATCAGCTCACGGTGGCTGGAGAGCGGGTGGCGTATGTGTGGGAGAACTGCACACGTGAAAGAGATGTGATAAAGTGTGTGTGATGAAACTCGTGAAGAATCAAGGAGCTTCCTTTTGTAACGGCAATCATGGCTCAACAGCCTTTCAACTCCGGCGAAATGACTGTACCTGTACCTGTTAGCTCTGTCTTTCGTACCGTTGACATGAATGAGCAAGAATCAGTCTACGTTCAACCAAAGAAATGTGGAATATCTCACGTCTGTCAACTAAAAATACATCAAGCCAACAGAATCAAGGTGAAGTGGCAAACGTGCATCACAGATTTCAACCAGCTTGGATGGAAAACAAATATATCATAATTGATGAACTTGTTCAAATGACACTGTGTACAGTGAAATCAATTAATCACCCACTGCTTACAATCTTCTGGTTTGGATGGCAATTGAGATTTGAGCCAACTGTTATGAAAAACTGTGACACGAGACATGATTGGCAGGTGATTTGGGAGTAATTTGAGCATTTCTACTTGACACACCTGCTGGTGTTGTTGAGGGAGTGAGTTTTATACCCTGGGATCTTTTCTATTGAAGTTTATGAGTGAAATAAGATGAATTTTCTGTTATAATGTCGATCTGATCGTACTCATTTACACTGGCTGAACTGCAATTTGCACCAATTAACTGTCAGATTCCTGTCCTAAAATGGAGGTTCAAAACAAGTGTGTAATGTTGCTGTTAGAGCATAAAAAACATATGCAAAGTCACAAAGTTCAATGCAAAGAGAGATATTTTCTTTTACAGAAATCACTTTTTAAGGACTGCAACAACGACTGGTAGGGACTACAACGAGCTTCTTCCTCGGTTGGTGACATCACAAACCCTAAAATTTACATAAACCCCGAGAACAAACAACAAAGGGCATGAGACCATGTTGACAATCCTTATTTTGGCTGCGTGAGATCCTCCAGCTTTGTTGTTGTTGAGCAACTAAAGCGCAAGCTGTTAAAGCTCCGCCCTCTTTTGGAAAGTGGCTCATTTGCATTTAAAGGGACACACACAAAAAGGGGAGTGTTTTTGTTCACACTCAAATAGGGGCAAATTTGACAAGCTATAATAAATGAACTGTGGGGTATTTTGAGATGAAAACTTCAGACACATTCTGGGGACACCAGAGACATCTTGTAAAAGGGGCATTATAGGTCCCCTTTAAGATACTGACCTCAAACTATTGAACAGTAGTGCCAGTGTGTGTGTATTTTGTCTGACTGCAATAGACCGATATCATTTACAACTTCAAAAGGTTATTTTCTTGCAGCTGTGCCTTGCTGTTGATGCACATGCTCAAACACATTGAGCCTTGGTTCTTATCTTTGCAAATTGGAGCCTAGTTTGCATCATTTCCCAAATCCACTACAATTTCTGTTCATCATTAAAAAAAGTATTTCATCAACTCATTTTCAAAGTTCCAACAAAACATCAGAGGGAGTTTCTGGCCAATTATTCCTTTAAACTCAGACACACTTTACCCATTGTTCCTTGACACAATTAGGGAGACACGGTCTAATTTATACCCAGTGCTGACATATGGGCATTGGTTCATAAAATGCCATAATTACCCATCAAAAAATATGGGGGTGCTCATTTCACTGATGTTAATTAGTCAAACAGTCAAAAACTTAAGGGAAGAATCTCCCAGCCATGAAACTTAACAGGAACCTAAATGATAATTGGTGTGTGATTTTTATTTATTTATTTATTTATTTTATTTTAAGTTCCAAGTCTTCAGAAGGTTAGCAGATGATTCGGATCCCAATGCTATATTCACTACTCGCTCTTCTAGGTTGGCTGCTTCTTTCCCTTGTGAGGCTACAGGAACTTAAAGCATACAATGTGAGATCAGTTGCTACTGCTATTTAGCTTTGAATTTGTTTCTCAAACCGTGCTATTTTTCATGAGTGTGTCTACATGATCGTTAAGTTAAACGATCACAGTAACTGCTCCTGCTGCCAAGCCTTTGGACGTACGTGTGACAAATGGACGTTATTACATGATCCTGTGATTACTGTCCATTTTGAACTCTAAGTGTGTGGTTGACATGACACTTCAAGCAGGCATCTAGTGCAACATGCTATACTTCAACTAAACCTATTTTAAGTTCTAGTTGTAGTGTAATAATTCTGCATCCACTTGCTTGACCCTGAGTTATTAAAAATGTAAATGATAATTATTTACTCACCCTCACACCATTACAAACCTCTATTTTATTCCACAAAAAGGTGGAAATGCACGAGGATGTCTAAATACAGGATTAATTTAAGCGAGCTGCATAAAAGTTAGCAATAGTTTCAAAATTAAAGTATACCTCTTATCATTACAATCTTGATTAAAAACAACTTGAAAGTAAAAGTGTCATGCTATTTATCAATTACCCAACCATAGAAATCACTCTGTGAAATAGCGATGCTATTTAAGAAAGAGCTTGTAAATTATAATGATTATTTCTTTGTAATAAAAAAAGTCCTGTGTAGCATCAAGTCAATTGTTGGTTTTCAAGTGCTGTAATCAAGTACACCAGGAGCGTTTTGATTACTGTGTTCTCACAATTATATCACCGCTTCAAACTAATGCTGTGTTCTTCAAACTGAACTGAGCATGAGTTGTTCCCATGCAACATTTTGCATTTACATCTGGCAATGTAAATCTTGCATTTACATTTAGCAATATACATCCAAGTCAGAGTGAAATACCGCACTTTACCATAGCTCTGGTACAGGGATGAATTGACCCCTTATCGCTCTTGCTTTACACGAAATGGCTCAATATTTTATTATAGCCACAGAGAACATCGGTGATAGAGAAGTTTAACTATACATGAGTATAGTTAAATAAAGTACAACATTACCACAATGTCCTGAAAATCAGCCTAACTCTTGATAAGTTGTTCCTCTACAACAGTACAACAAGCCTAAACATATTACTCAGAAACAATCAAAACATTAACACGGTCTCTTAAACATTTCTAAACACATATGAATGGTCACAATATGAAACTCTCTTATTCAATGAACAATTGCTTTGTTTAATAAACATGTACTCTTACTCTAAACTACAAAAGATAGGGAAAATGTCTGCGATGTAAATTACACAAGATAGCGGACACGGCAGCTTCCCACTTCTGAAGTCGCGATTACGAGCTCATTGCATTCAAATGCTTTGTTGTCCGAAAGAACAGGAATCATAAAGGACACCTGGTTTATTCTCATTCGGAATGTCAAAATGAGATTCATTGACAACAAACATTTGCCGCACTCTCTAGAATTTCGGTCAAATACAGGCTATTTTCAGTGTGTGAATACTCATATTTGTAAATATGCACTTCTTTAATGACAAGCCAAGGTCTTGTGGCTGTTGTGGAAAAAAAAAAAAAAAAAAAAAAAATGAGTGAAGCATAGCAGTCCCAGCAGCAATAATTCTCCTCTCCGTCATGATTATAGTTTATGGTATGCCCAGTTCGGAAACTTGGGTATCAAAATTATTCCCGGAATTCCCAGTGGTGAAAACGACTTGTGAGGGCTTTCATGTCTTGTTTTTAATTAGAAAACTTATATTCACAAAACTTCTGATAGCACATAAAGGCAGCATTACTCTGCATTCAAAAACAACAACAACGACAAAAAAAAATCATTGGCATCAAAACGACATGATTAACCCAAATATAATAAGACATCATCATCAGCAGCAGCATCATCAAAGATGAACAGTTTACAGTTTATAAACAGTTTACAACTGCAAAACCTTACTGAAACACATAGAGGAATAGTTTCTCCATCAATATATTGTAAGAATCTGGCCCTGTATTCCATTCAGAAGGGTTCATCCTTATGTCCCAATCCCTTCAAAGTGTTTCCCCTCCAGAGTGAGAGTTTTGAATGGATGAATGATGTAGGGGTTCATTTTTTTTTTTTTTTTTTGAAACGCACTCATCTTTACGAGACATTTTGTACATTGGTTGACCCCCAAAAACACTCTGTACGAACTGTTTAATATTAGTTTTATTAATTATTTTTGGAGTAATTGGATAGCCAAAATTGGGCAGTTGAAGACTGGAAAAATGTTGCCTGGTCTGATGAGTCTCGATTTCTGTTGAGACAATCAGATGGTAGAGTCAGAATTTGGCGTAAACAGAATGAGAACATGGATCCATCATGTGCAGGCTGGTGGTAGTGGTGTAATGGTGTGGGGACTGTTTTCTTGGCACACTTTACGCCCCTTAGTGCCAATTTGGGCATTGTTTAAATGCCACAGCCTACCTGAGCATTGTTTCTGACCATGTCCATCCCTTTATGACCACCATGTACACATCCTCTGATGGCTACTTCCAGCAGGATAATGCACCATGTCACAAAGCTTGAATCATTTCAAATTGGTTTCTTGAACATGAGTTCACTGTACTAAAATGGCCCCGACAGTCAATAGAGCATCTTTGGGATGTGGTGGAACGGGAGCTTCGTGCCCTGGATGTGCATCCCACAAATCTCCCTCAACTGCAAGATGCTATCCTATCAATATGGGCCAACATTTCTAAAGAATGCTTTCAGCACCTTGTTGAATCAATGCGACGTAGAATTAAGGCAGTTCTGAAGGCAAAAGGGGGTCAAACACAGTATTAGTATGGTGCTCCTAATAATCTTTTAGGTGAGTGTATATTGTGTCTATGCAATTAAAGCATTTGAATGGACTGATAAAGGTAGCTGTAAAGTATTTTTTGTTGAAGTACAATGTCGCTTTGGCCATAATGATGCTCCATATCTAACTCGTATAAATATTATAGCAGTATAGAAAAATACTGTGCATACATTTATAGGTGAAATCGAAATCCGAGCCTCCTGTACCCATTCTGTGACTCCAAATAACTTCCCTGTGGAAAGGATCATGAGGGCCCAAAGTGTACTATGCTACTGTATCAAGCAGTTGGGTCTACACTGTTGAGTCTGTTGTACTACACATCAGAAAATGCAAATTTCCACTGCAGGAGCACATTTTGCGTCAACAATAAGCCACATATCAAATCACTTTTTCAGGAATAGTGTAGTGTCCATAGCCTTGGCTTTCATTACTGCCCATAGAATTCACCGATTTGCACAAACAGTCATAAACCGCAGTGATATATTGGAGCAATTTAGTGGTTAACAAAGTTATTGGCCCTTCTCCAGTAAGCCTTATATTAGCATGGCAGTCATCACACTGTTCTCATTTCATTTCATGCCTCAATCATTTGAAATTTGTGGAAATGAAGTCGCTAGAGTGCAACAAACAAGATGTCACAATTTTATGAGAGTTCAGCACTAGCGCTGAATCAAATAACTTATTGAGTGTGAAAGCATTATATTTGCTTCTTATAAAGGTCATGTCCTGAAATTCAAACCTATGGGGAAAAAGTCTAAAAGAAGACTTAATATATATTAATGTCATTGATTCACTTTGACGGCAATAAAATCCATTGCAATAATCATAAAATCCATATGGCTATTCAGCATTGTTCAAATGATAGAAATCTACCTACCTATCCATCTATCTATCCATCCATCCATCCATCCATCCATCCATCCATCCATCCATCTATCTATCTATCTATCTATCTATCTATCTATCTATCTATCTATCTATCTATCTATCCATCCATCCATCCATCCATCCATCCATCCATCCATCCATCCATCCATCTATCATCCATCCATCCATCCATCCATCCATCCATCCATCCATCCATCCATCCATCCATCCATCCATCCATCCATCCATCCATCCATCTATCTATCTATCTATCTATCTATCTATCTATCTATCTATCTATCTATCTATCCATCCATCCATCTATCCATCTATCTATCTATCTATCCATCTATCCATCCATCTATCTATCTATCTATCTATCTATCTATCTATCTATCTATCTATCTATCTATCTATCTATCTATCTATCTATCTATCTATCTATCTATCTATCCATCTATCTATCTATAACTCAAGGGATCCCCCTGCTCTTTGTTCTTGGCAAGATTTCCCCCACCAGACTTTGCAAAGGAGCCATTTGTGCTACTTGAATCTCCCTTTGGTGTCAAGTTTCTAGCTCAGGGTTCATTTGTGTGCCCCTGCGCAGACCAAGGCGATCTGAGTGGGATGTAATGAATCGGAGGGGTGCATAATCAGTTTCTAGCCAGCTAATGAAGTACCCGCGTCGTATTCCTGCTTAGCAGGCTAGTCATTAAATTAGCCCTTGCTTTCAGCCCACCTCATTCCGTCGCTGCAGCAATTGTGCTTTCCACTGAAGAGAGCCTGAATTGTGTGAGCTTCTTCAACGGTGATATGAAATATAATATTTTGAAAATAGCAAACTGATAGAAAGAAGAAAGTAAAGGACTGAAAAGGAAAAAAAAAGCTAAACTGCATCATCACAGTTCTGTTATGACAACTCTCTCAGTGTTTGGCATGGTGATGGATATGCCACCCTTGATATGTTTGGTCTTGGCGGAACAGATCTGCTATGGTGCTGTTATTGCTGCTGCTGCAGAACTAGTACGGGACTTCCTACTGCCAATACAGACACGACACGCAGCTGTCAGCACGTAAGACATGCTGTCGATCTGCTACACTGCTGCAGATAAGGTATGAGACCTGTTACAGTTTTCTCAATTGCTTTGGCACATTTTTCGAAACAGTCTTAACATTCTCTAAACTGTGAGTGCAAACATCACAACTGTTTGCTGGAACTTCAGAACTTTATTGCATGTCTGCAAAATGTAGTTACTCACCCAAAACATTTCATTCATGCTGCAAAACCTAGTTATCGTGTCAGTAATTGGCCAAGGCCACCAAAATATAAAGTATTTTTGTCATCGTGTGAGCCACACTGGTCAAAATATTTAGTTGTTTTTTCACCATGACAGTCATGGAAATTAAGGTATGTCCTATTGACTCTTCTCAACAAATATCAGATTCAATAGTACATGGAAAAAATGTATATGAACATTTGTATTTATACAGTACATTTATTTTTGTACGAATGTATTACAAATTAAGTTCAATCTTGCTTGTCCAATTACTGTACATTACCACAAACACACAAAAATACCAAATAACTACAAAATAACATCCATGAATCTATGAATATATACTTTCCACCTCCATGCTGAAAAAATGTTACAGTAGTGATTGTGCTTTGGGCACTCTACATATGCTCCCACACTTGATTGGTCAAATGGTTGAATGGTTGATTCAAATTGTATTGTACTCAGAGGTCATTTGCCAGTTACAAACAAGGTCAATGTAAGATATTTAAGGAATATACATGCATGCATACCAAGTTTTCATGATTGAATGGATCGTTGATGAACGTGAATGTGATGGCTTACATGATGAAAAATGATTGAGAAGTTGTGAAGAGTTTGAGAGTTTAAGTGAGAATCGACTCATCAGTTTTGATCAACAAGCCATATGCAGTTAGTTTGTTGTGCAAACTGCAGACAATTGTACTTACTAAAGCATGTGCAGTTTGCTCAAATCAATAAGAAATTCCAATCTGATGTGAACAAGAAGCTAATTGTTCAGAGATCTGAACTTATTGTTTTGAGAAATAAGAGTCTCATTCGAGAATAGAGCCAAAGCGATTGAGAAAAACTGTAATGCCAATAAATACACGACACACTGCTGTGAGCAAGTAAGACATACTGCTGCTGTAAAATATAGCATACATGAATTAGCTATAGCGAATCTATACAGGTGGAGCTGGGGAACGTGGAGGGTTTTTCAACATGAGCTCATTGACAACTGATACAGCAGCAACCAATCAGCTGTGCCCTATAGAGAATGATGTGATTGCAAACAGATTGAGTAAAGAAACTATCAGAATGCACCATCTAGAGTTTCATGACAGAACTTTGTTTTTAGATACGACTTACAACCACAGACAAATAAATAAATAAATAAGGGAGGCTCCAAGCTGTTTCACAGGAAAATTCCATTTTTCTGAATAGTGGTGGCCACTCAAGAAATCCAATTAGATCTCCTCTTCATTCACCCTATGCTGCCAAAGGCTAGACAAAAGGAAGACCTCTTGCTTTAAACTGCTAATACTAATATTACAGCACGCTTTTGCTATTATCCTTCTAAAGCCAGAGATCGCATACGGCAAATCCATTTCATTATAAAAGCATCTATTTAAAAACTTATTTTAATTGTTTTTCTTTACTCATTTGTCCATAAATCATTAGAGATTTAGGGGCACATGGTGTATATATAATTTTATTATCAAAATTAATTTCTGGTTTTGTTGAGTGTGCAAGATAAATTAGAGGTGCGCAACTAATGTATATTGTCTATAATAAGTTAGTGATCCAAACAATAATATATATATATATATATATATATATATATATATATATATATATATATATATATATATATATATATAAATATAATGAAACAGATTTCCCCTCAAGGCTGCCTTTCCATGTCTAGAGGAAAGCTTTTGATATAACCAGTCTTACACCCATAAATTGTTAACTGGTTGTAAAGATACAATTTCACAGAGTGTGCCTGAATGAATGTTTATGTACCGTACATGTGTAATGCATGCGTTTAAGTGCTCAGTCTATGATAAAACTGCAATACTGATGCAGCTCGCCTCTTTAAACGTTTCCTCCATTTCCTTTTCCTTCTCACAGTTCCTAACAGAATCACAGATGTTCATTTAGGCTTTGGCCGATACCTTCCACGCAAGACCCAGTACATCTGCTTATGTTCCTGCTTCGTTTCGGGGGTTCATAATTACTCCAGAAGTGAGTTGTGTTTTGGAACAAAGAGCATCAACAATGCATCACATGTTTGTTTTCCTTCTCATGGAAACGCGAAACCATGTGCGGCCCGGCACCATCTTTGACGCTTGAAACGGCTCCTGGGATGCTCTTTCACTGCAGTTAATGAATGCGCTTCAATGACTGGATTTACCAAGAAGATTTAAATCCCATCTCAACCATATTTTTGCTCTCTTTTTTCCTTTGCTGATGAGGATGTTGTGGATATTAGTCATAGTTCAGGCTATAGTGTCATTTTTCTTCCATTTGAACTTGCACAATACAGCATGCCCTTTTTTTTTTGGTTCTGCATAAATGTTACATTTGATAAAAATGCAATGTGCAAAAAAAATGCTTCCTACTCTAGCTTATGTTACTCTGAGCAATGCACGAAACTTGTATTCCTGTGTCTATTTGCCTCTTTATGAAGAATCGCTTGTTTGTTTCCTCACTTGTAAGGAAAATCGGTCAGTTCCGATCCCTGGCCGATCTATCGGTGCAGCTCTTATTTGATTAAAATTAGGACTCATTCATTTTAAAGTGCCCCTATTTTGTAGGTCTCCTATTCTAGATTTACATCTAAGGTCAAAAAAGACACATTTTCTCATAATATACATTGTTGCATCACCTCACAGTGTCTGAAATGGCTTGGTCTAGTATCCAGTTTCTCTAAACCTCTCCTATCAGCCTTTCCAAGAGCTACTCTGCACTGATTGGTCAGATGGCTCAGTCTGTTATGATTGGTCTACTGCTTACAGTGGGTGTCAGAAATGAAACGCCCTTTACCAAATCTGAATTTCAGCTCCGGATGCTTCCTCAGCACTTGTACAAACCGGCTTTAGTTTTACCACATCAATTCAAGCCAGAGTCCTCATTCTTCTCTCTGCCCGCTAAAAGTAGACGTTGTTCGTGAGAAGCTAATGAAGACTTATGTAAATTTGTTACAAACAGATGTAGGTTTGTAACAGGAAAGGATAGGTAGGGCACTTCAAACAATAATGATGCGCACAGATAAATCATTTATAATAAATGCCGAAATATTCTACTAAAAAATAACAGAGTCAATTTTGATTTTAAAGTGATTTTCAATTCAGATTGTCATTTGAATTTTTGCAGATCGCTACAGGGGCATCCGTTGGATGTAAATTTGTATGCCAGGACGACCAGCTGAAGCATTGTTGAACTCAAGTGTGCATAATATCGAAGGCAGGAGATGTGTGTCAGGTGGGCTCCGCTCTCGTACTCAAAATGGGCTCTTGTATCGCATGCCACTTAGGAGGAGTGAGATGAAAGAGCTTCTGGTGGTCCTGCTGTCAACAATACAAAAGCAATGGTACTGTTGGCACACACACACGCACACCTGCTTGCAGGACATGGCCTAAGGATGAGCCTGTGATGAATTATCATCTTAAAAATGTAACTAGTAAAAAATAAGGGCTGTACAGCAACACATACAGACTACTGCTGCAAAACATGCCTTTGATTAATATTTCACATATCATATGTTTTAAACAATATTCAACGCCTGATCTGAGTTGGGAAAAATGAACTCAGCTGTACTCTTACCATAATCCACCTAAGTGGTGGTTGTCATTCCAGTATTGCTGATAGTTATGCAGACTATATGATTTCATCAGTAGTCTGATGATTGAGAGCTGTGCGGGTGAAACTGCAAAAGAACACTGATATAATCTAGAATCAGTTATTAGGCTATAGTTATATAAAACTAAAACCATAAAAAATGTTACTTAAAATAAATTAAACATTAAAATACTGAAATAGAAAAAAAATATTTCAGCGAGTTGCCAAGGAAATTCTCATTTTCATTATTTTTACTGGATGTAATAAAATAACTACAACCTAAACTGAAATAAAAACGAATAAAAGCTTCACTGACATATGAAATAAATAAGAATTATAATGAACAAAATAACAAACTTTAAAAACTAATAAAGCTGCAAAATGCAATTTTTTTCTGTAAAATATCCAAAAACCTCTATGCTAGTGTTGTATATTTTGTTACAATATTCCAAACGTTTCCAACAATCTGAGAATTGTGAGAAAATCGCAATTTCAATCAAGGATCCGGGATGTGTGGCGTCATAAAAGTCCCGCTGCTCTCGAGGCGTGTGTCGTTCGTCTCTCATTATCAAACGCTCCAGCATCTCATTAAGCTCCACAACACTCGCTCCTGCTCTGCTTCATACTACAGTAATGTTAATAAATGCGTCCATGAACATGATTTCTACCCGATTCCCATCCTGATTCTTTTCCACGGGCTGTGAGGCGAAGACCACACGTCCCAAGATTCCTCGCTCAAACGTAACAAATTTAAATGATTCTGTTTATAACTATGACGATTAAACCAAAGAGTGAAATCAAACTTGTAAATATTTGTTTCGCTGTCATTTACATCACATTCAATAATATGTATTATTATTTCCAAAAGATAGTGTACCTGTTATTACTACACCCAACATTTTGTCAATCAATCAAGAGATATCTTTTCTCTGTTTGGTGCATTTTCAGCTGAAAGACATCAGCTGTAGTTGTCTAAATCAGCAGTTCTCAACTGGTTTTGCTTTGATTTTAGATTGGACATTGAGTGCCGACCCAACACAGGGCCAAAACTGTAATAATAATAAATATTACTTATGAACATAATATTGTATATATATCAAAAAAAGAAGAAGAAGAAGAAGAAGAAGAGGATTAATTCTTTAATGAATGCACTGTTGGACTTTGTTAGCAAACAAACAAAATAATCTAGTGTGTTTAGGGTGTTTTCTAAAGTCCACATGCCCAAAAGTGCATGTAGTTGAAGAAACACCCATCAACTGACTAATTCCACAAGAAATAATAAAGTATGAAATAAAAAGGGAAGCTGTGAAAGCATATAACCCTGAGGATTCAAGGGTGGACGCGTCCAATTCAGTCTCTCATTTAAGACATACAGAGACCACCATCATCCTTTCCTTTTCATCATGCTCATGCAGATTCATAAGGCCTCACTGTCCATGCATAGTTATCTAGACTGCTTTCATACTTCCCGTAGTGAAGCTCTTCATTTATCTTCAAAGACAAGCCAGTCTACATCATAGAGAGTGTGAAATGAAGAGAAGAATCAGTAATGCAAATAATCAAAAGACAGACATTGGTTTCCAAGCTAATTGTAAATCTAAAGCTGGATGGGAAGAGAAGAGTTTGAGTTTGAAAGCAAAGAACCGGGCGACTGTTTGGACCTTTTTGATTTTTTGGTGTGGGAAGTACAAAGGCGTCCATCCTGTTGAAGGCATCTCTCCATTAGATGTTGTCTAAAGCGTTCACATTTAAAGCGTTCACTTTGTAGTCTGCAGTGTTGTAGATATATTCTGCACAACAGATAGTTTCAAACAAAGCAGATTGCAGTATTTCCTATGCAACCCTGTCCATATGTTTCCAAAGACAGAGGCAGAATCAAGGGCGGCTTTAGAATGAACAGATTGCTGCACATCTGCAATTTTACCATATGAAACATGAAAAAACAATTCTTTATGTCTCGTATGCTTTCTGTATCGGGAAGATGGGAAATGTAAAAACTTTGTAGTTTGAAGACTTGCTATAGATGCTGTGCTGTATTAACTTTATCTTATGAAGAAAAGTAAACTGACATCCTTAAACGATACAAGTAGAGCAAACTCTAAGTCTTTACTAAAGAACGCTACATGAGTGTTTAAAGAATGAGACGGGTTGCTATGACAACCTGAGGTTCACAAAATGGAATTCAGATTTGAACTTCATATTCTCTTAATTTTCCTCAATTAAGGAATTGAACTGAAGCACGCTGGGTGAAGAATGAAAGGGAAATTGCATTGAATGGATGAACATTTTCTTGTATCTTCATCTCTGATTAAGTCGACGAACCTGCCTTAGGAGTTTCATCAAGAGTTCAGAATGTTTTAAATTAAAAGAACTTGTCCCATTCCATCTGGTTTATAGGCTTAAGAATCAAGTGGAGTGTGAAGTCATGTGAACACAAATTTATATCGACTTGTAAATACAATGTAAATTATATATACAGTGGGTACAGAAAGTATTCAGACCCCCTTAAATTTTCACTCTTTGTTATGTTGCAGCCATTAGCTAAAATCATTTAAGTTCATTTTTTTTCCCCTCATTAATCTACACACAGCATCCCATATTGACAGAAAAACACAGAATTGTTGACATTTTTGCAGATTTATTAAAAAAGAAAAACTGAAATATCACAAGGTCCTAAGTATTCAGACCCTTTGCTCAGTATTTAGTAGAAGCACCTTTTGATCTAATACGGCATGAGTCTTTTTGGGAAAGATGCAACAAGTTTTTCACACCTGGATTTGGGGATCCTCTGCCATTCTTCCTTGCAGATCCTCTCCAGTTCTGTCAGGTTGGATGGTAAATGTTGGTGGACAGCCATTTTTAGGTCTCTCCAGAGATGCTCAATTGGGTGTTGGGTTTAAGTCACGAAGTTGTTGTGAAGCCACTCCTTTGTTATTTTAGCTGTGTGCTTACGGTCATTGTCTTGTTGGAAGGTAAACCGTCGGCCCAGTCTGAGGTCCTGAGCACTCTGGAGAAGGTTTTCGTCCAGGATATCCCTGTACTTGGCCACATTCGACCTCACTCGTCCTGTCCCTGCAGCTGAAAAAAAAAAAACACTCCCACAGCATGATGCTGCCACCACCGTACTTCACTGTTGGGACTGTGTTGGACAGGTGATGAGCAGTGCCTGGTTTTCTCCACACATACCACTTAGAATTAAGGCCAACAAGTTCTATCTTGGTCTCATCAAACCAGAGAATCTTATTTCTCACCATCTTGGAGTCCTTCAGGTGTTTTTTAGCAAACTCCATGCGGGCTTTCATGTGTCTTGCACTGAGGAGGGGCATCCAGCAGGTCACTCTGTCATAAAGCCCCGACTGGTGGAGGGCTGCAGTGATGGTTGACTTTCTACAACTTTCTCCCATCTCCCGACTGCATCTCTGGAGCTCAGCCACAGTGATCTTTGGGTTCTTCTTTACCTCTCTCACCAAGGCTCTCCTCCCCCGATAGCTCAGTTTGGCCAGACGGCCAGCTCAGGGTTCTGGTCATCCCAAAAACCTTCTATTTAAGGATTATGGAGGTCACTGTGCTCTTAGGAACCTTAAGTGCAGCAGAATTGTTTTGTAACCTTGGCCAAATCTGTGCCTTGCCACAATTCTGTCTCTGAGCTCTTCAGGCAGTTCATTTGACCTCATGATTCTCATTTGCTCTGACTTGCACTGTGAGCTCTAAGGTTTTATACAGACAGGTGTGTGGCTTTCCTAATCAAGTCCAATCAGTATAATCAAACACAGCTGGACTCAAATGAAGGTGTAGAACCATCTCAAGGATGATCAGAAGAAATGGACAGCACCTGAGTTAAATATATGAGTGTCACAGCAAAGGGTCTGAATACTTAGGACCATGTGATATTTCAGTTTTTCTTTTTTAATAAATCTGCAAAACTGTAAAGAATTATGTGTTTTTCTGTCAATATGGGGTGCTGTGTGTACATTAATGAGGAAAAAAAAATGAACTTAAATGATTCTAGCAAATGGCTGCAATATAACAAAGAGTGAAAAATTTAAGGGGGTCTGAATTCTTTTCGTACCCACTGTATATATAGTGTGGATTGCCTGTGACTGACTGTATTCGTCATCTGACTGTAGGATTCTTGTTATATAATGGAATATTACACCACAGGATAAAAACGCATTATTCATAACTGGATTCAGCAAATTTATTCTTTGAAGGATTAGTTAGACTGGATGAAACCGAAACTCCTGAGAAAAAGTGATATGAATCAGAATATGCTGGGTGCGTGTAATTTTTGATTCACTAAAAAGAACCAGCTCACAAGAATCATTGTTTTGTGAATCGGACAACAATTTGCAGACTGCCATTTAGTTCAATTGTCAAAAACTAAATTTAATCTATGTCTAAGAAATCATCTCTATATCTTCTGTGATTATTTGCATCTTGTGAATGTCATTGGATTACTTTTTGCAGACTGCTTTCATATTTTTGAATGTAACCATGTGTTTTTTTTTCTCCTGTTTTTAGTAACGTTGCAGCTTCTGTTCATTCACACTTTGCTGCCCATGCAACAAGAGCCTGTCATCATTGATGTGAGCATCAGCTCGGTCTTCCTTCCTGTAGAAAGAGTGTCAGTTTGGCTAAATCTCAGAGGAATAAGCTTTTTTTTTCTTCAAAGGTAATTCTAAGTCTCTCAGAAGCAATTCTGACTGATACGCTTAAAAAAATGTATGCATCAGGCATGATTTGTTTGTTTGTTTGTTTATACATGCATTTTGTGTCATCGCTGATATACTCCCTGAAGTCACGTTGGATAAAAATCATTGATGCTCTCGCTCAGTGGATAAAACATGGCCAGATGTGAATCCTGTGTGAGCTATATTGGATTTTTTAAGATCATGCTCATTCTTTTTAGAAAGGACATCAAGTCAATATCCAACCACTGAAACTTGTACATTTGTTTTCAGTTGTCATATTTATATAGAATATTCGTTCTGCTCGTATGCTGCTACATGCAGAATTACACAGACACATCAAAGCTACACACACTCACACACATATATATGTGTATGTGTGTGTGTGTGTGTGTGTGTTAGGGGTATTCCTTACGTTATGGGGTATAGTATGTTGTGTTTTCATGTTTTATGGGGACATTCCATAGGCGTAATGGTTTTTATACTGTACAAACTGTATATTCTGTCCCCCTACACTACCCCATACCCCTAAACCTACCCATCACAGAAAATGTTCTGATATTTTAGATTTCCAAAAAAGATAATTCTGTATGATTTATAAGCGTGTTTCCTCATGGGGACCAAAAAATGTCCCCACAAGATCAAAATTTACTAGTATTACTATACCTGTGGGGACATTTTGGTCCCCATAATGTAGGGAATACACACACACACACACACAATATATATATATATATATATATATATATATGAAACATAACTATACTGTTCTCTATGTGTGTGGTAGAGTTAACACGTCAGTACTCATCTCTTTTGGAAATACATTTTACATTTTAATGATTTCAATTGATTTTGAAATGAATTATTCAGATGATTCCTAATCCAATATCTACCCATATCTGCACCTAACATACATCAGAGCCTTTAAAAAAAAAAAAAAAAAAAAAAAACTCCACCAATAACCGGAATCCTCTGCCCTCTGCTCTCACAGGGAGATAGAAATATATCAATACTCCCCTATTTATTAAAAGCAATGGCGCTGGCTTGAATTGAGGCCTTAAATGGACCACATCAATTTGCCTCCCCCGTTTTCATTGCTTCCATTAGATGAATGAGCCTAAGCGAGCGACGCTGCTGCATAAAGCACAACAGAGCGACAGAAGAGGGTTCGTAGGGCTGATGTGAGGCTGAAGCGGGCCTGGTGCCGTGACAGAGCGTGAGTAATGACTTTTACTGTGGTTGTCAGCGCTAGATTTATGTGGCCTACGCAGCAAGTCCACTCAAAGTATCTTAAAGCAAGTGTTCTTTGAGCAGTGCTCTCTTGCCACCACACGCTGCAAAATGTCTGACCCCTGCTCCTTTTTATCCCTGTCCCTTCTGGTGGAAATTGCCCTTTATGATAGGTTTGCTCACGAGGGCGTGTGTTCACATCTCCCGGTGAAATCCAAGTGCAATCAAATCCTTTTGAGATGCACCAATTTACAATCAAAACAGAGGTGAGAGTAGAATCAGCTCGGCACAGAGGGAATTTTTCTGATGAGACGAGCGGAAGTGGTTCCCTTTGCAAAAATGCTGATAAAAGAATTGTTTTAAAGTCCCCATGAAACGGTTATTATTGTTAACTAATATTAAAATATTTCTGGTTGTGGAAATAAAGCTGAAGTTAAATAATGAAATGAAGTTAAGATTAAAAATTTTGCTTTTGCAATAAACTGAAAAAAGTTATTAAAATGACTAAAATTATTAAATAAATAAACCAAAATGAACTAAAATTATAAAACTATAAAACAAGAACTATACCTAAAATATTTAGGTATAAATTTTATCATTTTATTCATTTTTCTTTCAGTTTATTGCCAATGCAACATTTGTAATTTGCCATTTGTTTTTAATTTAAACTAATATTTTATTTTAAATATTGTTTTGTTTTATTTTATTTACTTTTTAACTACTTGTTTTGTTTGGTGTCAACTTTATTTCAAATAAACAAAAAATAAAATAAAATAAAATAAACAGTATTTTATATAAAATAAAATATTAGTTTAAATTAAAAACTTATTACAAATGACAAATTGACATCGACAATTAATTGCATTGACAATTTACATTTACATTTTACATTTTAGTCATTTAGCAGACGCTTTTATCCAAAGCGACTTACAAGTGAGGAAAACAAACAAGCGATTCTTCATGAATTGGCAAATAACACAGGAAGTGCTCACAATACACTTTTACACAATTAATTGAAATAAGCTATTACAATCACTAAAATTATTAACTGGAAATAAATACACACTAAAATGAACTAAAACTAGACAAAAGTACTATCGCTGAAATATTTCTGTTAACTGAAATACATGTGAAATAAATTAAAATAAAATAAAATATATAAATAAAAAAATTAAATAAAATTGGATATAAGAAACAAGTTGAAACAATACAATATATATATATATATATATATATATATATATATATATATATATATATATATATATATATATATATATTCAAAATAGTAATAAAATTATAATCAAACTAAAATAAAATCTATTTAAAAGCAAAATCTCTTCTCTTATGACATGTTTACTCGTGTGAGGGCGGGGCAACCTGTCACTCACCTAATATCGAGCAATAGCAAACCACAACCATCCAATCAATTCCCCATGAACAAAATCAAGTCCCGCCCTACATTTTTCTTGTTAGAAGCTGTTTTACCTGGATATATACAGAAGAAACAACTATCACGACTTCCGTTTGCTGGCATTAATAATGTCAGACATCAGGGTTTGAGCTTGTCGACGATCTAAAACAAAGCAGAGCTGAGGAGCTGGCATTTCAACCAAGTTGTTTCATTGGTTTGGTGTTTCCTATTCCACAGTCTCTTGTGGCCTCTTGCGCTTACTTCCTCTGCCAAGCCGCTAATTAACTCAGAGTGATCTCATTTCAGCACGTCAATCTAGAACGACACGGCCAACCTTGCAACGTGATACATTCATAAACGTTTTCACGGAGCGATTATCAAGAGCAAGGAGAACTCGTGGGGAACAGTGCAGTTTCACATGCAAGCATTTGGCAGAACAGAGACAACTGAGATGCAGTTTTCACAATATAATAATTCATTAGAAAGAGAAGAACTGGACTGAGACGAGTAGGCTACTCCACAACAAGTGACTGTTATTTATTTATTTTTATCGCTATGTTTAAATAGAGCTTTTGTCCCATATACTACATATCCATTTCATTTTCGATATAAAATAATAAACTAACTAAAACATTGTGGAATTACTTTAATGACAACCATTTTCCCCTGAATTCTCATTCCCATAATGCATTGATTTGTGTACTTTTGAAGGGATTTTTTTTTTTTTTCTCTCTCCATGGTGATTCTCATTAGATTAGAACATTTTTTTTTTTTCACATCACAGTGATGAGGGAAATATTTCCATGACGTTAATGATAAATGTGCTTTAGTTACCATTTAAATGTCTTCATGGTCCTAAAAGCAGGCTAATTTTTGGATTATGGAGTGAAATATGATCCGGACATGTTCTCACAACAGGTTTCCTGAGCTTCCCGAGTCCACTAAACAAAGACTGACACTCGCTGTTAGTGTTTGTCGGCGTATTTGTCTCTGCAAATGATATTTTAATTGAGCTAATTGATTTAAAATGAGTATTTAACCTTGTTATTGTCCAGTGGTAACAAATTATTGTGTTATGTTTCCATGTTAGTTATTAAATTTTACAAGATGGCTTGAAAACTGTCTAAGGTTCATTAGTGTGTTGTTTAGGGTACCATAAGTATCCAAGGTGTAGCTGTATGTTTTGAGAACTAATCTATAGTAGATGGATTTTATTTACGTTAGATAATATTTGGTAACACTTTATTTAAAAAATATATATATAAAAAAATTACAAAAGCTGTCACTGGCATGGTTCCCTTTAAAATGTTTGATAACACTTATTTTATAATGTCATTGTTACACATGTATTTACTGTAGTAATAACTAGAAATTTTGCATAATTACATGCAATTAACCCTAAACCAAACCAAATCCTAAACCTATAGTAAGTGCATGTCGTTACTTGTCATTACTCAGTGCTTAAAGGTATAATTACAATGTAATACTGACACCTTAAAATAAAGTGTAACCAAATGTTTTAATATGTACTATTTAGGTACTAATATGTACACTTTTGGTACCAATATGTACCTTTAAGGTATTAATATGCACTCTTTAGGTACAAAGGTGTCCCTTTTGAAAGGGTTCTGCCCCCAGTGACAGCTTTTGTACCTTTTTTTTTTTTTTTTTCTGAGAGTGTATAAGTAACATTTTGCCCACATGTAAACTCACTCATATTAGAGTACAATGTATCATCTACTAACATTTAGAATATAACTTTCGCTACAGTTACGCCTGGTGTGCACACAACTCTGGAGTTTTCGACCCTTGGAAAACGGACACTTTTGGAAACTCTGCTGACCTCATTTCAGTTTGAAAACACCAGGGTTTCAGTGTAAATAGAGACTTTTGAAAACAAAGGCGTGGCCACCCACATTGGCTCCCTGATTGGTTGTTGTGGATCCTTTCCTGATTCGTCAAGCCCCTATCCTATGACCATTACGCTACCAGAACATGACAATAACATACCAGTTTCCATGTAAACAATAACATTTTAGCAGCCATTGTTCAGATAAACTCTGTTATTTTATAATACTGCAAGACTATTATTAGAGCAATCGATGACTGTTTTTACTTCTATGCGCATGGTCATGTGACATGCGTTTTCAGCATTTTTCTGAAAAACAGTAGTATAAAAAGACATGTTACAATGAAAGCGCAGTAGTGTGGACATAGCCTTACTGTGATTGTCCGTCAACATACTTGTATGTGATTGGCTACAATGATCAACGCTTCATAAACATGTAGTAAATAGACATTAAGGCAGCTTTTCACCTAGCGCTTCCACAGATACACACGTGAGCGTTTGAAAGCAGGCGTCTATCAGAGGATCTGTCCTTCAGGGGATATATTAAGGATTGAGTGCTGTTGAGTGCATGAACTCAATGGCCAATCAGAGGTGTTTAAGAATCTGCTCAACAGCACTCAAAATGCAAGTGGGAAATGCTGGCATTGCCACATTTTTAAAATTTCAGTACTCGCTACCGACGTCTGTACTTTTGAGAACACTATATAGGGGACGAGAGATAAAAAATAAAAATAAAAATAAAAATGTGTGGAGAAAATTAATGTTGTTACAGTGAAAAAAAAACTTGTAAATAATGTCACCATGCACAAAATTCTTAATTTTCTTGAGAAGTATGATGATGATATGGATTTTTCAATTATATTTCAAAATTATTATATAATGTAAAAATTTTTCCTTCTGATTTTTTTTTTTTTTTTTTTTTTTTTTTTTGCGAAATATAACCCAAACCTGATGTTGTGAAAGAATCCAATTATTGCGCTATTGCTGGAGAATTTTGTATCGTTTACACTTGTCATGGATCTTATTACATGTCAGATTCACCAACATACCCTTGTTTTGACATCATGCAAATCCTTTCCCCATGTACAGTATGCAGCAGACACTAAGTCTTTGCAAGTACAGAGAGCTTCATATTTCACCTTTAAGACTGATAATCAAAAAAAAACCCTTTCATACGAGAAGCTTCTCTTATTCCCTTTAATCTGATCCTAGATCAGTTATACGGTTCCGCTTTTCAAGGAGAAACTCTGGATGCCACCATAAATCTTTTCACTGGTACAGAACAGTTAAAATCATTTGCTATAACAATCTAGAAAGCCTCAAAGGAACTCCTCTTCCTGTCACAAAAGAAAAACACCGAATGGAAATAATTGATTTGACCGTGATAGTGCCACTGAAGTTGTCGGGGATATGCAGACGAACTCTCCGCAACTTGTTTTGCTTGTTAGTGAGGCGCAACAAAGCGGAATGAGAAGAACACAGTCTGATGTTGACTGATCTTAACTGTGATTTTGAGAACTCCTAAGTCAAAAGAGCCATTTTTCAGATAGTTGCATATTTTTATCTTGTTTAGTAAAAAATCTTAAATACGAAACATTTACTTGAGGTGCAAAATTGTGTGAGATACTTGAGTCTAATTGACTTAGTCTTTTGTTCACTCTCTTCCGCACGCATGAGGCGATTCAGTTGATTTGTTCAGAACGATCCTGCGAGTAGCGCCCCCTTCCTGACGTTTCCTTTAAGCATGCAAAAATGCAGGTTAGATTTTAAAATTCGTTTTATCCTGTTTTTACTACCCACCGCGTCAAAACAGCCTTTAATACGGTAATGAATGCCGATAGATGATCTGATTAAGAGGGAGCATGGACGTATGGTGTATTTTTAACTGCTACATTATTTAGATAAATAAGACTTTGAATAAAATCCCCAACATTAATTTCAGTGAAATGTAAAGTGCCTAATGAGATTTATGCGTGACATTTCCCCCCCTAGTTCTGTCTCATCTTAATATCTTTTGAGTCTCAAACCAAACCAAACATAATCCCATGAAGAGAGCAGATCAAATACAAACCTTCTCTGCCCCATTAACCCTAAAATTCAAGGCGTCGACTGTTATTGCTTTACTTTTTTCACATCGGTGCGACCTGATTTGAGAAAACAGAAAAAAAGGCTGTTGTCTTATCATTTGCCGAATGAGTTGGAAAACTTCCAACACCCATAATGCACTAGGCATGATCCGAGGCCACTTCCACAAGTCTGCTATGGATACGCTTTACCAGATTCTGCAACCGCATACCTCCCTATATAGTGGGGGAAAATCAGTATGTGACAAAAGAAGTAAGTCTGAATTCACACTACTCATAAAGGAGTAGGCAAAAAGTACATGGATGGCCTACTACTTCCAGCGAGAATCTGAAGTATGCATGTGATGGACACTTGAAGTTATGGGAGAGGATTTGTGGATGGCAGTGAAGCACTGTAAGGAATTACTGTAAAAATTACAGCATTATTTTACAGCCGCTGGCTGTTTTTTAATAATGCAGCATATTGCTGTAAACTGCAATGCATTCTGGCGTCACATGTTGGTTTGACTCAAATTTACAGAATATTGCTGTAAATTGACCCTTCGTAATTTAAAAAATACAGTTATTTACTGTAATCAGAGAATACAGGGAAATTCTGTAAATAAAATTACAGTAACACTACTGTAAATTTTACAGTAACTGGCTGGCAACCCCGCTGCCAGTATTATACTGTAAAATTTACAGTAATTTTTTAACAGTGAGCAACATAACTGACTCTGGTAGATCACATGATAATGACAACATGGTGGATGTAGTGCATCCGAATTACATTCATACTACACACATTCATAGCGGTCATGAAGTAATTGCTTATTCAAAATAAGTACCTACTTGAGAGTATGATATTTCGGACGGAGCCAGAGAGTGGTGCAGGGATGACATGAAAACCTGAAAAGATTTTCTTATGGAGTTTTATAATGGGGTTTCGATATTTATGAGTAAATTAAAGCCTGCGGTAAATATAACTTTATGGTATTTTGGTCATTTGTTCAACATGTTTGAAACCTGCAATTGCAGTTGTTTGCGTAATTTGTATATTTACGTGGGTTGTGCCTCGGCACAAAATTAATCTAATGTTTGCTGTCAATCGCATCGGTGTGGATACCGTATTTCGGAATCACAGATTGTAGTCTTGGAAGTGTGACCGAAATAAGAATTATGTTCATCTGAACAAGTGGCATGTCTGCTACTTTTGTTCTGACCAACTGAGGGGAAAAAAGCATTACAGTATATCGCGCTGCCAGCAGTGATTAAATCTAACGATTGCTTACCTCATGTTATGTCAAACCATGCAAATTATTATTATTGTTATACTTGGCTCTCAAAATGTTAGTTGACATCAGTATTACGTGACTGTGTATTTAGTATGGCAAGCCGTTTTGACTTTTATTCATTTTCAGGATATGAACTTGTGATATCAACAATTACATGTTCACTGGTTAAAATGTTAATTCTTGATATCAACAATTCAATTCCCACTAGTATAAACTATAATTGTTGATATCAAGAATTGTATTTTTACTAGTGAAATCTCGCCATAGGCTGCCATTCAAATTCAATTGTTGATAATTTCTTACTAGTTGAAATTCCAGTTTCACATATCAGGAATGCAATTCCTACTAGTAAAAATGCAAATTTCTGATATCAACAATTACATTGTTACTAGTGCAAATGTCTATTCTTGATATCAACAATTGAATTGCTACTATAGTAAAAATGCTCATTTCTGATATCTTAAAATGAATTCCTGATATCAATATAGTTTCTGTTATCTTAAACGGCGTTCTTACTAGTAACAATCACATTCATGATATCAGAAATGAACATTTTTACTATAGTAATTCAATTGTTGATTTCAAGAATAGACATTTGCACTAGTAACAATGTAATTGTTGATATCAGAAATTTGCTTTTTTACTAGTAAGAATTGAATTCCTGATACGTGAAACTGGAATTTCAGCTAGTAAGAAATGACTTCTTGATATCAACAATTGAATTTGAATGGCAGCCTATGGCAAGATTTCACTTTTAAAAATACAATTCTAGATATCAAGAATTATAGTTTATACCAGTGGAAATTGAATTGTTGATATCAAGAATTAATGTTGTTACTAGTGAAACAAAATCTAATTGCTCATATCAGGAATTAACATTTTAACTAGTGAAAATGTAGTTGTTGATATCACAAGTTCATATCCTGAAAATGAATAAATGTCAAAACGGCTTGCCATAATTTAGTGTGTATTAGCGTTACAAATTGATTTAATTTTCTGTACAGTCTAAGCACTAAAGTTAATACAATTCGCCATTAAGCTGCTTTGAGGAAAGGCTATAAATGATCCGATTTTGGATCATTTTTAACAAAAAAAAAGTTACTGACAGCAGCTTTAACAATAAAACACTGAGAACTTGATACATCTCAATTATCTTATCTTCAAAAGCTGAATGTACTGTACACTTTCATTAGACATTCTCCTCATTGTCCTCATGTCCGTAATTCTTAAATAGTCTCTTTGTTGATGGATAAGAATCATCATTTACTTAGCAAGTAGTAGCAAAAATTCTGTATTGAAGTTTTGGTAAAAAGTTTTTCTTCATTTCTTATTTCAAAGAGAATAAACGCTGTATTCTCTGTAATCTGTTATGTGTTATCTGCCTTCTTTAGCTGCACTGCCTTTTATGTTTTATTCATTACAGCTTGATTGAAATGTAATTCGCAAAACAATTTACAACGAGAGTCTTTTCATTTCCCCCCCATTTTCCCACCATGCCCATTATTCGTTTGGCTACATCAATTTATGGAAACGCACCCTCAGTCATTTCCTCGTTGAAGTGATTGATTTGTTTGTCGTGGATTGACAGTTTCCTTGTGCATTATTGAACAAAGCTCTGCGACTACAATTAAGACAATTTCAGCGGCAGCTGAAGTGGTAGTTAAGGCAGCCCACTTGTGCAATGACCCTTTTTTCAAGTTGTCACTATTTGGGAGATGGGAAGTAAAACTGTCAAAACATAGAAGGTCTTTTTGGTTGATCTAATATGCATCCACTCAAACTCCTGCATGCTTTAGGAATACCAGTGCAATTTCACCTCAAAATCAGCCCTTCGCTTCACAATGCTACAGCAGGTCAAGCAAGGATAAAGCAAAATAGCTCCCAAGAAACTTTGGTGTGGTGTGTCCTTTCCCCACAAAAGTCTAGGTTGTATGTCCTGAGGCACCGAGACTTTGACAGGAAGGATCTGTCTGGCATGTCTGCAGTAATTAGCGCTGACTTCTTCAGAAGAGAGTCGAGTGGGCTGCGGCGTCTCTCTCGTGTGCAAGCATCTAGGCAGATACTGACCAAGCTTTCGGGTGACTGCAACTGGATTGACCTTGAGTGGAGCAATTTGCTAAGCGGGATTTGTCATGCAATGTCGCCTGACGGTTTGTCAAAGGATTGCAGAGTAAACAGCAAGGTGCACGCATTGTCTTTACTCTCTGGGTTTGGTGTCTTATAAACAGAGATTGTTTTGTTAAATCGAGTGCACTGCTAAAATACTACTGATATTGAGAACTGTGGTTGGTCAGTTCAAGCCTCAGCTTTCTGACTTTCAGTTATATTAGCATTGGGACTGGGAGGATATGAGGTGATTTTGGGGTTCGGTAAACATGGTTTCATGGCCAAATCCTGTGCCATGGTCTTGTCAGTCATCTCGTCACATGATCAGTGAAGCTCGTGTTGGATGAGCTGGATGGGATTGAAGTGACTGTTATTCAGCTGAATTGAATGGTTTTTATTTGTATAAAGAGCAGAAACTGTGAAGGCGTAATGCAAATGTAGACGGGGCATATTCTATCCTAATTTCGCCCTCACACTCCTCGTGGCACAAGATCTCGTCACACCCCTATTCCACCACTGGATTAAGAATTAATTGCAACTTTATCTCTCAATTCTGAGAATTGCATGTTATAAAGTTGCAATTGCCTGTTTAATGTGAGATATAAACTTGCAATTCTGATTGCAAATGTGAAAAAAACACTCATGCCTGTTACTGAAGTAAATATGGAAATGATCAAAATGGATTAAATTGGCAAAAAAAAAAGGTTTAAGTAGAAGTACTAAAACTAAACAACAATAATAATAAATGAAACCTAAATAGCAATATTAAGAATATAAAAAAATAAAAACAAAAAATATATAATACAATAAAATAAACTAAATAAAATGACAAAAGCATATAATTAAATGACAAAAAATATTAATGAACATGAAATCTAAAAAATAAGAATAAAATAATTCAAATATTAATAAAACTTAAAATAACAGAGGATGGAAGGATGGATGGATGGATGGATGGATGGAAGGATGTGTATAATGTACAGTATAACAATTTTACTTTTTCTTTTTGTATGTTCATAGAAAAAAAGTCTTGGTTTTAAACTGTTTAGACCCTGGTCTTGCAAAAATTGCAAACCTCATATGAAATAAATGGGTAACACCTTACAGTAAGGTTTGACCTTTGTTAATGTTGATTTCATTATCAAAAGCAATTGTTGTATTTGTTAACATTAGTTAATGCACTGTGAAGTAACATGAACAAACTGTAATTTTAACAAAGTTTTACAAATTAACAAATACAGTAACACATGTATTGCTCATGGTTAGTTCATGTCAGTTAATACATTAATGTTAACAAATGAATCTTATTGTAAAGTGTAATAATTTAAGTCCCATTTTCTCAAGGTTAAGTACATCTTTTCTGTGATCATTTGCTCTAAAAAGGTAGGCTGCTGGGGGAATCAGACATTTTGTACGCTGTCCGTGGAGAGTGCCAATCATGTAGTCACCCTGTCATAGATAAAATATCATACGGTTGGTTACTCCATATTATATAAATATATTGCTTGAAGTATTCCTTGACTCAATCTCATGATATTGAGTCAACGGTGGCCTTTGACAAAAACCACAATTGTGAAATATGACATTAAGGATTTCAGACATTGTATTTCATTTCTGAGGTATCGATCCACTCAGTGGCTTCTGATGTCGAGCACGAGATGGTCTTGGAACCCTAACTTCTAGCTGTCTTAATAATCCCACTTACTTCACAATGGAAGGACAAGGGCAGTTTGAGTCATTATGCAACTAGTGTCGGATCAGGACATCGTAGATGTCGAGGCCAGATGGGAATACTTAGTGACAAATCATGCTGACTCCAACATGCGGGAACGAGGGACCAAAATCTGCCTCAGGAATAAATCTGACCCAAGTGCACAAACAAAGATATACTGATTTTTTTTTTTTTTTTTTTTTGCAGAGGCATAAGTCATGTTTGGATAAAAAACAAAAAAACAAATGTCATGTTTTCATCCATAGGTACTACTTACTACTATTTCGCACCGAATAGTTCTAGGAACTCAGTTATAGGAGCTAACCACCAGGATAGAATGGAGGAGCCGTGCCGTGATCGGAGCGGATCGGTTTTGTGACAACGGAGATGTAATGTAAACGCATAATCTGCACAATTTAAAGAGCAGAACGTTTCAAAGGCCAAAGTCTTTCACCAATGAAGAAACCACAACGATCCAAAATCAAAATCAGAGATTTCAGTATGAATCTAATTATCCTCATAGCAAATTATATGATCTTTTAAAGCTTTATATTAATTATATGTCAAAAATTGCATTTAGTTCTCACAAGCAATATCCAGAAAGTCTCCTGATCTCTGAAGGAGCAAATTTTGAGAATTTTTCTTTGCATTTTGGCAGGTAATTCTCTTAGGAACATCATTTTAGGAGTTCAGTTGATACTGAAAAAAGACACCTTCAATAATCTCCTGATCTGAGCAATATGATCCTCTGGGTTGTTGTAAATTGTAAAGTATTACCTATTCATTTGCATTTATGTAAATGCTTATATAAGTGCACACATATATTGTTAAAGTAATATAAGTGAAATGTCCACGTGTTCAAGACCAAATCAAAATTATGTCTAGTATAAATTGCTCCACCAATGAAACTAGTTCCCTTTCAAAAGCTACACTCAAGCTGCACTTCAGCGCTATGAGAACGTCTTTAGTCTTGACCGGCTCTGAATATGTGTCTGAACACGTCAATGAAATTGACATATATTTATAGCCTCCGTGATGTCATCACTGTGCGCCAACGAGAGGCTATAAATAGATGAGCCACAGGTGCATCTGCGGGTCTTTTTTCTTCAGAGGCCTAGCGTGAAGTGTGTGTTGTGAACTGCTCTCTATCTGTCCTTTACAAACTTTGTTAGGAGTTAGTATAGGAGAAAAATCTGAAGAAATTTCTCTTTCTATTTCCTCTTCATCAAGGAACATATTCAGAATTGTTAATATATATTTAACTACATTATATTTCAAGATAGAAGAGAGAATATGAGCCAGCAAAACAAACGGTGTGTGTCTCCATGCTCCCATTCAATCGCCAAGGCAGACACACACCAGTATTGTTTTGTGTGTTTGGGGGAGAAGCACGCTTCCCTTGCGTTAGAGGGAGGTGAGTGCGAGTACTGAAGATCTTTCTCTTTCTATTTTCTCTTTATCACGTAAAAGATTCAGAGCGGTCTTGTTAATATATATTTAACTATATTATATTTCAAGATAGAAGAGAGAAAATGAGCCAGCAAAACAAACGGTGTGTGTCTCCGTGCTCCCATTCAATTGCCAAAGTTGACACACACCAGTATTGTTTTGTGTGTGGCTCGTGTTTGGATTTGGATGACGAGTGAGAGACGGGTCCTTCCCTTTCGCTTGCTGCATCTCCAGATCCATCTGCATGATTCTGTAGTGCATATCGGTGCGTCTTCGGTTCATGCGGCGGATGATGACTCCCTTTTTGAGTCTGCCGCCTCTTGGCGTTCCTCATGCGACACTAAATCTGTTGAGGAATTGCTCGAGGTCGTAACTCGCGCTGTGGCTAGGTTACAGCTTGACTGGCTCCCCAAACGCTCAAAATTAGAAGATCGGTTTCTCTCCCTTTCTTTGAGGACCTCATGAAAAAAAAGTATACTTCTCGTGTTTTTTGCCCTCGACGTCGATTTAATCGACCATCATGGGTGCTGAGGCACGGGGGTATACGACAATGCCCCAGGTAGAAAAGATGCTTGCAAGCTATCTCTCGCCTGGGTCAGCATCGTCACTTAAGAGACCGATGCTTCCATCTAAGCCTTGCTGCCAAACATCAACTCTCGTGGGCAATCAACATCAACTTTTCAAGCTGCAGGTCGGGCTGGTGCTGCAGACATATCAGGCCGACCTATTGAAGGACTTGAGTGCAGATTCCATTGTCCTATGGCTGCTATGGTCAGCACGAGAGGCATCTGTGGCTTAACCTCACGGGTATTAGAGACAAGGACCGGGTCTTTCTTCTTGACGCGCCGTGTCATGGCCTGTTTTGTGAATCTATGAATACACTCAAGGGAGGGGCTGTCAGCCACCCAACCCCAACCGGGTCCTTCACACAAGGAGGCTAAAAAGCAGAGCGTGGCGACTCGTGCTCCCTCGTAGAGACTGGGGCCGTCTCGTCGCCCTTACCAGCCTCCCAAGCAAGACCTCAGGGCTATTCTCTCAGGGAAAAGAAGTCCTGAAGGTCTTGCTCCCTTGTGGGATTTTCCCCCTCAGGACAGGGCGTGTATTAAGATTGTCTGTACCGCCCTCTCTCAAAGTTCCCATAATAAACCCTCCTTCCCCGCCCCCTCTGGTGTTTCGGGGGGCAGCGGTTTCCAGCGAAAAGTTAAATGTTCTGTTGTTTCTCGTTACAAACCGGGATGCGCAGCATCTAACATCACCCCTAGAGGAAGTACAAAAGTTAGTTCCCATTTCTGAGAGCTTGGCAGCGTAAGAACTGCTGCCAGGGATTTATGCCTGGGTTCTATAAACAGTAGAGTTAGGATACAGAATCCAATTCTGTCGTCGTCCCCCGCGTTTCAACAGCGTGGTCTCCACTACCGTGAAGCCAGGGCAGTCAACGTTACTATTACAAGAGCTTCAGACTCTCTTAAAGAAAGGGGCCATAGACCATGTTCACCTGCCAGAGAGAGAGTCAGGCTATTACAGCAGATACTTCCTGGTCCCCAACATCACATCCACATCCTCAAATCCAACATCACGATTGGTTTATCATGATCGATCTAAAGGATGCATATTTTCACATATATTGCCACAACACAGGCGGTTCCTGAGGTTCGCTTTCGGGGGCGACGCTTACCAGTATCAGGTCCTTCCAGTTGGCCTAGCAACCCGCACATACATGAAATGCATGGATGCAGCACTGGCTCCGTTGTGACTCCGGGGTATCCACATTTTGAGTTACATAGACGACTGACTACGTTAGCACAGTCTCAAGAGATGACACTACAACACAGGGATGTCGTACTAGTTCATCTCATTTCTCTAGAGCTGAGACTAAACGAGAAGCAAAGCATTCTCTGTCCCACCCAGAGAACGACATATCTGGCGGTCATATGGGATTCGACCATAATACGGGCACATTTTTCTCCCATTTGAGTCAAGACCATTCTAGTACCCTAAAGAATGTCAGGCTAGGCCAACATTATACTGTCCTCCAGTATCAAAGAGTGTTAGATCTCATGGCGTCAGTGTCTTTGGTTATACCTTTGAGCCTGTTACACATGAGACCGGTTCAGTTGTGGCTCAAAGCTAGGGGATTTTATCTGAGGGCCAAACCCCTGAGCAAGAATAAAGGTTACGCGCCGGGGGCTTCGTACCTTAACTATGTGGCTGAGACCCTAGTTCCTTGCCTTGGGTCCCACTCTATGGGCACAGTGTCGTCGCGAATTGCTAACGACAGATGACTCCCTGTCAGGCTGGGGTGCGGTCTTAAGTGACCATCCAGCCTAAGGGGAATGGGAGAGTCATCAACTCGTCTGGCACATCAATTGCCTAGAGCTGATGGCCATATTTCTGTCCCTGAAATACTTTCTCCAAACAGACTGTCATGTCTTGGTGCGGGTGGACAATACAGTGGCAGTCTCTAGTATATCATCAAGGGAGGTGTGTGCTCATGTAATCTCAACGAGATGGCGAGACAGATCTTCTTCTGGGCCCAGGGAGAAATCCTGTCACTACTTGTCTCTGAGTCACCCAGCCCCTAGGTCTGGATGCGAAGGCGCATACATGTCCAAAAATGAGCCTGTATGCCTTTCCTCCAGTTTCTCTGCTCCCGGGAGTTCTAGCCAGAGTTCGCCAACAGAAGACTTGCTTCTTGCTGACAGGGTCGTGTTGGACGAACAGAATGTAGCTCTCGGAAATAATGGCTTTCCTCGATGGCTCGCCGTGAGCGATGCCGAAAAGGAGAGACCTTCTGTCTCAGGCTCAGGGGACAATATTTCATCCCCGGCCGGAACCTTCATGTTTCAGGGTACCAACTGAGGGACTCAAGTCTTTCACCAGACATTATCCAGACTATCTTAAGACTATCTAGTATGCTAGAGCTCCCTCTACCAAAGCAAGTTATGCCAATAATAGGCTATTTTTCAAAGATGATGCCCCGCTACTTTCGGCTCTTTCGGCTTGCCACGCTCTTACTGACAGAATACCGTTGGTCCAGCGCTCCCTGCTCTCTCGCTGCATTCGAGGAGCTAGGTGACTGAGGCCCCCTGCTAGAACCAGAATTCCTTCTGGGACCTAACTGTAGTCCTGGAAGGATTGGTTCAAGAGCCCTTTGAACTTTTGGAGTCAGTTTCAAATAAGCTGCTAACTCTGAAAATGTTTTTTTTCTCATGACAATAACGTCTCTGAAGAGAATTGGTGATCTACAGGCTCTGTCCATTATGCCATCCTGTTTAGATTTGTCCCAGGTATGGTGAAAGCAATTCTGCATCTTTAGCCTGATTACTTACCAAAGGTTCCTTTCTCGACCTTACATCCAGTAATTCTCGAAGCTTTCTGCTCTCTGCCGTTTACCATGCCGGATCAGGAAAGACTTCACAAACCGTGTCCAGTCCGTGCTCTTCAGATCTATGTGCACCGCACTAGCTAGTGGCGTAATTCAAACTGACTGTTCGTCTCCCATGGAGGCCGTAGCAAAGGCGGTACAGCCTCGAACCACGTCACACTGGGTGGGAGATGCTATTCCCCTTGCCTACGAGGCGCATGGTCTTACTTCGCCAAGAGGCATCAGGGCACATTCAACCAGGGGGGTTGCCTCTTCAAGAGCTTTGGCGGGGGGCGCCCCCCTGAAAAGTGTTTGTGATGCGGCAGGCTGGTCCTCTCCGCATACATTCATAAGATTTTACAGCTTAGACGTTAATGTTACTCCGGGCTCTAGCGTCCTTGAGTCAACGTCTCGAGCTGGTGTTTGAGACTCTTTGTGCCTTGTGAGACACTTCAAAGCCAGAGGGTCCGGACACTCAGTGCAGCGGCGTGGGTATTCTCGTTGCGCAGCTTGAGTGTAGCTTTTGAAAGGGAATGACCCAGGTTAATTAATTGTAACCCTGTTCCCTGATAAAGCAGGAACGAAAGCTGCACTTCCTTGCCGCACTTGGATGTCCCAGGACTGCTCTTCAGACAAAAGAACCTGCAGATGCACCTGTGGCTCATCTATTTATAGCCTCTCGTTGGCGCACAGTGATGATATCACGGAGGCTATAAATATGTCAATTTCATTGACGTGTTCAGACACATTCACAGCCGGTCAAGAATAAAGACGTTCCCATAGCGCTGAAGCACAGCTTTCGTTCCCACTTTATCAGGGAACAGGGTTACAGTTAAGTAACCCGGTCGTTCATAACTAAGCCAAAACTATGGAACAAGTTAACATTTTTGAATGAATCTGTTGAATGAATGATTCAATGACTCACTCGTCAAGACAGTAGATAGCTGCGTCCGATATCATATATTTCCCTACTATACAACAGGCAAAAACAGTATGTGGCAAGTTTGTCTGAACTCATAGTACTCATAAAAGAGTAGGCAAAAAGTACCTGGATGTAGCTTCGGTGAGATTCTGAAGTGCGTATACGATTAACACTTTATTATCCCATGAAGACCGCAAGAGAGGATTTGTGAATGGCAGCGAAGCAATGCAACTGACACTGGTAGGGTCAAATGATAAGGGCAACATGGCCAATGTAGTACATTTATATTGCATTGTAAGTACTCATTCAAAATACCTACTCGAGAAAATGTCACTTGTCTCGTTCCTGAATGAATCATCATTTATAAACGAAACAAATGGGTAAATGATTCAATGAGTCACTCATGAAGATGATGGTCTCTTGATGCATTCCAGAATGGATGAATCGGTTGAGTGGATGGGTGATTAATTTGACTCATTTATAAAGACAGTAATTTGTTTCCACCTACTGGTGCAACAATGTAATGTACAGAAAATCAGTATATTAGCATTCAATAGCACAGAAACATGGAAAACAGCTTGGCCTTGGATTTTCATGTCTGCTATTAAAATCCACTCTTTAAAGGTAATTTCTGTTATGCTTGGTTGTGTCATATCATCTGATTCATTTTTATGCTTCAAGTCCCAATTTAAAATCCAGGTCACACCGTTCGGATTCCAACAACTTAAAGGTTTGAGTCTTTCATCTGCAAAATCAGATCTTAAGCACGTCTTTGAAGAAATTTGTTGCTGGTCCACAAGGCTATGTGGCCAAATTGCAGTGGCATCAAGACCTCCATGCTTAAGGGTGTTCAATTTACTGCGATTCCCGCCTCGCATGTGCTGTGAATACTGACAACTGGCTAATGGACCTCTGTTTCATCAGGGAAAATATGTCTGGATCTGGATGATAAAAGAACACTGGCTAGACAAAGATCAAAAAGGAAATTGTATTTTGAAATGATATATTCAAAAGTGACAAACACAAACATAGCCTCAGAAAAAGATTAGGCTTAAGTAATACCATGTGATTATTTTAAACTACAACAGCAATTCTCTGAGTCATGAAGGACTCAATCTGTCTAGACAGAAGATATAGGATTGCAAAGTGATGCTAAAACTGACATTAAAAACAAACAAAAAATAACTGTGGTGAGAAAATCAACTATGCAAAAACAGAGATACAAATTCTTGTTCATTGTATGTACTAAAGAGATGCCTTCAAATTTATGCCAATTAATATTTAGCTATAACTGCATAATTGTCAAAATCAGTGGTATGCAAAGGAGGTGAGTGCTTGTGGAATGAACGTGGAAGCCGAATGCGATTTCTACCTAGGGAAACCCCAAAATATGGGGATAAATCTGTCCTTGACCATAAAAGTAAACTAGTCCCAAAACTCAATATAAAATGTATCATTTTATAGCGAAACAGCATTAAAAAACTTTTACATGGCACTTTTTAACTTGTCAAGTTAATTTTGTGTGCCTTTTTCAGTGTATGCAGTTATGTATTTGTCTATTTTGTTTTCAAAGATGAAACATTAGTGCAAAATTGATATATTAACTTGCAATTATGCAGTCCAATTTTAAGAAAAAAACTTGTTTTCTCAGAATTGTGAGTTTATATCACTCAATTCTGAGAAATAGAAGTCAGAGTTGCAAGAGTCAAAAGTCAGAACTGTGAGTCACAATTTACATTTTTAATTTTTTATTCCGTGGCAGGAACACTTCCATACTTTTGTCATTTTATTATTATTTATATATTTTAAATATTGCTATTGAGGTTTATTTATTTCAGTTTCAGATTTATTTTAATTACCAGAAAAAGTTTTTAATAGTTTTAGTTTTAGTAGTTGACGACACTCCAATTTCAAAGTTTACACTAAGAAGAAGCCATTCAAATGTGCTCATGATAGATAATTCATTTACATTCGTCTTTTGTCTAACGTGGTTCATTTTAACATGTGATTGGTGTAAGGGTTCAATGTAGATGTCTACAATTCTCACGTGATTGGAATACATATTTCCTGAGTTATTTACATTACTCAGACCTTCATCGGTTTTCAGACTAGGATTGCGTCCACATTGTCTCTTGATTTAAAGGTCACATCCTCCAAAGACAGAAGTAGTGAGAACATGTGCTGCCATTCCATGTTGGCTGATGACAGATCAGTCCAGACGTTGATTCATGGCGATGAGCAAGATGCTGACGAATCCTGGAATGAATCGCACTTAGAGGTGTATTAGAGGTGTAACAGGACACACGAAGGTTACAAAATTCATCAGAGATGAAATAGATATGACCTTTTGATTTTTTATGTTCTCTGTATCTCGGCAGTTGGAATTGTGATGGAGTGTTTTGCCATTCTTTCATATCCATGTCGATGCGGAAGTGATGATGTTAACGGAGGACATTGATGTATGTCAAACTGTAATATTGTCTTCATGTTTTATTTTTTTTTTCAGCCTGCAGAAAATGTTCGATAAAAATCACAGATACATGGAATGGCACAGAAGAAAAAAAAAGCTTACAATTTGGAAGGTTGCTGGTTTAAGCCTCATAAGGCCCTTATAAATATGATATTAATGCTCACAATGAGATTAGTCGACAAGGACTGACCAGAAAGTTTGAAGTTTCAACAGTTTGAAGTTTTTCAGTTTGAAGTATGTTGACGTTTTTAGTAGTTTTAATGCCATGCAGTGGATGAATGGATGGATGGATGGATGGATGAATATATAGATAGATGTGTGCATGGACAGATGATAGATGACGGACAAATGGATAGATAGATAGATGATGGGTGGATGGACAACTGGACGGCCGGACCTGATGGAAGGATGAGTGGATGGATGGGTAGATGGATGGTCTGACCTGATGGGCAGATGGACGGATGGCCGGTCTGACCTGATGGATGGATGGATGGATGGTTGAATGGATAGATGATGGGTGGATGGACAGATGGATGGCCAGACCTGATGAATGGATGGAAGGATCAGTGGATGGATGGGTAGATGGATGGTCTGACCAGATGGATGGATGGATGGATGAATAGAAGGATGGGTAGATGGATAGTCTGATCTGATGAGCAGATGGATGGATGGACGGTCTGACTTGATGGATGGATGGATTGATGGATGGTTGAATGGATGAATGGATAGATGATGGGTGGATGGACAGATGGACGGCCAGACCTGATGGATGGATGGGTAGATGGATGGTCTGACCAGATGAATGGATGGATGGATGGATGAATACAGATGGATGGCCAGACCTGATGGATGGATGTAGGGATGAATAGATGGATGGGTAGATGGATGGTCTGACCTGATGGATGGATGGATGGATGGATGGATGGATGAATGGACGGACAGATGATGGGTGGATGGACGGATGGACAGCCAGACCTGATGGATGGAAGGATGAGTGGATGGATGGGTAGATGGATGGATGGCCTGTGTTCTGGTTTATTGCTGAGATGTTGCTATACTGTTGCTAGGGTGCTGCTATGTAGTAAATTTGGTGTTCTGGGTTGTGAGGGTGTTTAAGATGATTACTAAGAGGTGGCTAGTTGGTTACTATTGTTTGAAGGTTTAAAGAAAGACGGTTGAACCATTAGGTCAACAGACAGAATGGTCTTTCAACTTCAAACCAGTGACTTGGATCTATGTCCAATAATAATAATCCTATGCCAATGGTCTAACCTTCATGTCTTTGCATTATGGGGGAAACTGGAGTAAATTGTATTGTTTGAAATTGTCACTGTGGAAGATAAACCCAGCAGATATCAGTGAATTATGTTTCTGAGGCCTGTGTCAAATAAATGAATGAGAACTTCTATCAATCATATTTTCGCTGTGTTTCTGCTTCGTTATGCACAGTTTAATATTTTTATGCTCTTGACTGAACCTCAACACAAGATCGGAGGTAATTTTAGGTTAAGGCACAAGAAACAATGCTACATTTCCATCTTCATACCCAGCAGCACAAATATCAGTCAGATGAGTCGTGCGGAAGGCTGAGCTTGATGTCGTTTTCACACCCTTAAAACACAGCATGACACGAACTTTAATGACCCTGTTGTTCAGATACTAGTCTCACCGCTCTGGATAAATATTACTACCACTGTGAATATGACGCATAGGCTTTCATATGGACATTTAGATGTGATTAAATCAGTGGGGCTGTGAACACACACACACACACACGGAAGGCAGTCAACATGTTCTTCATGCATTTTCATACATCTTCATGAGATGATACCCATAGTGCTTTATTTGGATATGAAGAACCACATGTAGCTGCCTTTACTGCTCAGTCTCATTCAGATGAAATTAGTGTTGTTTTCATTTCAGATATCAACAGATCAATCAATGCTGCACTCAATATTCTAATATTCATCAAACGTGTTCATTTAAGTCAACATCATTATTAGAAGAAGTCACAGCATGTACAATCGATTCATTTGAAAATGGCCTGTAGCAGTGTAAAGTACAAATGAACAAAAACATCAATTTCTTTTCAACAAGTTGCACCTTGTTGGGGTTTTTTATGTATGTATACGGGGCACTGATTTTTGATGGGGTTTTTCATGAGCCACTGCTGCTTCTCCTGCCTATTTGAAATGATTGAGACAATTAGTTTGATTAATCTAAGTGTACAAAAATGAGAGGCATAGAATCAAAAAGGGACGGAAGTGAAAAAAAGAAGCATTTTGATTTTCTAATTGTATTTTAGATTGATTTTATATCAACCACCATTAATGCTCCGTGCTCCTTCCTGTTGTATGTTCAAGCTAATATGATTTCACTCTGCAAAAACCGTACATTTCAGTCTCAGTGTGAAATCCGAACAGCTCATAACTGTGCCCTGCTCTTATGTTCAACCGAAATCAAAGATCCCTCACCCTGTCTTAGCTTAAAAAAATGCCAGTGGATTTTATGCTATTGGTCAGCCTGATATTGTCCATTTTCTGTAGAATCTCTTGGGGAAGGTAAATGTCACTAAATGTCAGCCCTCGTCCAAATGCCCCGAAAGCCAAATATTACCTTATTTATTATGCCCAGTACTTCTCAACAGGTTTAGTAAAAACCTATTAACATTCTCTCCATTTTTTCAGGTCAATGCATTTGCCACAATCAGCCTTTTCATGACCTTACGACACAATAGTAGACCATCAATCTGGAGGATTGTATTTGTTTTTTAGGGCCTCAAATAATTTTGCATGGAAATGATATCAAATGAAATCAATCTATTTACTTTCATAGTTATTCTACCCTATGTTTGCCTTCCAAATTTATCCTCATTTTGCTCTGCCTCTGAAATCGGACAACTTTTCAATTCCAGATTGAAAAAACATTTTTTTTTTTTTTCTCATTGAATATCTACAGGCCAGTTTACAACTTGTATTAAGATGCATTTTGGTTAATTGGATCACAAGTAGTTGAGGGAGACAAATTCCTGTCCTGATTTTTTTCATGGGGAGGATCTATGGGCGGGTAAATGCAGGTTTTTTTTTTTTTTTTTTTTCCAGATCTTTTGATGAAATGGACAACATAAGCTCATGCAATTTACATATGAACGCACCCAGAGATTACATAAAACCATACAGAGAGCATCACCTTTCATTTCTGCTCAGAAAGCCAAAAGATCACAACAAACACTGTGAGTGTGTGTTAGAGATCAGGAATGGTGAGAGAACATACATTTTTTGTCTTCAAACCAAAATTGGGTCTGACAAAGTTTAAATCCCATCTAGCTTGCACACTTCCCATAATGTTTACACTAACTAAAGGAATCTGTTCGAATGCATTTTTGACTCCTGGAAGGGGTTGGAAGCTCAAAACATTTAAAAAATGTTGTTTTCAACTTAAAAAAAGTAGATGCCCTATTTTAATGATCTAAGCTCACGTTCCGAAGCGCATTATGCACTTAGGGCTTGTCCTGATCCTCTTTTGCTAGTTTAACGACGGAAAAAATGGTTGGTAAAAAGGTCCAAAAGGGTTGTATCTAGCCTTTTAATGAGTCATGGTTGAGTTTTGGGCGTAATGTGCAATAAACCAATCAGAGTCTCATCTCCCATTCCTTTTAAAAGACAGTTGAACTTGCAACATGGAGGATTCGATATTTGCATGATGGAAATTACAAGCGGAAAAACTGAATGCTTGATTGGAGCGAGTGCATTGGAGCATAACTTTTTGGTGGTTAAAAATCATCCGATTCACAACGGTAAGCTTGTAATAATGTTTTATAATTCGGTGAGTACTGGTGGGTTTTTACGGGAAATTCGAGCATGTCTGTGCGTCATTGCGCCACATCCCAGCTAGTAGGCTATATTGAATGTGAGGTGGATCATTTAAAGCCTTTTCTCACTGCTGCTTGATGCCGGATTGTATTGTATGACAAAAAAGTGTTAGTGATTTGACTGTACAGAAATTTAAATCTACAGGTAACACAAATACACACTAAATACACAGTCACACAATACTGATGTTGTTAACATTAACATTTTGAGAACAAAGTATAACAATAATAACTTGAAAGGTTTGACAAGATACAAGGTAAGCGATCGTTCGATTTAATCACTGCTGGCAGCGCGATTTAATGCCCCCCCCCCCTTTTTTTACAGTGTAGTTCACACCTGAATTTAGCATCGTCCACTTGTGATCCAATCGACCAAAACACATCGTAATACCAGGTTTAAACATGGCCTAGGAGTGTAAAATGTTACTGAATGTCCTTTAATGTTCCACTTCAAAGTACAAAGTCTTATTTGTATTCAGCTCACAAATCAACAGTAGAATTGTTTACCCAGATATCTGTAAAGTATGATCTATTGCACAAAACATCCATAAACATATCCGCTTTGCTGCATTATAATAGTTCTACGCCTACTGGTTATGGTGGAAATCTGCAAAACTATCAAAAGTGTCTTTTTAATAATTCATGATCCTGTCTCAAGATGCACCTGCACCCAAATAACACTGCAATAAATCTCTATTACTATAAATCTCGCTCATACGTAATCAATCTAAATGTATCTGCAATCATCCATCATCATGAAGAATCCAGCTTTGATTATATTCAGTTTTGCCTTTTGGGGTCACCATGAAGAGGTTTTTCACGCTCTCAGAACTGCATTATGGTTATCATCTATGGATGAACACACAGATGAATACAGTATGTCAGAGGGCCCCAGATATGATGATCATGAGAGTTATATAGTGTGGAAGAGACCTCAAGAGCCATTCAACGGATGTGTTGATAGCAGCCACACAATCTGCATCTAATCCATACGCATAAATCTGATACGAGTGGGACAGGATTGAGCTCTGGCTACAAAAGGTAATATCACCGTCCGCCAGCCATGCATTCAGCGGCACAAGCCCTTGAAATGGGAAGACGCTCCATACCTGCGGATGCCAAGATGGGGTGCGGAGAAGATAATGCGTCTGACTGCAGGTCCAAATGTGTGATTTGAAGACGGAGATATGGATCAGTACACTCGAGCACAATTTCTTTTTGCAAAAAGCTGTTAGACTACAGTCATATCTTAGCAGGACATTCCAGCGCGCTTGTATAAGGAAACGTCACTTTAGCAGCTCTTATCCTATACCACCAAACATCACTCTTGAAGCATATTCAAATGACACTCATCCTCGGTTTCACAGAAAAGGTTTAAAGGGATAGTTCATTCCAAAATGAAAATTCTTTCATCATTTGCTCATCCTTATGTTGTTCCAATGTTGTGAGTTTCATTCTTCTGTTGAACACAAAATAGTGCTAACCAGAAAGTTGATGGACCCCATAGAGTTTTTTTTTTTTTTTTTTAAGCTACTTAAATGTCCTAATTGAACTAAGGCTTAATCCTGGCTTAATCTAAGCCCTGTCTTTTTTCTGTAGAATGAAAGTGATTTTCTTTTCTTTTTTACTGTCAAGCTCTAAAACTAACAAGAGCACCTCAAATGTCTTGTAAGCTTAAATGTGCGTTAAATTTTTCTTGGTGATTTCTAGGGTGTTGCTCACAGTTGCTGAGGGGTTGCTAGGGCATGAATATAGATGGATGGATGGATAGACAGGTAGATGGATAGATAGATGATGGGTGGATGGACAGCAGAGCCTGATGGATGGATGGATGGATGGATGGATGGATGGATGGACAGATGGACTGTCTGACCTGATGGATGGATGGTTAGATGATGGGTGGATGGACGGATTGACAGCCAGACCTGATGGATGAATGGAAGGATGAGTGGATGGATGGGTAGATGGACTGATGAACGGTCTGACCTGATGGATGAATGGAAGGATGAGTGAATGGATGGGTAGATGGACTGATGAACGGTCTGACCTGATTGATGGATGGAAGGATGAGGGGATGGATGGATGGGTGGATGGACAGATGGACGGTCTGACCTGATGGATGGATGGAAGGATGAGGGATGGATGGGTGGATGGACAGATGGACGGTCTGACCTGATGGATGGATGGAAGGATGAGGGGATGGATGGGTAGATGGACTGATGAACGGTCTGACCTGATGGATGGATGGATGGAAGGATGAGGGGATGGATGGGTGGATGGACAGATGGGCGGTCTGACCTGATGGATGAATGGAAGGATGAGTGGATGGATGGGTAGATGGACTGATGAACAGTCTGACCTGATGGATGGAAGGATGAGGGGATGGATGGGTGGATGGACAGAAGGACGGTCTGACCTGATGGATGGATGGACAGAAGGACGGTCTGACCTGATGGATGGATGGAAGGATGAGGGGATGGATGGGTAGATGGACAGATGGACGGTCTGACCTGATGGATGGATGGATGGAAGGATGAGGGGATGGATGGGTAGATGGACTGATGAACGGTCTGACCTGATGGATGGATGGATGGAAGGATGAGGGGATGGATGGGTGGATGGACTGATGAACAGTCTGACCTGATGGATGGAAGGATGAGGGGATGGATGGGTGGATGGACAGAAGGACGGTCTGACCTGATGGATGGATGGACAGAAGGACGGTCTGACCTGATGGATGGATGGAAGGATGAGGGGATGGATGGGTAGATGGACAGATGGACGGTCTGACCTGATGGATGGATGGAAGGATGAGGGGATGGATGGGTAGATGGACAGATGGACGGTCTGACCTGATGGATGGATGGATGGAAGGATGAGGGGATGGATGGGTAGATGGACAGATAGACTGTCTAACCTGATGGATGGATGGATGGATGATGTGTGGATGAACGGCCGAATTGACCTGTGTTCTGGTTTATTTCTGGGGTGTTGCTATGAAGTACATATGGTGTTCTGGGTTGTGAGGGTGTTTAAGGTGGCTACTAGGAGGTGGCTAGTTGGTTACTATTGTTTGAAGGTTTTAACGGCCAAACTAATCTGTGTTCTGGTTTGTTGCCAGGGTGTTGCTATACTGTAGTAATGAAGCTGAAAATTCAGCTTTGATTACAGGAATAAAATACATTTTACCATTTTAATTTTCAATAATATTTCACTGTTTTTACTGTGTTTTGATCAAATAAATGTAGCCTTGGTGAGCATAGAGAGCCCTTTCAAAAAATCTTGACCCTCTATATGTATATTGTACATTGTAAATTAGTTCTACATGTCATGAAATCAACTATGTCTGACGACATTTGATACTCATTTGGCTCATAATGTGTGATGCAGATTACTCTTACATTCTCCTTTTTACTTTTACTGCAGACTGTTAGCTATTTAATATGCAAATAATCCATCTTAAGTGTCTCCATTGAGAGAACATCAGCTCGTAGATGAACGCGTTTGCAATTAACAACTTTCTCTGACTGAATGTTGTAATAGTTAATTAGTGTTTGGGTGCAGAAACGCATCCCAGTGGCAGCTGGACTATCCCATAATTCAGTTCATAATCAGCCCAATGTGTTTCCCCTCTTCATGGCTGACCCAGTCGCCCGGGCGAACAGTCTTCGACACTTACGACTCCATAATGTCAAAATATACATCACTAACCTGCATAATTTGACAAAGCATCCCTGTTAAAAGGCCAATATTTACCCCTTTGACACTGTCAAAGTCGTCTGTCATTGTTGGCGGGCGTTCGCTGATCTATTGACATGCGGCCTATGCAAGCTTGCAATCTGGTGCCCTTTGCATAAGAATGGTGGGTGATAACCATCATATTTCTGATAATTAAGTCTGAAATTGTCATCACACCAGAGTTCATGAAATAAATCTACCATTAGCAACTAATAAAGAGCTTTGCAGAAGGTTTTCATAATAAAGAGACTCTCACTCTGCCGAAGGGCAGTTAGTGAGGACTTAGGTAAGGCTACTAAATCAAATGATAAGGTCATCAGAGACTTAAACATAAAAATACAATTATAATTATGAAAAGAGCCCTTCATTTTTCTTCTGGCACCCTGAGTTCCTCCGAACCCAATAATATTGCGCCTGTGTTTATATAACATATAGCTATAAAACTCTTGTAATTCAGCTGTAATTCATTTTATTTATGTGTGCCTTTCAAGATACTCAAGAACACCTTACAAGTAACAAAATACATGGACAATAAATATAAATAAAAACAATAATACACAAAGCTATAACAATCAGAATAAGCCAATCTAAAAAAAAAAAATAGAAGTTGAAAGACCAGAAGAGCACAACTAAAATCTCTACATCCCATAGTAGTCAAATGTATAAATTGTATAACTAACATCACAGAAGACAAGCAGAAGACCTGACAGATCGGGTTGGAGAACACACATGAAGAATTTCTTGCAAATATGAAGGTGCTAGATTATGGTGATAATTATAAGTGATAAAGTTAAATCTTGAATTGAATCCGATATCTAACTGGAAGCCAATGGAGTTGCCTTAAGTCTGGAGTAATATGCTCAAATAACGGTGTTCCTGTAATGATTCGGGCTGCTGAATTCTGGAAGATTGTAAAGAAGTTTCTTTGAAACACCACTGAGAAGAGAATTACAATACAGATGTAACTAATGCATGTACAAGGACAGCAGTACTACTAGTGGAAAGAGATGGTCGAAGATGATTTATATCTCCGAGATGATAATAATCTAAACATGTAAATGTTATTTACATGTGTCACAAAAAAAAAAAAAAATGCTGTCAAGGATGAAACACAGACTCTTAACCTGAAGGGAAGGAGATATAACAGAATTGCCAATAGTCAGTGTAAAACTTTCACAGTTTTGCTATTTTGATTTAGTGCCTATATTAACAGAGGGCCCAAAACGGAGCCCTGAGTCACGCCACTAAAATCTAAGATGTGCGTGATTTAAAATTTTTAATTTGAATAAACTGTCCGATAGTCTGACCGATATATAACATTAAAAACAGATTTTGCTGCTTAATATTTTTGTAGAAACAATGACGCCACTCAAGCATTTATGGCAAGATTTGAAAAAGAAATAAAAAGAGATGTAGCATTTCATTTTAAAAATAACACCACATAACCATTATTAATAATTGAGCAGCAAATCAGTATTTTACAATGATTTCTGAACGATCAAGTGACTGAAAACTGGAGTAAAGATGCTAAAAAATTGGTAACACTATTTTAAGGTTGTTACATGAATATCTGTTTGGACTGTTTTGCCATATCCCTGGTTTTAGGTTCTGTTTCTATGGTTTCTCGTTTGAGTTCATTATCAGTTCATATCTGTCAGTTGTATGTAGTTCATTAGTATAATACCTCCCTGTGTTATTTAAGCCCTGTGTTTTCATTCAGTCGTTGTTTGTTGTTGTTGACGTTAGTTTCATGGTGTGGCGTATAGCTCTCCTTTTCCTTATCAAACTTCTATTCAATGTTTCCCTTCGTCGTGCACTTCATCTTCCCGGACACACATCATACAAAGGTGACGTAGTTACACGTTACTACATGTACTTATAATAGTAATAACCGTAAACCAAACCCTAAATATAACTAACTCTTTAGTAAGTACATGTAGTTAATTAATACTAGTAGTAAATTACTCAGTACTTATTTTATATATTACAGTATATTTGGTCAAATAAATAAGCATAAGAGACTTTATTGAAAATAGTTCAGAAGAACATTTAATTAGAAGAATCAAACTAAATTTGAGTCATATTTGATACTGAAGTGAATTGAATGTGAGCCTTTGGCTTCCTGTGAAATGAAATGTTCTGATTCTCAGTGCCTGACCCGAGGTTATCAGTGAGGAGAGCTGTGTTACAATTTTCTTTGTTCTTGTTTTCTAAGGAGCATGTAGTCGTTGTTCTTCCTATTGTGCGTCTTCTATGTCAGTCTCTCGATTTCCATTATTCATCTGCCCTGGATATTCCACCTGGTATTGTCTGTCTGTTTGTCCCTAGCGATACCTCTACTTTGACTTCAAACAAATTAATTTTAGATAATATGGGCCACTGTGTTAGTCTTTTCCCACTTTAAGGCAAGAAGACGTGCTTTGAATATGCAGCGATTTGCATAATGCTGATCAGCAGAAATGCTAAGATGTTAATTGAAAACGTGAAGTTGCACAAGGTAACTTAATAAAATGGGAGAATCAGAAATTTCACAGTCAATTTTAAAGGAACAGATCAGCTGAAAATGAAAAGTCTTTCATCATTCATTCCCCCCATGTCAATTCAAACCCTGTGACTTTCTTTCATCCGTGGAACACAGAAGGAGAAATTCGAAATGTTGGCGTGGCTCTTTGTCATTGAATGAAAGCGAGTGGTGACCAGGGGCTGTCAAACTCCAAAAAATGAGAACAAAATACCATAAAATAGTCCTTATGACTCATGCACTACTTTCAAACTCCTTTGTGATTGACGAAAGAAAGCAATTCATTTGGGTTTGGAACAACATGATGTATTAAATGAGGTTTTATTTTTGGCTAAAATATCCCTGTAATGAATCCTGATGAAATGATTAATTTGTATGGTCACGCTGCAGTGAGAAATAATGATCCTCAGACAAGATATAAATATATAATTTGCAGAAACTTACTTTAATGTCTAATATCCTTGATATATTTTGTAAGGATTATGTGATGAATAATACATTTATAAACAGCATTTGTTTGAAATAATAAAAAAAAGTGATGATATTAATGCTGCAATGTGTCCTTGCTGAAAAAAAAAAAACTTTATTTGTGTCTGTGTTCCTCATATACATACTATGTACTGTTTAATAACTAGATATTAACCCTGAACCCACCCATAAACCTAATCTCAACCCATTTAGTTACCTTATATTACCAGTGCTTTCTTGGGTAAGTACACTGTTAGTACACTTTAAGTGCACGTCCCTGTAAATAAAGTGTAACCACTTTTTCAAAAGAATACCTATTCATAGAGTATGCGATTTTATTTGTTTAAGAATCCCAACATTGGCTCAACCATTTTGGTCCGGACTGTCTAACCAATGACAGATGGCTATTTGTGCTATTGTGCTAATGACAGATGGCTATTTGTGTACACAATTTACATTTAATCATTGCTGAAGCAATGAACGGCTGAAGCAGAAGCACTCTGGCATACATTTCTATATGAAACACACACACACACACAAGTGTGTTGGGAGAGAAAGTAATAAGGTGAAGTAATCTGATCGACTGACATTTGCATGTTTTCCAATTGAACCAATAGGCAACCTGGGAAAACAACAATGAAGCGTAAGTTCAAGGGACGGGCTGAGATTAAAGTCTCTTCCGGAAAATGAGCAATCGAAACATTAACCCTTGTGAAGCGAGTCATTCTGCCATATGTTCATCAGTGAATTACTCTCCAGTGGCTTAGCAAACACATCACAGGGAAAATAATGGGGACCAAATTGAGCAGAGATATAGGCTTCAAATAAAGTCCACGCCTGAGTTGAGCCTAATACTTTGAATTAATTAACTTCCTCTTTTATGGAAACTGAAATCAACATTTTATACTCACAGCATTTGTGCTTCAATCCTTGCACATATTTTAACCACACCATTGAAATGTAACGCAAACACCTCATTTTATATCATTCACTCACCCTCATGTCATTCCTAATCTGTATGACTTTCTTTCTACTGAGGAACACCAATAAAGGCATTCTGAATAAAGTACTGCCCCCCCCCCCCCCCCCCCCCCCCCATTACTGTTACTGTACAATTAATGGGAACTACAGATTCAAAAAGATGGTGAACACATTATAAAATTGGCCCATAGATATGATGTCCTTTAGATATTAGGGGCCTTTATATGCCATTTTCAACAAAAAATGGAAAACGTTTTATGCACTTTGGCCCTTCATTTGCACAACAATGGGGCTGTCTGAGGGTCTGAAAAAGCAAACTGTTTACATCTCTTTATAACTCACAATTGCGACTCTATATCATGCAATTCTGAGGAAAAAATAAATAAAATTTGTAAATTCATAATTGTGAAAAAAAAGTCAGAGTTGTGTGCTTAAAAATCGCAATTGTTGTTATTATTATTTTAAATTCCCATGGTGGACACAAGCTGTCATAATATAGCATTGTCAGTCTATAGGCATGTAGTGCTACTTTACAAAGTGACATCGCCAACTACTGGCATGGATACAGCAGAATACAGTGTTTTTAAGCCTATTAATAGAGGGCCCAAAACTGAGCCCTGAGTCACGCCACTAGTAATCTAAGATTTAAATTTTTATTTTTATTTTGAATCTACTGAGTCAGACTATATATATACACAGTATAAGACCAATTAGAAGACATTGCAAGCACTAAATGCTTGTATCACTAAAAGTCCCAGGGTGTCTATTTTAAGATAGACTCAAATGTTTGGATGAACAATCCCTATAATGGGAGTAATAACGAGGCAATCCAAAAATACAATGCCTTCACTCTGAAAGCGGTCAGGGTCAGAGCAAATGATCTTCAGTTACAGTAGCCTCATTCAAAGACCAGCCATGATGTCAGGTTATAGAGCAAACACGGAAAGTCAATCAGGTCAGTGGAGTGAAAACATTGCAAATCACTAGCCCTGACAAGACATCATGAGAGAAAATTATCACCTCTCCCAGGGCTTGACTTGGGGAAGAGGAAAACAAGCACACTTCCTACATCAAGCGTATCTGTGTTGACAGAACATTAGAGAATAACACTACTTTTTTATGCTGGGACCAACTGTATACTGGAGAATTTTGTGTTGTATTATCTGTGTTTGCTAAAGTATCAGTGTTGCGCAAAATCCTTTTTTGTATAATTTTCTCAGAAAACTGATCTAGATGACAGAATGAATAGATAGAAAGAGATAGAAAGATAGATAGATAGATGGATAGATGTTGGTTGGTTGTGTTTGGTTGGGTGGTTGGGGTTTGTTGGTTTTGGTTTCTTGGTTGGTTGTTGGTTGGTTGTGTCTGGTTGGCTGATTGTTGGTTGGGGTTGGTTGGTTGGTTGTGTCTGGTTGGCTGATTGTTGTTTGGTTGGTTTGTAGGTTGGATGATTGATTTTAAGAAACTATTTGTATTCAGCATGGACACATCCAATTGATAAAATGTGAAACTAAATGCAAAAAAAAACAAAAAAAATTCTACTACTGTTGAAATGTTTGGGGTCAGTAAGATTTTTGGTTTCACTCTATTGTAACGACTGAGACAAATCAGACATGATTATTTGTCATACTTAACAAATAATCTTTAAAAACTCACTCTGAGGTCTGGAACCCTCCCCCGTGGACACCATCTGATAGGGTTTACGACCTTAAAGAATGTGCAGAGAATGTGACTCTGACTTCATTTTGGTTGAGAAGGACAAATAAACCGTTTTAATCCTATATATTCTATATATAACCACTCAAGAGATGTATAAACGTGTATCCAATTTTTCCCTCTCATAATTCTCCTTTTATAGGGTTTGATCTATGTATTAATTCTCTCTTTTGAACTTCTTGTATTAATGTTTCAGAGTTGCATATTATGACTAACTATAAATCACATGGGTAGCATGTTTGGTCTCTCTGGACTCCAATCTTCGCTCCCAATCTGTTAATTTACATTACATTTTGTTAACTCTGACACATCAAGTATAATAAGAATCTAGAAGGTTCTTCTCTCATCCATCCAATATGATGTCTTATGCAAATATCTTGCTAGAGAACAAAGGGTCGTAAAAGTTCCCTCCGAAGGAACAAATCCTTATTGGCTCAGTAACCTCCAGAAGGTGTGACATCTTCACACTTTAAAAATCCCTGATCACAAGATCAACCCTTCCTCTTCTTCTTCTGGTACTGAGGAAAAGCTGTTGTGAAAATGACGCTGAGCTAGAAGTTCTGAAGACCCCCAAGTTTGTGCCAGGCTGCGGCCTTGTCTTTCCATTCACCAAAGATCCTCTGAATCCAACTGGTTCTCTCTCATCAAGACAACATCAACAAGATCAACGGAGCCTCTACAAATTGCATCAGGACAGTTTAATTCAAATGGGCGAGACATGCAAGTATCACACTTAGTCTCATTATTTGATACATCAAGTATCCTTACCCCTTTTAAAGAAGGGTGTGTTAGAACTAAACTGATGGTTTGCTCAAGGCTGTTGATCTGTTGACTTTCAAACAATGCTATATCTTGCTTTTCCTTCTCTTGGTACACTGTATGCATGTATGTATGTGTGTGAATGTTAGAGTAGTTTAAGTGTTCAGTCTAGTTAATAAAGTCTTATGCATGTTACATGCGAAGTTGTCTATGTTTCATGCTCATATACGGGAGTCCCTAATCATGCAGATTTTGACTACGTGCTCTAAGTAGTACTGTAGAGTAAGAATGTCATTTCCCATAACCAGGAAATGAACATTTCTTAGAACTAATAAACAATTAACCAAGTGTCCACTGGACAAACAGGTTAATTGACTGTAAAATTGATTTTACTACATTAAGTTAATTCTATTAACTGATCCAAATATTTATAATTAATTGTAATAAGTTGTAATTAATTATTCATATTTCTTTTGAGCTAAATTTGCTACACTATTTTAAGGTGTTTTTGTTTTACTGCAATTATACATTTAAGCACCGAGTTATATTAAGTATCTACATGTACTTACTGTAGGTTTAGGATTTGGTTTGGTTTATGGTTAGTTGCATGCAATCATGCATAATTTATAGTTATTACTTTAGTAACTACATGTACATGTAAGAATGACACTGTAATATAAAGTGTTATTAGATTTTCTTCAGCAAGGACACATTCAATTAAGCAGTGACATGTATAATGTAACAAATGTTCTTTATAACTGTCCATTGATAAAAAACAAAACAAAAAAAAAAGTTTCCACAAAATTATTAAGCAATATCAAAAAGATGACATATTGCAGTCTTTGATTGAGTTAATTTGACAGCTGGCAGGTGGCATGAAAATGATTAAATACCCTTTCATCTTATACTGTGTGGTATCTACAATGCTCTTTGAGTTCTCTCACTTTCTGCGCCTCTCCTTCCCCAAGCAGTTGTCAGATCAGGGGATGCTAGCCATGACTAAAGAACTGGCATGTTTAGCTTGAATCTGCAGGTGAAATATCCCACCCCGACTGAGCGTTTTGAATTATGTGCATTGGAGCTTAGCACTCAGGAGATGAATTACAGTCAAGCGTGAGGTATATTGGCTTTCGTGAGCTGCTGTGATTGCCCCAAAGGGTTTACTTAGTGAAACGCTCACCACATGATTTATGGATTAGAAGGCCTTATTGAGAGGTCTTTTGAAAAATTGGGCAACAATAGAGCAGGCAGAGTATGTCGTGAGGGGGTGCGGGACATTTGGCCGAGGAAGACTTGAATTCAACAGAAGCGAACATGCTGGGTAATGAGACTGAGAAATAATCTGAAGTCGAAAGTCGGTCGGCGGCAGCGATGGCAAGTTCCTCATCGCAAAAAGAGATTATTCACTTTGTCAACAACAAAAGCCTTCAGGGCTGATTAATGACTTTTAGAAAAGGTCAAGTGCCAGAATATGAACAGAATTGCTAAGATGGAAATGTTATTCTCATTTCGCAAATTGCGAGCTATTACTTAAGGAAACTGCTTCATATCAAAGCTGGAAACTCAAGGACGTGAAGGGGCTGATTAGAAGTTGGCAACGTTATATAATCAGGTGTTTTATTTATGTTTGTGAAATTATTGTTTCCTTGGTAAGCCAACGTTTTGGAGAAATCAGATAAAAAAGTGTGGGGTGTTATTTGGTCTTGATTGTGGCGAGATTGGAAACTTCAGACTGAACTGAGGCGACTCTCTCTGCACTTTAACGTGCTGTGAAGTTTCTCAGGCCGAGTGCTGACTGGAGACAAACTTTCATACTTTGTGCGTGTTCCATGCCGGTCCAGAAGCTTTGAAATAGACATCCTTGTCGAGTCTCCTTGCCCTCAAGACAATCATAAATCATGAATACTACGGAGGAGGGTGGCAGCCACTGGGTTCAACCGGTTTTTAGCTGTACCGACTTGTCTTTTCATGGTGAAATGTGTCAGAAAACGGTGTGAAAAACAGGCCAGAGACGAGACTTGTTAACGGTCAAGCTGCAGAACAAGAGACACACAATGTTCAAATGAGTATATGAGCAACTTACTCTATTTTTTACCATTTTACTCAATAATAACTCCTGTTTGCTTCTATAATTCATCGGATTTGCCATCTGTTTGAACTGTACCGCTTGATATTACTGGTTTATCAATGCCATCCCCGCACCAACTACCATTTTGATGCTTCAGAAAATTCGTAAAACTACACTGTAAAAAAAACAACAACAACGATTCATCACATGTTTTTTCTTTTGTCAGATCAACTCAAATAGTTAATGTGGCTCAGATAACATAATATTTTGAGTTTCTTTTGATTAAACCAACCGTATTAATTGTATTCATTCAAATTTTTAATTTCAATGAACTCAAAATTAAGGCAACCAGGTAACTTACTTTTTTAAGTTAAACCAACAATTCATATTTGCAGTGTAATCTCAGAGCTGTGCAAGATAATGCATCTCAGAAAATAAAGAGATGACAAGTGAACGACAAGGAATTACAAAAAAAATGGACATACAGTAAACAAGAGAATATACAAGCAAGAGTTGGCTGTTAGTTGCCAGCAGCACACCAGCTCCAGACACTCAAAACTGTCCTGTTATACAACAGCATATCTTGTTTCTGTGAATTCATTGGTTTTCAGAACATTCCGCTTAGGTCCCTTTATTGTTCGGTCATAATCCTTCTTTTTCCAGTGATATTCCTCCATTGTAATGTCTCTCAGCCATCACTCTTTCTACAGTCTTTCTTCAAATCTCCCTCTCGCTCTCTCTCTCTCCTCCCCCATCACGAGTGGACACGCCCCTGACTGTTGATTGGCCACAAGTGCGTTGTGGTGAAATCCAATTTCAACAGTGTTTCTCAGAAATCGTCTACTGGACCTTTAAGTTGCTTTAATGGTGTAATCATGACTAAACGTGTCCCATTAACCATCAATATGATCAAAAGTGTATTTCAGAAAAGAAAAGCTGAATCATACTACAATCAGCACTGGTAACCTCTGTATTGCACTGGAGGAGGCCTCAATACAAATTGGAATGGATCTGGTGAAAAAACCAAACCCCATAAAAATGAAGTGTGCTTCTGGAGCCCTAGTCTTCCCTCTCAATAATTGCTTTTGCTGTACTGGGGCGGTGTGGTCACAGGAGCGTGTGCGGGTCCACGCTGTTTAGCTCTGTAACCTTATTGCATCCCTTTGCTTCAAATGTCCAACTAAGATATCCGGGATGGAGGCTGAGAAGTATTTGGGGGATTTTCAAAAGATAGCCTTCAGTATATGACTGTAGAGTAGATTCAGAATGATTTCTGTCACTTGACTCAAAATACCGCTTTGATGTGATAAATTAAATAACAGAATAACTGCATGTGCTATATAGTATAGTGTATTACTTAATTATAATAATTCTTTGCAAAAAAAAGACCTTTAAATTGCATAAGAGTCTTGTTTTTTTCACAGGCAATTACCTTATCCCCATGCCTTTTTGGCTCTAAACACAGATAATAAGATGTTGAGTATAAAGCAACTAATCCAAGCTCAAGGTCTCACCTGAAGCGCAACTATTTTAGTGAGTTTGATAATGTGTTGACATGCTCTCATGCTGCTATGAAGCTGCAATTATTTTATAGAGTGGAGAAGAATCATGTATGTTGCCATGAATAAATAAATAATACTAAAAAAAATGCTATTCCTTTGTAAGTATTTGTGAAATTTAATCAAAAAAGTAAAAATAGTTCTTATAATTTATTAGAAATATAATTTTTGTTCAGTGTATTAACATAAATACACTCACTCGTTCAACTGCTCAGTAATACTGGGATTTTCTAGCTCCTGTCAGAGAAGAACAGGAATGTGAGGCTACGATTCATACGGGTTCACCAAAATTAGACAATAGAAGACTGGAAACATGTTGCCTGGTCTGATGAGTCTGGATTTCTGCAGCGACATTCAGATGGTAGGGTCAGAATTCGGCATAAACAGCATGAAAGCACGGATCCATCCTGCCTTGTATCTACGGTTCAAACGGCTGGTGGTGTAATGGTGTGTGGGATATTTTCTTGGCACACTTTGGGCCCCTTAATACCAATTGAGCATCTTTTAAACGCCAGTCTGAGTATTCTTGCTGACCATGTCCTTCCCTTTATGACCACATCTCCTGATGGATACTTCCAGTAGGATAACCCGCCATGTCACAGAGCTCAAATCACCTCAAACTTGTTTCTTGAACATGGTTCACTAGACTCAAAAGACCTGAAGAGTCACCAGATTTCAATCCAATAGAGCAGCTTTGGATGTGGTGGAACGGGATATTCACATCGTGGATGTGCACAGGGTTGGGGAGTAACAAAATACAAGTATTTTGGTTACGTGGTAACTATATTTCATTACAGTTACATTTGAAATGGGTGGTAATCAGATTACAGTTACATCTGAAAAGTATTTTAGATTACCAAAGAGATTACTTTTGAATTTTAATGTCATTTAAACAGCAATTGGTGATTCTCTGACATTTTAAAAGGGATTATAATTTTATTTTTATTTAGTACTGTCCTGAACAAGACAAAATGACTGAATTTATATATTTTTTTAAAAATCGCCAAACTGTCAACCAAATCTAATGATCCACGACTGTTTTCATGTTTTTTGATGGTTGTTTGTGAGTCACTTTATAATTGTAAAAAAGGTCACTGCAACTTTTTCTTACAATTTATTATTTTTTTCCACTCACAATTGTGAGATTGCATTTGCAATTGGGAGATATAAGCTTGCAATACTGACTTTTTGTCTTGCAACTGTGAATTTAGTATCTGAGTTTATATCTCATAATTTTGACTTTTCTCAACATAGCAAGTTTATGTCTCATAATTCTAACTTTTCTCAATATTGCGAGAAAATATTGAGAAAAGACAGAATTATGAGATATAAACTCACAATATTGAGAAAAGATGGAATTTTCTCATATTTTTGACTTCTCAAAATTGTGAGTTTATATCATAATTTTGACTTTTCTCAATATTGCAAGTTTATATCTCATAATTCTGACTTTATTACTCCCAATTGCAACTTTATATCACAATTTTGAGGTAAAAACTCACAATTACCTTTTTTGTGTTTGTTTCACACTTATAAGCATTCTAAAGTATTTAGATTAAGTTACTAAACTTGAGTAATGTAACGGAATACGATACAAATGACTTTTTAGAGCAAGTATTTTGTAATCTGTAGTGAAATACATTTTAAAAGTACCCTACCCAGCCCTGGATGTGCATCCGACAAATCTGCCGCAACTGTGTTGCGATCACGTCAATATCGACCAAAACGCAAACCGTCCGACTTTTATTATTAATCATAATTAATATTATGATTAATTATAAATATAATTTTAACCAGCAAGGTATGTGTCAAATGCAAGTAAAACTTTGGTAAGTGATTAAACTGCAGTTACTGTAACGTTTCTTTGCGATTGCGACATCATGCACGGTTTAAATTACAAAAGCAGAATGACAGTCGGACCTCCACTGCTTTCCAAATCAAAGAGATCCAGTCTGGTTTCTTATAATAACTTTTACCTCAAATGATTCACCATGAAAAGTTCCTGGTGTTAAGGCACTGATGCAAAGAAAAGGAAAATATGAGAGATAAAAGGCCATTTTAGACCCTGTGAGAATCAACTGACATCCGAGCAAGAATCGCACACTCCTCCCTTGAGAATAAATGTCAAATTTGCGTGTTCATATGCAGAAAAACCTGCTATATATGCCTGCTTTAATATGTGTATACAAACATAAATAAACAGTTGCGCCATCATCTTGATATCGGAATGATGCAATCACTTCATATTTACTTCTTAATCTTTGAAAAGTTGGAGCCAGGTGTGCAGGAAACTTCTCCTTTGCATTTCCACATTCTATATTTATGCTGTGCTTCCTCAAAGACGGCGGTTTCACGAAGAATTAATGAGGTGTCTCGCTGTATCCGTCGCACAATGGGAAAAAGAAGGCAAGGGAGATAAAAAGCAGATGAGAGAAAGGTTTTCTGCTAAATGATCTGCAGTAGGCCTCCCCTCCACCGCGGTCTTCCTAATGGTCTGAAGGAATGCTCTGATCCTATCTTTGTCTTCCACCGCTACGCTACGTTCTCTTCACGTCTTGCCCTTCCTCCACCCCTTTTACCCTTTTTTAATCCAACTCATCATTTTTACACGCCCTGCCTGCCTTTTCTGTTAGAAGGTGCAATTTGTTTTGGGTTCCTATAAGTTTTTAAGTTATCTACCAGCCAACAATACTGCAGGAGCTTCATTATTCAAGTTGACGATAACCATCTTTTGTAGTTTAGTGCCCATATTTAACCTGTACAGGCTGCTGGAGCCAAACGAAAAAAACAATATTCTACTTGAAGCTATTTCATTTGGGGTATTACTTATTTTGTTATATTTTATGCATTTTATTATTGTAATGAGTCCGCTCCTTCATGTCTCACCCACTTGCCACCAGAGGTCGCCCTTCCACATTATGGACTCGGTTACACAAACTTCATTTCCCACAAGCCCCTCACCCAGTCACTGATCACCTTTGTCAGCTGTTGCACATTGCCTTGATTCAATTACATTTACACCTCACCCCTAAAAAAGCACCACTCACACACACTCACGTTGCGAAGTATTGTTAATCCTGTATTACAATTCTGAGCGTTATATCCTTGACTTGTCTGTCTGTTTCCTGATTCTGCCTGTTTTGTTGTTTATCTGCCTGCCTTTCGACCATTTGCCTGGATTATTACTACGAGTTTGCCTTTCCCCTGTTGATCCTGTTTGCTATTGAGTTGACCATTGCCAGTACGACTACGTTTTGGTATTAAAGCTGCACTTGGATCTCTTTCACTGACTCGCTCATCATTACAATTATAATGCCCCACAAAGTTTAAGAACAAAATATCCAACTGTGGCATTTCCTTTAAAGGAACAACAGCACACTCATTTTTCTCTTTTTGGGACCATTATGCGTGGGCGTATTATTCATAATCTCCTTAAAAATGAGTTGAAAATGTAAAAAATACACAAAAGAAATAATCTTTAGTAAGATTATTTTAAACTTTAAGCTCTTTTGATTGAACACAGCATGATCTCACCATTTTAATTATATTATACAGTATTTCCAAGATCTAAAAATGCCCAACATAACAGATTAACATATAAAAAGGTCTATTTCTTTCAAATTAAGTCATTTCTTCTCTTAGAGGCTTCAATGATAGACAAGCCACACTGACTGCATAATGTATTATGTACCCACATTTACCTTGGGCATGCACTTCTGTGGGTCAGGAACGTTTTATATTACGACCAGGCCAAAAGCATTTATCAATAACAATCTCATTACTTCTGAAGGGCTCAATTGGCAATTGGCTGTAATTGCTCTGCATAATAGATTCAATGATGCCTATAAAGTGACAGTGGAGAGTACTAAGAGGACATGGCATATTCTGACACAAGCATCAAAATTTCATTGTCAAGAGAATATGGGTGAAACCGCACATGATCCTAACCTTTCTCATTGAATTATTTATTTTCAAACCCCGCGATCCAAGAATAAAGGCTAAGAATATTTAAATTCCCTAATTTGCTTGGCGGTTGTATGTCTAGACTTTGGGGTTGATTTTAAAAGCATGGCTAATAGAAATTAGCTGCCTTTACTGTGATATCAAAAGAAGGCTGTGACATCGATTTGTAACACAAACGAGTTTTGGTAACACTTTACAATTAGGTTCATTAGTTAAACATTGGTTAATGTATTAACTAACATGAACTAACCATGAGCAATACATTTGTTACTGTATTTACTAATCTTTGTTAACATTAGTTAATGAAAATACAGTTGTTCATTGTTTTTTTTTAATGTTAGTTCACAGTGTATTAACTAATGGTATCAAGGTTTTAATAACGTATTAGTAAATGTCGCCATTATTATTATTAATATGAATAAATCCTGTATCAGTGCAGTTCATTATTAGTTCATGATAACTAATGTTGTTAACTAATGTTAACTAATGAACCTTATTATAAAGTGTTACCAGAGTTTGCTGTCGTATTTGGTACAATAGGGATTTTAAGCAACAGCTGCTGTGGAATGGCAAGGGCGACCATAAGTAAACTGTTAGCTACTGTATCCAAAGAAGAAAAACAATCACTAGTCAACAAGCATAAAGGACTTTTTAATCATTCGACAAAGTACACAAAAAATGGCATTTAAATAAAGCAAATGCAGGGTTGCTTTCGGCATTACATGACATACCATTACAATGCCACAAACCATAAAAAATAACACTCACTTACCTAATTTATCACATTGTGATGACTACAGAAAACCAGCTATTCTCCCATAGTAGACAGTAACAGTACAATTTCACAAAGCAGCAGTTAAAAACACATGTGCCACTCCATCAGCAGCTTTTGCTTTAAAAATCCACTAATTTCTCACCCTCGGCTCCAAAAATGCACTTAAAAAGTCTCGGTAAAGCATGATTGGATCATTATTGCAACGTTGCTAGTATGTCATATGTTCTTCTAACCCTAATTGCACATCACAACATCTATTTCCATACATTTTTGGTCAAGATCTTGTATTGACAATGCAAGAGGTGAGCACTCTTTAAAGTCTCCTCCAGCACAACCCAAAAGACTTTCGATGAATTTAACGCCTCAGAGGTGATTCTTCATGTTCCCTCACCACCATTCCTTCCCAATTTTAGCCTGATGAATCTTGATATTGTCATCCCTGGATATGGCCATGATGTGTCTTTCTACATGGTTGTTAAAGAAATGAAAAGCACCCACTTCATCAATGAGGGTTAGAAGAACTGTTGCCAAACATATACAGTTGTGTTCAAAATTATTCAACCCCCCAATGCTGTAAATGGTTTTAGAGAATTTAGAGTACATTTGTAATTGAATTCAGAATGAAATCCTACAAGGACTTCTTAAAGAAGCATATGCAACTAAAATGACATCAATTGGTTTTGTAATACAGTAGTAAATGTTTCTTTTGTGAATTCTTCATTGACACAATTATTCAACCCCTTAAAGACTACCACTCTGAAGAACAGAGGTCCATTGAAGTGTTTTCAATCAGGTATTGAAAGCACCTGTGGATGTCAGGGAGCAGCAATAAAGCCTAATAAGCACCAATTAGGCAGCTTTAAAATGACTGTGATACTCAGCTCCTTCTAGACATTTACTGGTGTGGTTACAAACATGGTGAAGTCAAGAGAATGGTCCAGGAAGACAAGAGAAGAGGTGATTACTCTTCACAGGAAGGGCAATGGCTATAAGAAGATTGCAAAGATGTTAAACATACCAAGAGACACCATAGGAAGCATCATTCGCAAATTCAAGGCAAAGGGCACTGTTGAAACGCTACCTGGTCATGGCAGAAAGAAGATGCTGACTTCGACTGCTGTGCGCTACCTGAAGCGTAGAGTGGAGAAAAGTCCCCGTGTGACTGCTGAGGAACTGAGAAAAGATTTGTCAGATGTAGGTACTGAAGTTTCTGCTCAGACAATACGGCGCACCCTGCGTAATGAAGGCCTCCATGCCAGAACTCCCAGGCGCACCCCCTTGCTGTCTCCAAAGAATAAGAAGAGTCGACTGCAGTATGCCAAAAGTCATGTGGACAAACCACAGAAGTTTTGGGATAGTGTTCTGTGGACTGATGAAACAAAATTAGAACTGTTTGGGCCCATGGATCAACGCTATGTTTGGAGGAGGAAGAACAAGGCCTATGAAGAAAAGAACACCTTGCCTACTGTGAAGCATGGCGGGGGGTCAATCATGCTTTGGGGCTGTTTTGCTTCTGCAGGTACTGGGAAGCTTCAGCGTGTGCAAGGTACCATGAATTCTCTTCAGTACCAGGAGATATTGGAGGACAATGTGATGCAGTCCGTCACAAACCTGAGGCTTGGGAGACGTTGGACCTTTCAACAGGACAATGATCCCAAGCATACCTCCAAGTCCACTAGAGCATGGTTGCAGATTAAAGGCTGGAACATTTTGAAATGGCCATCGCAGTCACCAGACTTAAATCCGATTGAGAACCTCTGGTGGGACTTAAAGAAAGCAGTTGCAGTGCGCAAGCCTAAGAATGTGACTGAACTGGAGGCTTTTGCCCATGATGAATGGGCGAAGATACCCGTAGCTCGCTGCAAGACACTTGTGTCAAGCTATGCTTCACGTTTAAAAGCTGTTATAACTGTAAAAGGATGTTGTACTAAGTATTAAGATTGAATGTCACTTGGGGGTTGAATAAAACTGATAATGATGTGAGCAGAGAAAAGACATTTGTGGTTATTTCATTATAAATGTTATGTTATATTTGTCTGACCTACACGTGCCTCTTTGATTTAATTGTAAGCAGGATGACTGAATGATCAAAATCAATGTCAAACCGGCCAAAACAATCAATTTCAGTGGGGGTTGAATAATTTTGAACACAACTGTAACATGCTAGACACATAATTATCATTGAAATAATGATCCAATCATAGACTCTTAAGCATTTAGCTATTTAAATCCAAACGGCAAGTTTTGGGACAGGTTTGTGTATTATGCAATTTATTGTTTTGCCTCCCAAACATGTGATTCTATCCAAAGATTACCGAGGCTTTACATAAACCCTCCAAGAATAAGAATGTCACCAGAGCAATATTTTGGTGGGACAGGTTGAAAGTCTCTAAAGTGACATTACCTTTGGGACTCTCCGGCATCTGACAAACATCTCTCCATTAGAAACATTTACCAAATTACTGAGACGGAATCAGTTTGTGCTTTTCTTTATGTTGGAAAAATGGACCTAAAAAAAGAAATTGGCTGTGCTACAGCACATTTACATGACACTAGTGGAAATAAACAGGCCAGTCTCGTAAGTAAGCATTTTAACTCTTTCCCAACCAGCATTTTTTTAAGTTGCCAATCACCTCCAGCATCTTTGATCATTTGATCAAGTTCCATGGCCCCCAGAATACATTGAATATATCTGAATATGAAATATATCAAAAGAAAAAGCAGACCCTCTGCTTAAAAAAAAAGAAGAAAAAAGTTTCATAAACGAATCACGTTTTTGTCAAAGACTACATCTGGATTGAATTCAGAACAGTGATCCAAGCATCTATCTCTATCCATCCCTATAACTCATCCTGGGTCGACATTTGATTCGGTAAATGTTGATCGCATTATTTTGCATATGCATCTGCTTACATATGCTATGGCTTGTTCCTGCTTCTCTCCCTGTATTGTGATCAGGAGATTCGGCACTCTTTCAGAAGATGTGTAATAGCGCCCCCTACCTTATAGCAGTGAAAACACGGAAAGCTGTAAATGACAGGGAAGAGTTAAACATTTAACCTGCACAACAAAACCACATTCTCACCTCAGTTCAGAGGATTCTGTCAAACTTTGTTGTATATTATCACGCATTTGAGTGGAGCACAGCTTGTAAGTGCTGTCAACCGAAATATAGTGTTAGTTTCTAAAGTATAAATAAGGGTCTAAAAGGGTTTCCATGTTTTGTTGTTGTTGTTGTTTATATTGTATAATATCACATGACCATTAGACCTAACCATCGCAGAAAACGTTCTGGATTTTTTTTAATAAAAACATCACTTCATATGATTTATAAGCTGTTAGCAAACACTGTCCCCACAAGGACAAGGATTTCAGATGTTGCCATATTTGTGGAGACATTTTGTCCCCTCAACATAGGGAATACTTGAAGCACACACACAAATTTGCATAGTGTCCATATTGCAGTAAAGATGGTCACTCCTAAACATGTGCACTTGCAATATGTACAATATGATTCAGTACATGACTCACACAAATACTACATGTTCCAGCATACAGTTTGTAGAATATTACACACTTTTATACTGACCGGTGAAAACGTTTCTGAGCGAATTAGAATTAGCAACACGACGTCCTACTTTCATAAATCACCTTGTGCATTTCATTGAAATGTGTTGATTTGTTTACTTATGGTTGAACTTTTCCTTGTAGGCAAATTATGTCTGATTCCCCCTCCGTCAAGCGCTTCCAAAATGACATTCAAACTCGGTTTTCCTAAGTCGCTGCACATTTGATCAGCAAAATATTTCGGATTAGTTTCATGTCAAAGACTCTCTGTGGTAACAAAGATATCGCCGGTCGAACGTTATGAGAGCGAAAAAGCCGGTTCATTTTGTTCAGCAGGATGAATGGTTTTGCCGCCTAAAGGGAGGGTCTAATGTGCACAGAGACGCAGTTGGGGTTGTGTCCTCATTAGCAATGCTAATCGCTTTTAGCTCTCTGCTGCTACTGCTGTCAGCGGCGAGGCCTCGTGTTGTTCTTGAGATCAGGGTCTTTGAACAAGAATGATGGTTGCACACAGACACTGACACACACAATTTTGTGGTGCTTAAAAAGAATCCGCTTGTAGTCATTGTGCCTTAAGGGAGACAATGTATCATCTCGCTTCAGTCTCTTTTAAATGGAGAGGGGCAAGCGTAATCAACCCTCGGGGTCTTTTTAAGCAGCATGTGGTGCTGCCTTGCTTTACAACAAGTGTCTGCAGCACACACGCTCTAGTAGGAAGGGACAAGAATAGGAAAAAAGAACGCACAACAGAAGTATTTTCCCCGCGAAAGATGACAGACTCCTTAGATATACGACCAGCGTCATGCTTGGAAGCAGGTGTCAGCTTGGTTTGAAGATAATGGCTTCCCATCTTGCTGAACCACTGGGTAGTAAAGAACAAAACTGAGCACCAACTGCCCTGCAACAAATGGATTTTCTTCTAGAAGCTTTCCTTTAATGAGGAAACCAGTCTGCAAACTTCAAAAGGGTCCGTATTTAAAGTACAGGCTGAGCTGATGTGTTTTGCTATTGTACGTCATATGCTTTCTTTCATGTCATGTCGTCACATCTGGGATGGATGAAAACTACAAGTGTGTACTATATATAAAGGATAAATAAAGGCTTAATTTAGTTTGGTTTTTAACAAGAAAAAAAAAAAAAACGAAAGTATTTTTTGCTTCATCGAAATGATACAAAAGGTTTTGAGACAAATTCTGAGAATGGGTTACCGTACTTGGCCTTCACGATATGTCACTTTTACTTTAGATTTATGGCTTTGATTTTCTCACTGTTTTAGAGTAAAACTTGGTTTGGAAAATATATATTTCATATAAAAATAAAGTATTTTTGTGCATTTTTCATAACAATAAACTTAACAATAAAATCTGCCGAGTGTCTTCTTTAAACGGAGCTCCAAAGCATTCATGACAGTGATTCATGACAGTTTAAGTTAGAAATTTCATTTTCAGATATATGCTCAGAAAGTGAATAAATGTATTATAACTACTGCATAAATGTAATTTAGTACATTACAGTTGTTCTCAATCGCTTTGGCTCAATTCTGAAACGAGACTTTTTTTGTGTCTCAAAACAATAAGATCTCTGACCTATTATTGTCTTGTTCACATCAGATTTGAATTTCTTATTGATTTAAGCAAATTGCATTTGTTTTGGTAAGTGAAAAAAAGAGTTAGTACAGATGTCTATTCAGTTTGCACAAGAACTAAATGTGTGATGCAAAATGATCCATCAGTGATCAAAATGTGTCAGACATGTTATATTCCATAAATATTTATTCCTAATTTCCTAAATTGCAACACACACTCGCACACACCATGACAAAAACACTATTTTGGTGCCAATGGCCAATTATATACATACATGTATAGAAATATCATTATCAGAGACTCTTGGGTAGAAATAGGGTCAGGAGGTCAAAAATGGACTAATGTCTGGCTTATGTAATATCAAAAGGAATGAATTAGTATGTACGGCATGATCAAGATCTATTACTCTTTTGCCACAAATTTTATCAGTAGGTTTAGAGAAATATTTTCAGTTGGTCAAATATGGACTTCTATATGGCTGACGTAACATCAGAAGGAGTCAATGAGAATGTATGGAAAGTTCAAAACTGAGGACACTTGGGGCATATATATGTACAGTCAAATATAGACTACAGCCATATCAGAAGGAGTCAATTACTATGTTTAGAATATTAACGATTGAGTACTCTTTGGCCGGAAATATGTTCAGTAAAAATAGGCTTAATTGTATTTATGCAAATTATACAATCATAATTTTTATAATTATAACATTTTCATTTTGCAGTTAAAACACTATATATGTTAAATGAACAATGCCAGAGATACCTTGTAAATTATTCAGGTTGATGATTTTCCAGGAATGCTTCAAGTTAATCTTCATGGTGTTTGAACAAATGGTGCAGAATCAAAATTAATCTGACAAGTCTTTTCCCACTGAGGCCTGTGATTGCTATTCACCACCTGGCCATCACTTGATGTGGTTCAAAGGCCCTTTTCAAGGATAGCCTTCTCTGACTTCCACCGTATAAGCTCACCCCTTGACTCCATCTTCACTCCTTGTGTCTCTCATCCACTAATAAGAGAGCACGAGGCCAGGGCAGGTCTTTGCTTTTAATTAGCTTATTATAAAATCAGCCAGTAGAAATCCTCTGCCGAGGGACACCACTGATCTTTACATTTTTCTTCTGGCAAAAAGTGAGAGAAAAACATTCTGATGGCGTAATCGATAGAACGTACTGTAACAAGGTTGTTAGAAGTCCATGATTTTTGACATTGTGCCTGGTAATGTTAAGCAAATGCTTTTTTTTTGTATGAAAACATAAATATTTATGAATATGTTCATAAATAAGAAATAAAATAGTGAAGGATGGATGGAAGAATAGACAAAGCACATAGAATGATAAAATGACAGATAGATAGATAGATAGAGAGAGAGAGAGAGAGAGAGAGAGAGAGATAGATAGATAGATAGATAGATAGATAGATAGATAGATAGATAGATAGATAGATAGATAGATAGATAGATAGATGGATAGATAGATAGATAGATAGATAGATAGATAGATAGATAGATAGATAGATAGATAGATAGATAGATAGATAGATAGATGGATAGATAGATGAATAGATAGATAGATAGATAGATAGATAGATAGATAGATAGATAGATAGATAGATAGATAGATAGATAGATGAATAGAAAGATAGATAGATAGATATATAGATAGATAGAGCGATAGATGGATAGATGGATAGATAGAATGAGATAGATAGATGGATTGATGGATGGATGGATAGATAAAACGATAGCCAGATAGAATGATAGATAGAGCGATAGAACGATAGATAGATAGATAGATAGATAGATAGATGGATAGAATGATAGATAGATAGATAGATAGATAGATAGATAGATAGATAGATAGATAGATAGATAGATAGATAGATGGATAGAATGATAGATAGATAGATAGATAGATAGATAGATAGATAGATAGATAGATAGATAGATAGATAGATAGATAGATAGATAGAACGATAGATAGATAGATAGATAGATGGATAGAATGATAGATAGATAGATAGATAGATAGATAGATAGATAGATAGATAGATAGATAGATAGATAGATAGATAGAACGATAGATAGATAGAACGATAGAGCGATAGAACGATCGATAGATAGAATTATAGAACGATATAGATAGATAGATAGATAGATGGATAGAATGATAGAACGATAGATAGATAGAACGATAGAGCGATAGAACGATAGATAGATAGATTTATAGAACGATATAGATAGATATATATATAGATAGATGGATATATAGGTAGATAGATGGATGGATGGATGGATGGATGGATTGATTTTTATGTCCAGTGTTTGCTAGTTTTCCAGAACTATTCTTGATGTAGTTGCATTCTCTGGCCACGGTTGTAAAACAATAACAGTGTGTACATCAGGACAGTAAATAAAGGCGAGATACAGTACGTCTCCGTAGGAAGTGCGCTTTGAGGGCCTCAGGCGATACTGCCGGCCACATGGAGGAAAAATATAAATAAATAAGAGTTGGATAGTCTATGAGAAGCTACTGCTGCAGACGCTGAAACCACATCCATAATTCAGATGTCTAATGTCACAGTACAGTTAATAAAGTTTAATAATTTAGTGAAACATAATGAAAAGTCGAGGTTTGCAGCTAAAGTCAGGCCAGCTGTAATAAAAGTATAATGCATTTAATTTGCTTCAAATCTGAAGGCACCTCTGTGTACCGCTAGTCTCTTTCAAAGGGTTGACAGGCTAGATTCTGTTCGGGAAGGCAGGAAGTATGCAATCTCTCAATGATCAAATGCTTCGCAGAACTCAAAGGACAGCTGCAGCATTTCACCGAGTTGTTTTTCTCTTACGGCATCCGTGGAATACAGCGCAACAGTCGAGTTCAGGAAGTTAAAATCCCAGCTATTTTCTCCATACAGGCATTGATTTTTAGCGATATGATGACATAAACCTTTCAAGACCTTTCAAGTGAGAGCACTAATATTTCCAAGTAATGATTTATGCTTCTAAGCCACAATTCAGAGAGATGCCAAATGCATTATTTAAAAACAGTGTTTAATTGTGGAATATTCTGTGGAATTTTACATTACTCACATTCCTGAAATGAGCTTCAGCAATCGGAGAAACCAATATTACCATCAAAGCTGAAATTAAAAAGGACTAGTGATCATCCCCTCCTAAAAAGAACAGCGAATTATATTTTTATATCAGATATTACTTATATACATTAGCTATGTGCAGAATGGAATAGCATACTGTATTTATTGCATACTGTATTTAAAAGTAGTAAGTAAAACACAAGGTTGCATAATACGTTTAACATTGCTACACATAATTCAGTGAGTGGTGTTCCCTTTTCATCTACATAAGTAGCTTTATTTTACATTTTTAATCTCATTATGCTTATATATCTTTGGCAGTCCAATCAAATAATGCTTTTGGTTCATTCATTACACTGAAAAGGTCAAGTAAAGTGTATTGCATTCTAGGATGCATTATGCTTTATTGCATATACTGTACATTTTGGCCAATATGTTGGTATTCTAACACATTACTGCACCCCAACACTCCACCTGCCTTATTCTCCACACCACTGCTCCAGTTATAAGCGGGCTTATTACTAGTGTTAATAGCCTCTGCCAACAAGGTGGCTCTTTGCGCTTGGTGTAAATAGGCATTCAAATGTGTGGCAGAAACTTCCAAAAAAAAATTAATGGGAAAAATGAAACCAAATCTGACTATTTCCTCACAATTGCAAATATATCTTGCAATTCTGACTTCTTTTCTTAGAATTGACAGATATAATCTTGCAATTACAAGACAGTTTGTCCGATTGTGAGAAAAAAAAACAAACATATTTATTACTCGCAGTTCTGACTTTATAACTTCCAATTCTGACTTTATATCACACAATTCTGACTTTATTTCTCGCAATTCTGACTTTATATCTCGCAATTCTGACTTTATATCTCGCAATTCTGACTTTATATCTCACTATTCTGACTTTATATCTCGCAATTCTGACTTTATGACTTCCAATTCTGACTTTATATCACACAATTCTGACTTTATATCTCGCAATTCTGACTTTATAACTCACATTCCTGACTTTATGACTCGTAATTCTGACTTTATATCTCGCAATTCTGACTTTATAACTCACAATTCTGACTTTATATCTCGTAATTCTGACTTTATAACTCACAATTCTGACTTTATGACTCGTAATTCTGACTTTATAACTCACAATTCTGACTTTATGACTCGTAATTCTGACTTTATATCTCACATTCCTGACTTTATGTCTCGTAATTCTGACTTTATAACTCACAATTCTGACTTTATATCTCGCTATTCTGACTTTATATCTCGCAATTCTGACTTTATTTCTCGTAATTCTGACTTTATATCTCGCAATTCTGACTTTATATCTCACAATTCTGACTTTATATCTCGCAATTCTTACTTTATATCTCGCAATTCTGACTTTATATCTCACTATTCTGACTTTATATCTCGCAATTCTGACTTTATGACTCGTAATTCTGACTTTATATCTCGTAATTCTGACTTTATATCTCGCAATTCTGACTTTATGACTCGTAATTCTGACTTTATATCTCACAATTCTGACTTTATAACTCACAATTCTGACTTTATGACTCGTAATTCTGACTTTATATCTCGCAATTCTGACTTTATATCTCACTATTCTGACTTTATATCTCACAATTCTGACTTTATGACTTCCAATTCTGACTTTATATCACACAATTCTGACTTTATATCTCGCAATTCTGACTTTATATCTCACTATTCTGACTTTATATCTCGCAATTCTGACTTTATGACTTCCAATTCTGACTTTATATCACACAATTCTGACTTTATATCTCACTATTCTGACTTTATATCTCGCAATTCTGACTTTATAACTTCCAATTCTGACTTTATATCACACAATTCTGACTTTATATCTCGCAATTCTGACTTTATATCTCACTATTCTGACTTTATATCTCACATTCCTGACTTTATGACTCGTAATTCTGACTTTATATCTCGTAATTCTGACTTTATATCTCGCAATTCTGACTTTATGACTCGTAATTCTGACTTTATATCTCACAATTCTGACTTTATAACTCACAATTCTGACTTTATGACTCGTAATTCTGACTTTATATCTCGCAATTCTGACTTTATATCTCACTATTCTGACTTTATATCTCACAATTCTGACTTTATGACTTCCAATTCTGACTTTATATCACACAATTCTGACTTTATATCTCGCAATTCTGACTTTATATCTCACTATTCTGACTTTATATCTCGCAATTCTGACTTTATGACTTCCAATTCTGACTTTATATCACACAATTCTGACTTTATATCTCACTATTCTGACTTTATATCTCGCAATTCTGACTTTATAACTTCCAATTCTGACTTTATATCACACAATTCTGACTTTATATCTCGCAATTCTGACTTTATATCTCACTATTCTGACTTTATATCTCACATTCCTGACTTTATGACTCGTAATTCTGACTTTATATCTCGCAATTCTGACTTTATAACTCACAATTCTGACTTTATATCTCGTAATTCTGACTTTATAACTCACAATTCTGACTTTATGACTCGTAATTCTGACTTTATATCTCACATTCCTGACTTTATGTCTCGTAATTCTGACTTTATAACTCACAATTCTGACTTTATATCTCGCAATTCTGACCTTATATCTCACAATTCTGACTTTATTTCTCGTAATTCTGACTTTATATCTCGCAATTCTGACTTTATAACTCACAATTCTGACTTTATATCTCGCAATTCTGACTTTATATCTCACAATTCTGACTTTATATCTCGCAATTCTGACTTTATATCTCGCAATTCTGACTTTATATCTCACTATTCTGACTTTATGACTCGTAATTCTGACTTTATATCTCGTAATTCTGACTTTATATCTCGCAATTCTGACTTTATGACTCGTAATTCTGACTTTATATCTGGCAATTCTGACTTTATAACTCACAATTCTGACTTTATATCTCGCAATTCTGACTTTATATCTCGCAATTCTGACTTTATGACTCGTAATTCTGACTTTATATCTCGCAATTCTGACTTTATATCTCGCAATTCTGACTTTATAACTCACAATTCTGACTTTATATCTCGCAATTCTGACTTTATAACTCACAATTCTGACTTTATATCTCGCAATTCTGACTTTATATCTCGCAATTCTGACTTTATGACTCGTAATTCTGACTTTATATCTCAAAATTCTGACTTTATAACTCACAATTCTGACTTTATATCTCGCAATTCTGACTTTAAATCTCGCAATTCTGACTTTATATCTCGCAATTCTGACTTTATAACTCACAATTCTGACTTTATATCTCGCAATTCTGACTTTATATCTCGCAATTCTGACTTTATAACTCGCAATTCTGACTTTATATCTCGCAATTCTGACTTTATATCTCGCAATTCTGACTTTATTTCTCGTAATTCTGACTTTATATCTCGCAATTCTGACTTTATTTCTCGTAATTCTGACTTTATATCTCGCAATTCTGTCTTTATAACTCGCAATTCTGACTTTATATCTCGCAATTCTGACTTTATATCTCACAATTCTGACTTTATATCTCACAATTCTGAGTTTATATCTCGCGATTCTGACTTTATATCTCGCGATTCTGACTTTATTTCTCGCAATTCTGACTTTATATCTCGCAATTCTGACTTTATGACTCTGACTTTATATCTCGCATTTCTGACTTTACGACTCGTAATTCTGACTTTATAACTGTGAGTTAACAGTCAGAATTGTGACTTTATATCTCAAAATTTTGACTTCATAACACACAATTGTGAGAAAAAAAGTTTGAATTGCTAGATTTGAACTCACAATTGCGGGAAAAAAGTCCCAGTTATCTTTTTTATTTTTTATTCAGAGGTGGAAACAAGCCTCCATACTATCAATATCATTAACATATTCTGTAATCTGAATTTGTGCACTTGACCAGTGCATGTTGTGGTTTAATATTTGTTTTGAAAAAAAGTACCCTTCTTTGTGTTTTTGAGATTGCAGCAGATAGCTGTTTGTAATACTGAAGACGAAAAGCAATCAAGTGAGACAATTGCACTAATATTTCCTCAATTATTTCCTCTGGGTAAAACAAAGTTAATCTATCCACTTTCTTCACGGTTTGTTTAAAATAAAATTAAATTGTCAGTCGGTGATTCACTCTAAGATAGAGGCTTTAAATGAAGCCTTCTGTTCGGCATCTCAGGAGACCTATTAGCATCCATAGCAACATCAAAGAGTAATTGTTAGCATTAGAGAAGTCATATTGTGGCCGCTCTATTCTCACTTTTATCTAATGGTACATGAGAGCAGGTTAGTACTTCGCTTTCAAACAGGTTCCGTCGAAGCTCATTCAGCGCTATACTCATTTGCAGTCTTCATTTTCAGGGAAAATCAATCCTAAGATTTGCTTTAAATAGTGACTTTAGTGCAGAGATGGACACAAATCATTCAGTAGATTGGGCTAAATTGCCATATCTCCATCTGGCCCTCCTTTTTTTGGCACACTGCTGACAAGATGTAAATAGACTTAGAACTGGAGGAAATATATCAGAGCACTAAGTTGAATGGGTACGGCACGTGGTTGTTGTATACAGCAGAGCGCTTCATTGTGCATATATATTAGACAAGACATCTAGACATCGTTTCTAAACAATGCATTATATAATATATATATGTGTGTGTGTGTGTGTATATAATCAGGAAAGATACTGATAACCCCAAGGGGCTGATATAATTACTTTGCTGGTACATTGTTCGTCTTGCTAAATGGACATACATTCAGGAACTTACTTCATTTTTCCTCACTCAGACTTTAAGCTTGTACTCATTAAAATTCAGTCATGCTTTCATCGCCTCTTTATGCATTTTTCCTCTTCTTAATATGTTGTTTAACACACAGCATGGAGTCAAGATGAATTGCAATACCTATTCTGTGCAGCGACTGTTCATGGTCATTTCTTGTGATTAAGAAATCTGCATCACAAACATCTCATACATCCAACCTGATCTCATGGAAAAAATGTAGGCTACCAGTGGAAACATTAATGAAACACACACACACAAAATGTCTTAGCTACTTTCAACTGAAATCCACCGACCTTTCGCAAAGACCCGCCTCCTTTAGTTACTGTTGCTATGTCCGACAAGCCATGCGCTCTCACGCCACACACAGATTTCAAATATTGGAATTTTTAAAAAAAAGTTTAAACAATAAAAACAGTTTTATGTCTCTTTAATGTGTTGTGACAGATCGCTGTAGCTCCTCGTGAACCGATCATCTTTTCATACTAGTTCATTTATAGCATCAAATAAACATGAATGAACATCAGAAGGAATGTTGTTTCAAGTTACACACAATTTTTCAAGTTCAAGTTCACCAACGTTAATCCACTAACTCCCCTGACTGCTTTGTCAGACAAAATGGTAGATTCGGGGTTGTGATTGGTCAGATCGCCCGTCAATCAAACTCCCAGCGAAAGGTCAACTGGCAGCACTGGTGGCAACAAGTGGCTGTATGATTCAAATTATTCATTCAACCAATTCATTCGAAAACACTTATTCACTCACAAATGAAACAAGTGGCTTGCTTTTTGAATGAGTCATTGAATTTTTCATTGGACTGATTCATTAAAAATTCTGATTAATTCACAAATGAAACAAGTGACTGTCTTTATGAATGAATAATTGTTAATCTCACTCAAATCACTGAGCCAATCTGGTTTTTAGTGTTGCAGCGGCTTTGCTGTGGCTTTGTTGTGATGATGGAGCAAAAACGGACAACATTATATACCGGTTTTAAAAATTGTGCTACTCAATATAACCTTTTCGATTATTGAACTGTTGTATAAAAGCAATATTACCCAATTGTGCTGACTCCTTGGGACTTTAATGACTTCTCAGAAACAGCCAAAGCTGTTGTTGCTAACACAACACTTTCATAAATAAAGTGGTTTGGACACATTTACTGAACTAGCAACAGCAGATAATGAATTCGTGCTGCTATACTGCCTTAACACATTCCCGGTAGTGGGATTTTGCTTTAACTCAGTAACCAGTGAGTTAATATTAAGTAACTTATGCTTAAAACAAAACGTTTTGGCCACACTTTATATGTGTCTAATAATATATATACAGGGCTGGGTAGGTTATTTTTAAAATGTATTTCACTACAGATTACAAAATACATGCTTTAAAAAGTAATTTGTAACGTATTTCGTTACATTACTCAAGTTTAGGAACTTTAGAATACTTTGGAATACTAATAAGTGCACAAACACAAAAAAGGTAATTGCAAGTTTTTATCTCGCAAGTTTTTATCTCACAATTCTGACTCACAGTTATAAAGTCAGAATTATGAGAAATAAACTCACAATTTTGAGAAGTCAAAAATATGAGATAAGTCCGACTTTTTTCAATATTTGTGAGTTTATATCTCATAATTATGACTTTTCTCAATATTTTCTCGCAATATTGAGAAAAGTCTGAATTATGAGATATTAACTCGCAATACTGACAAAAGTCAAAAATATGAGATACAAACTCACATACTAAATTCATAATTGTGAGACAAAAAGTCAGTATTGCAAGCTTATATCTCCCAATTGCAAATGCAAACTCACAATTGTGAGGGGGAAAAAACAAATTGTAAGAACAAGTTGCAGTGACCTTTTTTACAATTATAAAAAGACTCACAAACAACTGTCACAAAACAGTCGTGGATCATCAGGTCATGACAGGACAGTTAAGTTAGGTTGACAGTTGGGCAATTTTTATATAAATTCAGTCATTTTGTCTTGTTCAGGACAGTACTAAATAAAAATAGCATTTTTATGATCCTCTTAAAAGTATTAAATGTTGTTGAAACTTAACTCCGCTTTTTCAGACTGTCAGAGTCAGAGAATCACCAATTGCTGTTTAAATGACATTAAAATTCAAAGTAATCACTTTGGTAATCTAAAATACGTGTAATCTAATTACCACCCGTTTAAAATGTAACTGTAATGAAATACAGTTACTCAAATTTTGTATTTTAAATACGTAACCAAATATATATATAAACTATACAATGTACTTGCAAACACTATTGAGGTGGTATCATGCCTGTAAAAAAAACAAACAAACAAAAAACACGGTTACACTTTATTTTACAGTGCTATGCTTATATTGTAATTACTCAAATAAGTACTGAGTACTATTAATTAACTACAACTACTTACTGTAAAGTTACGGTTAGGGTTAGGGTTTGGTTTAGGGTTAGTTACTTGCAATTATGCATGATTTACTGTTTTTACTATAGTAAGTGCATGTCGTAACGTGTAACTACGACACTGTAAAGTGTTACCAAAAACGCTGCTGTGACACTTTAAATATTCTAGTTTAATTTGCAAATTAACACTGCTAAGTTAATGTGTAAATGTTTTTTCAATGAAAGAACCCTGCTGCTAATTTAGACCGTGAGGTTAAAAACCCAACATGTTGTTAATTCCAGCTCCAGGACACCTTGAGGTGCCTGTACAGCAGCGCAGTAAAGGGTTACACTCCCACTGACTGAAGACAAACAGAGAGAGGTCAACAGGCAGTCTCATATGTCACATCCTCCGCTAGCTGCACAAATAAATGAGCAGAACAGCGAGAACAAGCAGACCTCTGGAGGACTTCCTGCGGTATCCTGTCAACAGCTGCTTTTGCCTTCTTGCCTAATTAACTTAAATAGCAACTAGCACCCAACAAGGGGTGAATCAAGGACAGGATTCCAATCAAGCATTTTGTTTATTTATTTATTTATTTATTTAAAAAGGAGCCAAGGTACAGTACATTATGATTTTGATCGTTTGCAGCCATGCATTAGCCAGTGGATTTGCTCTGAGCACATGATGTGTGATTCATACAGTGCGGTGCATGCTGTGAGGCTAAGGAAGTGTTACGTAACGTGACAACTTTTTTTGAGTTTGACAAGGATTTTAAAGGTCATGTCACAAGACATGCAGGAAAAGATTCAAATTACATTCAAAGCTTTTTTAATTTCTGCATGTAATTTGTACAGGGGGGAAAAAATGCCAAAATTGAGTCTTCAGAGCACAAATGAAGATCTTTTTCATGATATCTGAGAGATTTCGAGCCCTCCATTGAATTCAATTCAACTTCATGAAGAAATCGTGAAATAAATTCAAAAGTTTAATTAATTAACAGACTCGATTGCTTCATTTGGTGAACAGATTTAACGTACGCTTGATGAGTGAGAACCAATGAGGTTCATTCTCATTTCGCAGCACGTTTGAGCTTCCGCAAGAACCAATGAGGTTCATTCTTGTGCATCATGTGCTCTGTGTGCTCACTGATCAATGTTTATATGTGAAGAAAAGCCTAAATTATATCTATTCATCATATAAAGAGATCACGCCTCTTCAGAAGACTTAAACAACTCAATTCATTCATTACAATTTCTTTATTAATGTTTTGAAGCGTTAGATTTGGATGATTATATTTGCAATGGAGAGACAGGAATCTCTCAGATTTCATTAAAAACATCTTCACTCATCGAATATGAACAAAAGACTTATGGGTTTAGGAGAGTGAGAAATTGATGACAGAACTTAGTTTTTTAGGTGTACTGTCCCTTTAAGATTAAGGTTCTGCTTGGAGAATGTTACTGTCTACTACCACACCCTTAATTACAGTTTTCTTTTAATGTCATCTCATAATATTTCACATATTTTCCGGGGAATAGAGGACTCTGGGAAAGAAAACCGTCCGCTTTGTCTGTGTATACTGTTCATTCTTGCTGATCAGTAATGCAGTGCATCATGGGAAAGGAATTGATGAGTTTCTTGTGGCTTTTAGTTTGTCTCTTGCGATAGATCAAATTGAAATCTTATGTTATGTGCACCAGCTCCAGGGAAGCTTCGGCAATGATTATTGTATCTTCCTTTTCTTCCCCCTGCACTTTGTTTTTCATTAATTTTTGATTGTACACATAGCAACAGGCTAATATGATTGCGATACAAATATGATGCACCACCTTGGGAGTCAACAATCTCATTGCAACATTTGCAATTAGGAGATAAACATCTTGGTTATGATCAGGGGTTAAATTAGTCCGGAATGATTTTCTGGAACCTTGGCAAAAAAATAAAAAATAAAAAAATGGCAGTCTGTTTTTCAAATCAATCCAATCCATCTATGTTCTGTGGGCTCCAGTTCTCTCTTCATTTAATGAGTGTTTATTAGGCATTGTGTTTCTCCTGTCAGGGATTGAGGAAACATAATCTCAAAATGAGATGCAGTGATCCTGTCTCTGGCTCTTCTTTATGCAAGTTACACTGACTGTTATGGCAGTAGGTTGCGGCAAGTCACTGTTTTTATGAGGGAATCATTGAATCATTTATTCAAATGATTCATTCAAAACGCTGATTGATTCAGAAAAGCCGCTACTTGATCACTGAGGCATGGGTCTGCTGGCTGCTTCGATTGAAAACATTTGCGTTGGCAGACAATACAGAGTACAAAGTAACTTGAAATATTGTGTCTAAAATTTAAGTTGGGCTAATATTAAGTATCCGATTCCAGAATTAATTTAGTTACTAAATAAACATCTAAACAATAAACAACATTATTTAATGCGCAGCTTGTCAGGGCTGTACGGCTCTGTGATCAGTAGTAAATGCTTCTCCATCTGAAAGCCAGAGGTCGCTCTTGCGCAGAAACTCCAAATAAACCCTGCAGCAGAAGAAGATAACACGCGTCATATATCTGTAGCTGAATAAACAGAAGATTGAAACGCTTTAAACATAATAAAATAATAAATGCCTTATTCTGTGCAAGAAGACACATCATGTCACAGAAGCTCAACTGTCGTTATGAAGTGAGTTTGGAGTAAAAACATCTTATTAAATCTTGTCTTTTGTTGGATAAGATGTTAATAAATGCTTCTCATGTCTGGAAAGATGATTGGCACGTGTTGCTTTCTCAAATGTACATTATAAGCGCCTCAAACTCGCAGTTCTTTCAGATGGATTAGCATTTGGAGCCGCACTTCATTGACAAGCTGCGCATAAAAAATAATCACACTAAAAATTAAGCGATAATCGTGTTAAGGTTGAATGTTATTTTTCGTATTGCGCGATAAATCATGCAGCCCTATCCTTTACTAATTGATTTTTCGCAAACAGTTTGATTGACAGGCGATCTAACCAATCATAACGCTGAATCCGCCATCTTAACCAACAAAGCCGTCACAAAGCCTATAGTAGATTAACGTTGGTTAACTTGATAAATTGTGTGTCCTCACGTCTTTCCGTGCTTGAACCAACAATCCTTCTGATGTTCATTCATGTTTATTTTATGCTGTAAAGGAACTAGTATGAAGAGAAGATCTGTCCACGAGCCATTTGAAGGATCTATATGGTATTTAGTGTTTAAATTGCTTAAAAAAGTTACAATATTTTAAATATGAAACTGTTTCATACGTTGTCAGTGTCCTCTTTGCTTCGCAATGTATTTTTCACTTCGTGAGAACATGATGTGTGGCGTGAGAGCGCATGGCTTGTCGGACATAGCAACAGTAACTAAAGGGGGCGGGTCTTTGCGAAGGGTAAATTATATTAAAGAGAGTGAATTTAATATTAGGTCATGACTACCTTTTCTCTAAATATTCTCCTCAACACTGGTTCCTCAGAAAAGAAACAGAAAAAAAAAAAAAAAAACTGAATGGATTTAGAAGACTTGGAATATAACCCAGCAATAATGGGCTACTTTTAGTGTAGTCCAATATTAGATGAAAGGATGACCCTGGACACCTCTACAGATGTCTGGACTAAGCTCTGAATATCCAGTGACCCTTGAAGCGCACTTGGACATCAAAGATGATTAGATTGAGGGAAAAGTGCATTATGTTCTTATTCATATTAATGTGTGTTAAGCTTTTTTTTATGTCTATTCAATATTTTTTTCCTTTTTTGTCAGTGTGTAATTAAGGAGACTAAACCGCTAATGAGTCTTGTTCGTGCCAGTCATCTCTTGTGACAACTGCAGTATCCATGGCGACGGTGCCATCAGACATTAAGAACTGCTGAAAAATAATGGGCATATTTATAACAGGGAGTGCTGATAATGATGATGGATGTGGAGATCAAGAAGGACTTTGATGAGCTGAGGCTGAGCCGCCGAATTACAAAAGTTGATGCATGGTTACATTTATCACAACAGAGGGAACGGCTATCTCCTGTTTCCCATGCACACCGAAGATGTTTTGTCACATTTGATATCGGAAGCTAATATGAAAATGTCACGTGGGCATTAGGGATGCGAGCACGATAGATGGATGAGGAAATATGCAAATCAAAGCACTTCGCTCTGTGACATGCATTATTGACATAAGTAGAGACGTCGGGCTGTGATTCAAAGCTGTGACAAATATGATTGATGCTCACTTGGGTTTCTCCGACATATCAAGATGTAAATTTGCATGAACATTGTTTTCACGAGAGAACCGCTGTGCAGTGAGTTGTCAATACTGTCAGTGGTCCGTATGTCAATATTTTTCTTTGTTTTTCAGTATTTTCTCTCACCCCGACCAGCAGAGTTCAAATATTTGGCCCTTTAACAACGTTGGATGGATCTTTCGACAATCCAAATAAAAATACACAACTAGGGGTGCAGCGGTGCACAAACACGGTGGTTTGGTACAGCGGGGCGAGAAAACTGAACATAAAATTGTTTCTTTTTTCTTTTTTTTTATTAAACTGGTTTATTGACAAAAAATATGTCTCTCTCCATAATTAAATTCAATTATAATTAACATTTTCTTAAGGATAAAAAAATATATATCTCAGGTAATGCTGCATTTCTTTGCATTACAATATTAAAGGTTACAATTAACAACCGAGCCCAAACTATAAACTGCAGTTGCTTTTTTATTTTAGATATAATAATCAAAACTCAAAAATAACACACATAAGACAGGTTTTGCATTAAATGGATAGTTCATCCAAAAATGAAACTTCTGTCATTAATTCCACTCCCTCATGTCGCTCTACACCTGTAAAACCCTCGTCTTCAGAACACTAAAGGAAGATATTTTTCAGTGAGTCCAATGAACACTTTCAGATGTCCAGAAAGACACTAAAACATATTTAAAACAGTTCATGTGAGTACAGTAGTTTAACCATAATATTATAAAGTGACGAGAACACTTTTTGTGTGACAAAAAACAACCCAAAATAAGGACTTTTCAACAATATCTAGTGATGGGCAATTTCAAAACACTGCTTCAAAGCTTTACGAATCTTTTGTTTCGAATCAGTGGTTCGGTTCGCATATCAAACTTCCAAAATCACGTGAACTGTTGAAATTTCGAATCACTTAAGACGAAACGAAGCCTCGTTTACTGAAATCACGTGAGTTTGACGCTTCGAAGCAGTGTTTTGAAATCACTAGATATCGTTGAAAAGTCATTATTTTGTTGTTTTTTGGTGCACAGAAAGTATTCTCGTTTCTTTATAATATTAATGTCGATCCACTGTACTCACATGAACTGTTTTAAATATGTTTTAGTATCTTTCTGGACATTGAAAGTGTTCATTATCTTACTGTCAATAGAGACTCACTGAACCATCGGATTTCATCAAAAATATCTTAACTTGTGTTCTGAAGATGAACGAAGGTCTCACGGGTGTAGAACCACATGAGGGGGAGGAATTTCACTTTAACTATTTTCCTAGTTTACTTTCACTTTTTTTCCAAAATATGATCATTTACAAAGTTACTGTCATAACTTGTTTTCATGACAAATATATAAGGCATTACTTACAGGTCAAGTCAGGTCAAATGTAATGCTGCATGAGATATTATTCTCAAGCTGTCTTTCCACAGTTGAAACACTGGTTGAGAGATTTCACATAAACACATCTATGCGTAGATCGTCTGTTCTTCGTCTGCTCTTTTTCTTGTTGTCGCGGTTAGCAAATAGCGTTGCATTACCACGTGAGCCCCCTTCTGGATCACATGTGACTGACTGTATTTGTCGTGTGACTGCATGCCCCAAACCGTGACGGTTCAGGATGAATACATGAACCGATACACCCCTAATTTAGAAGTCTCTTATGCCCAGCAAGGCTTCATTTATTTGATCAAAAATGCAATACAAACATCAGAATTGTGAAATACCATTACAGTTTAATTGCAATCTGTGCTGTGATTTATTCCTGCTAAATTTTCAGCATCATTACACCAGCCTTCAGTCTCACATGATCCTTCAGAAATCATTCAAGTGTGATGATTTGCAAAAGAAACAAAAGAAAACATGCTCTTTAAGTAAACCGATTTTATTTTACTCATAAATCAACAAACAGCAAACGAAATTCCCGAAAGGAGCCCATGGAATAAAAATGCTAATTCTGTTCCTGATTGTAGACTATAAACTGAACTGCTAGTTCTCTCTCTAAAGAACATGAGATCTGTGTCACCGTTGCTTTCCTAAAATAAATGGGGCCAGGGAAGGTAATTTATTTCTTCTTTTATTTATTTCCAAATTATTTACTCCCATTCAGCGCACTTCTCTATGATCTTTGCGGCTTTTAAACTATCTCCTTTTACATAAATGTATATTCAGAATTCTTGTTTTACACTGTCAGTGAAAAGAGGTCATTTAGATGCACGAAGAAGAAAAAAAAAAAAAAAAAACACGACTGTCGCATGAATTATGAGATTCTCTTTTCAGACATAACAGCCAGAAGGGAAGATCTCTGTCAATAATGTGTTGCTTGTAAGTGTCTTATCAAAGGATGTGGAGATGGCAGAAATCCCTCAGATCCACACTTTTGTCAATGGCACTTATTACTGAGGGTAAACAAATCTACTCCATAGCTCAGGCGGTGCGCTGGTTGACAGGAAAACACGGCCTACATCATAAACAGAGGAAGTCGAGGGAAGAGCTGAAGAAGATTAAGATTGTAAATGTTCTGTAGAGAGTGGGTAAATGAACGGGATGGGGGAGGCTGCGGTGCCTGTCTGCATATCCTTTCCTGCTCCGCTTCCTCTGGGAAAAAGTGCTGCCAACACACTGCACAACTTTTTCAAATGAATTTAATGCTCCTAGACAAAATCGATCCAAATAAGTGTCAAGTCATTTTTTTCTACTTGGTATTTATATCGCTAAATCGAGACACCGTGTATTCAAATTTAATTTATCTTTCATTTGACTGATGTTTTTCCAATCGAGGCCACAAATGTTCAACCCCTTGGCAGTTAAATTTGAATTAATATTCGGAGGTGCGTTGCAAGTATGACTAAAGGATTCCGTTCTGTCAGCACTCATGCGTCTAATATTTCCTCTGAAATAGCAAGTGGTGTCATGGTGTTTGCACGGTATTCAGAAGAACTTATTCAAAATGTTAGTGTCTATGTAAAAATGTATATGGTTACACTTTATTATAAGGTCTACATTTACACTGTACTTACTCAAATAAGTACTAATTAATATTAATTAATTACACGCACTTACGATAGAGTTACAGTTAGGGTTTGGTTCGGGGGTTTGTTATATGAAATTATGCATAATTTACTGGTATTGGTATAAGTACACGTGTACGTCACCTTAAAATAAAGTGTTAGCATGTGTGTTATTAGGGCTCGGGCAATAAATCGATGCATCACTTGATTTAGAGATTTTCCGAATGCATCACAATTCTCTCTAGAATCGATTCTGGGCTTAATTTTTAACATCAGATGCCGCTCTTGGCTATTTTTAAACTACATGTTTAAGTGCTCACAAAGAAGAGCACTTGTGCATTTGGCTGAGCCTGAGGAAAAAAAAACTGACATATATATATATATATATATATATATATATATATATATATATATATATAAATTGAGCAGTTTAGTCAAAATTCTGAAAAGACATGATCACTTTATATGATGAATTGAATGAATTTAGGATTTTATTCACATATAAACATTCATCAACTCACACATCAGTTGGTAAACGGAAGCTCAAGCATGTTCGCTTGCCGTGAGAGAGGCAGTGATGTATTCATCTGCGTTCTGATGATGAACAAAACACTGACAGGTCTGGAGCGACACAATGATGAGTAATTAATGACAGAATTTTCATTTTTGGGTGAAAATCTCTTTCAGCCCTTGGGTTTCCTCAGTTCCGTGTCCCGTGTTAATGTTATATTCTTGTGTGTACAGCTTCAAGGTTCCTGTTTGTTAAAATTATTTGATTGTTCGTTCTGCAAAACACATCTCTCTCTTGAAAAATTGTATTTTATAAAATAAATTACCCCTAAATATGATCAATGTCCAATCCTTTGATTGATTGATTAACTGATTGATTGAAAACCCCATTATATATATATATATATATAAGAAATAGCTTTTCACATTCTGAAAATAGTAAGATTCCGTACATAAAATAATATGTATTAGTATTATAATAAGAATTATTAATATACAAAATACATTTTAAATTATATAATCAATTATATTTAATATTAGGCTCGTATATTATATATTATTATATATTATTATATTTAACATTTGCTTGTTTGCATGCACTACTGGATGACCCTTCTAAGGCCTCAGGGCAACATCCTGGCGAAAGACACGTGTCCAGAAGCCACCATATGCATCTCACCATGTCCACCACTCAAAGGGCATAAATCCACCTGCTCCACTGCTGTTATGGGTTTACACACATACACACACACACACACGCACACCTCAGGGATCTGATTACTGCCCTTCTACATCAAGACCCTTCATCAATGTCCAGTATTTGACCGGTGGGTCACTCACTCAGCCACTAGCCCACCTTTACTCTACAGCACACACACACACACACACACACACCCCGCCTGCAGCAACACTCAGGTCATATCACCTTCTCTCCAGCTTTTTCCTCATTCTCAAACTTTCCTGACCTGCATTGACATTTTGAGGTGTCACCACTGGACCGGAATGGGGCTGGTGGGGTGTAGTCTTATTATAGGTCTTTGGTCTTTTCCGATAGGTGTAATTTGTGATTTTGGTTCAGTTCAAAGATCTTTCCTTCTCCCGTCCAATCGATAAGGCTCATGTTTTTTTTTTTGGCGCTATCATTGTTGCTGTGCAGCTCTGCTCATTTATAATGCCTGGCTGTTCCCTGTTGTACTGTATTCTGATTGAGACGAACTGTAATGTCCCCATCATTACTTCTCCATTTTGCCCTCCCCTATGGGCAATTTAATGGAAATAATTTCCAGGTGGGCAGTCATTTTTCTTTCATCGCAATTTGCCCACACACATCAGAAGAAAGCAGGTGTGACGATGCCAGCATGTCAGCTAACAAAACGGTCTATGGTTATAGCTAGAGAAGCCGTAGTTTTTAGTCAGTAGTTATTTAGTCTAATTATTTGAACCACCGTGACTCACAGTGCACTTATTACAGGGACAGTCCCTTCGGAGTATCCCGAGGTTAAGTGTTTCGCTCAAGGGCTCAACGGTGATTGCTCATGGATCTCTACTTCTGGGGTTTGTTCTTATAAATTTGTATTTATTAGCCGAGATTTTATGCCCTTTTGGGCCACATCATTAATACTGATGGTCATTGGTAAAGTTTTTTTTTTTATTCTTTTTTTCCCCCTCAAGGTCAGCCTTCTTTACTACTTTTATCTGATTTTATGTGTGTGTTAAATTCCCTTTTTTGTTAAATTAGGAGACTCCCACTGAGTAGACCGCCTGCTGCTTCTTTTGCACAGCGAATATAAAATTCAAATTGATGCCCCATTACTTTTTTTTAAAGCAAATCTTTGAGAGTAAAGCTATTAGATACTACTGTTCAAAGGTTTGGGGTCATTAAGATTTTATACGTCTCTTAGGCTCACCAAGGCCGCATTTATTTGATCAATAAGACGTAGTGAAATATTATTCCAAATTAAAATAACTGTTTTCAATTGTAATGTATTTTAAAAAGCTGAATTTTCATCATCATTACTCCAGTCTTCAATGTCGCACGATCCTTCAGAAGTCATTCTAATGTGATGATTTGCAGCTTGAGTGAATACAGTTGTGTGCTTAATATTTTTTGTGGAAACTGTAATACATTTATTTTTTTAGGTTTTTCTTTGATACGTTTATTTGAAAATAGAATCTTTTGTAACATGAAAGCGTTTACTGGTTCTTTTGATGAATTGAATCTATTGAAAAAGGTTTTTTTTATATTGTTTATTTTTTAAACAAATGATAAATTATAATTGTCTAATGTCTTATTGTTTTAGTTATGAAAAATAACATAATAAAGTGACATCTCATGTGGTTAAACTCCCTTAAACTGATCATTCGTTGATGAGGAAACCTCATTCTGAAAACGAATGCACTGAATTCGAGTTTCAAGTCCTATTTTGCACCCTTTTTATGGAAAGTTCCATTTGATGTGTCTGACTTTTTTGTGAGCTGGAGAGAAATTAGCTTGAAATATGCTCTAAGAGCCTCTGTCTTTACTAAAATATGACTATAAGTATTTAAGAGAAGCTTAAAAGCAGATGAGCAGATCCATCCTCCTCACGACAATCATTAGCAAGCTGATTAGATTAGCCAGAGCCACGAGCACCGGGTTTTAAGCTCTCTTTATAGTTCAGACTGGGAAAAGTTGGCTGGAACATACCATAAAAAGGATTCCTCCATATATATATAACCATTTAGCAGCCTTTGAAAGAGTAGAGTCAGGGTTTTAATGAGTAATGTAGGGGATGTGATTGGAATTATTTCACCTAAAGAAATGTAAAAGTTTTACAAAAAGTAAAGGATAAGTTTAAGCTTTGTCGGTAAATGTGCTACTTGGTAAACCAACATGTCATGCTGATCCTTCTATGAATATGTAATGCTATACTATACAGCTGAATAGACCTATATTCCAGGTCAGCTAAAATGACACTAATTAATTAGCTGGTAAATTACCATGGTAACACTATCTGTTGGCATAAACATGTAAGGTATAAATATTACAAACACAATCCACCTTAGTTTTATATGTAACTAAATTGAGGTCCCCCCCGCCCCGAATAATGGCAAACGTCTTAAATCATTAATGATTTTATTAAGATCTGATTGAATCTGAGATTAATTTTGCAAAACTATGAAGGTATTTACTATAATTTTAATAAAGAGTTACAGTATGGATGCTAAAATCACATTCATTCAAAAAAAAAAAAACTAATCTGTTTCAGTACAGATTTTACCATGAGCTTGAGTTTTGCCCACTAAATTGCGTAGTTACAGCACCTACCCAGCAGGGGCACTGTCCTGAAGTAAACGTTGACTATCCTTCACTATTGTGACGTATCCACCTTATTTTTTTTCCAGGTAAGAGCATGGCTTCCGGTGTCAGTCACTTTCAGTTAGAAAAAGCTTGTTTTGCTGTTTGATGTTGCAAACTGGTATTTCTCGCCATAGTATTTTAACTTATTATTTTTTTTTTTTCCATTTTGCTGCATTTTAATATTCTTCTCATTAGTTAAATGAATCTGAAGTCTCGTACATTAAGTTTACTTCGGCATAGAAGGGTTAGTTCACCCAACAATGAAAAATCTATCATTATTTACTCACCTTCGTGTCGTTCCACTTCCGGAAGACATCTTCGGAAAACAAATGAAGATCTTTTTAATTAAATCTGAATCAAGTCGTCAGAAAAAGAGAAGAGATTTCACTGCAACAGGGAGGGGAAGTTAATTTCATTAAAGATTATGAGCACACACGGACTTGTATGAGAAATAATGACGTGCACGGATAAATCATTGATAATAGACACCGCAATATAAAACAAAAAGTCAATTTTGATTTCACGGTGACTTTAGCCGCTCAATCTTGACCCGTTCGGCAGGTCGGTGGGTGTGTCATGCGGGCAATGAAGGCGTTGATCAGTCCTTAATTGGCAAGGACACGCCCACCCTCATGCACTAATGACCCTGGCTTTGTAATTAGTGATGGCAATTACTGGCAGCTGCATCAGCGTGCGAACGAGGCTTTTAAAACTCCATTTGAGGAAAGTAGAGATTGGAGGATAAAGGCTGGCGCATGGATTGAGTAGCTGGCAAGTGCTGCATGCACTTTACTCACGGACAGTTCGTCCTAAAATGAGCATTCAGTCATCATTTACTCTCTCATAATGTCACACAATATTGGACCCCATTGACTTTTATTGTACGGAGGGAAAACAAACACTGAGTCATTTTCTTTTTTCGTAGAAGAAAGGAAGTCACAGGTTTTGAAGAGGATGCGTAAATGGATCGACTAGGGTCATAATGACCTGTTTTTTATTCTCCCGTATGACAAATCCAAACCAAGAACACCTACATAAATGCTGCTTTCATCTTGAAACTTCACTACCTGTTCTTGGCATATAACTTCAAAACAGAACATTTTGTCTTCCAAAACTTGATTTTTAAGCAGCAAATGTCAAACATCTCCCCAGGTGACAGCAGTTTGTACTTCATCGTGGAATCTCTTCAATGAAAAGCTCTTCTATTGTGCGAGTGGAGCAGAAATCAAACAGAAGGCATTGTTTGCCATGGCTCTTTAATCTGCTAATTAACATTGTTTGGTTGATTTCTGGGAGGGTTTGATGCGATGCTGCCAAGGAGAAAAAAAAACAATGCCAACATTATGAATCATAATTGTCACAATGCCCTCTCTGTTGCTATGCAACATGTGAATTCACTCCATCCCACCCCCAGCCTCCTTACATACAGAGCCATTCCCTCTCGCATCGACGGGGTATAAAAATACCTCCGCATCTGGCTCCTGGGTGGGAGGTTGTGTCTCTGTGACACACTAATAGCTATAATATCAAATGTCAAAAGTTTGTTTAAATGTTAGGTATCATGTGGATTTTTGCTTATGGCATGTGTGCGTGCTTAAATATTGGAGAGCATCACTTTAAGAGGAAAGAGCTCATATGGAATGTGGCAGTGGAGTTTTCTACATGCTATCGGTTAAAAGCATTCATTTTGACTATGGATATGGAAACGTAACGACAGATAGACAGAGATAATCCAGAAGGGGATGAAGAACGGATGATCTACGCATATATGTTTACATCTCTCAACCGGTGTTTCAACTGCAGAAAGACATCAATAAAATGGCTTGAGAATAATATCTCACATAGCATTATATTTACCTCAGGCAAGTCATTTAGTGTCCACAGCATGTTATTTCACTTGAAAAATGAACTCTAGAGGGGAATACATGCACTATATTAGCTAATATATTCACTATATTTACTTTAACTATTGGAAATGTCTTAATTATTTAATATGTTTAAATAAATTTGTCATGACAGTAACCGTGTAAATGATCAGGTTAAGTACCGAAATAGATAATTTGCTGAAATCTAAAATTTGTTTTTACAGCACCTAAAACAAAAACGTAAAAGTATTTACAAATGCACAGCTATAGTAACAGTTTACAAAAAAAATTACAAATGCTTTATATTATATTTATGCATCTAATATGTATATGTAAATATATGTATATGCAAATATTTTATTCTATTATTAGGTATTTTTTTCTGAATTTATTTTTAAAATGAGTTAAACAAATGTGATGCCATTGATCATGTTGAATTATTCTCATTCATTTAAAGCATTACAATCAACATTTTTGCTTGATTTCAGTATTCAATCATCATAAAATTGTTTATTGTGTTTTAGATGATGTTTCAGTGTCTATGCAAACGAAAATACAAATGCAAAAATCTGTCCAATCAAATCCTAAGGGTACTTCTGTGATGTAAACTAAGGGTACTTTTGTGATGGAAACTGAGGGTACTTTTGTGACGCAAACTAAGGGTACTTCTGTGATGTAAACTGAGGGTACTTCTCAATACTCAAATCGATGCTTCCTTCCACATCCGTCTTCCAACCTGTGACCTAAGAACCGATCAAAGTTAGCCATCTTGAAGAAGATCTCAATGCTCTAATTGCACCACGGAACGAGGAACGAGGAATTTAGGAAGCTTCCCGAGAAGACAACAAAGTTGTATCCCAATGCAGAAGTCTTTGGAAAACATGAAACACAAGGGCGCATCCCTTGTCTGCAGTGATGTGACGCTCGAGATTATACAAATATACAAATAAGCTTTCCTTCCATTCCTCCATCCTCATTTTCTTCCCTTGCATTCTTCACTCACATCCTACAGGAGGTGGAAAGGAAAGGAAAAGAGGAATAAGAATTGAGAAGCTCCCTAAAAGCTACTGTCAACTTCCTGCTTCAATAGGAAACGCATCAACACATAGAAGAAAAGTTTACGCTATTTAATGGGTTTTTCAGCATATTTTACTGTCTTGAACACTATAAAATGTTAAAAACGTGCAAGCCCAGCTTTTCTGTGTCTGAAAAGGTTCATAATAGCTCAACACATGAAAAATCAAGGGTAAGCTAGGGCGCCCTCTTTATTTATTTACGTTTTCCCAGACCAAAGCTCTTTTCATCTACATCATCTCCTCTGTCTTTTCTGCAACCTTTCTGTCATCTTGAGGCATCTGCTCTTTCCTCTTGCCCACTCAGGTGGAAAAGCATTTCATTTGTTAAACAAAGAGGAGGGCCACCACAACATCCTGACCATAATGGAGACAGATGACAGCAACACTCTTGGACAATGGAAGACAAAGGTAATTACCCGGCCTGTCAGGGCACTAGCATAGATCACCGCACCTGGGGGAAGAAAAAAACAGTTTAAAAAAAAAAAAAAAAAAAAACGGTCTCCACTTCCTTCCATGCATGAGGATCCGCTGTCGTCCAGAATTATTCATGAAAGAAGGATCAGCTTGTCAAAGGTTCTTGAAGTTATTAGAGAGATGCTGAAAGAGGATACATCAACTGAAGTATGTTTTTTGTGGATTGCTGGGATTCATTTGGAAGAGGAGACTATTGTTATTTGGACTTTGACGAGTTTAATAAAGATTTCCAAAGACTAACATCAATGTTTCAGGTCGCCATTTGTTTCCTTAATTAGAAATGGCATCATTCATCTACCACCCAAAGTGTCTTCCTGGACATCAATGCTTATGCATAATTCCTGTAAGATTTATTTTTACCCAGTATGCCATGCTGTAAAGATTCATAGGGCTTCTAAACGCAATACGGTGACAGTTTTGAAGTTGGTAGGCCGGTTTTTAAGTTGACAGGCAGAGAACAAGGGCCTCCTGGGATACATTTCGAGTTCTGACTGGATGTAAACCCAAAGAGCACAACGTCTTGATTAAAAGTACAGGGTTTTGAAAGTCTTGATTGTATGAGAAGCATATCACTGTCAGGTAAAACAGAGTTCAGCTGTATGCTTTCAGATTCTCTCCATATTGTGATTCAATATGAAATCATTTCACTTCAATGCCACTTCAGTAGGATTTTTTTTATCTTGTGGGATTTCAATGGAGCAAATAGCCTCTTTTCCACAAAGATGATTGTTAATTATTAAAATTGCTGACTTATGTTTACAGTTAGAACTTTTTCAGAAAAAAATAAAGTATGGTTGAAGTATGAAGATTTCTATTATTTCTATTCTAACATTTTAACAAGCAAATAAATAGGTCATTGAAAAATAATTTTAGATTATTATTGTTGAAGGTGCACTGTCGTTTTTTCGTCCACTAGAGGTCGCCTATTCAAAATAAAGGCAAAACTTTGAGCGAGGAATCTTGGGACGTGTGGTCTTCGCCTCACAGGCGGTGGAAAAGAATCAGGACGGGAATCGGTCAGAAATCATGTTCATGGACGCGATTATTAACGTTACTGTAGTACGAAGCAGAGCAGGAGCGAGTGTTGTGGAGCTGAATGGGGCGCTGGAGCGATTAATAATGAGAGATGAACAACACACGCCTCGCGAGTGGCGGGACTTTTATTTTGCCTCAGTCGCCGGCGCCGCTTTTCCGGTCGAGTCTGAAGTAACGCAGCTCTGCTCATCACATTATTTCAGTGTGCTGAAAATGAAGCTATAACGTTACTCCTTCGCTCGGCACTTGTTCACACTATAGTAAGATAGACCGATATTAGAATATCATATTAAATACTGGATGACGTGTGTTGATAAATAGCATGCAATTAATTTTAAAGTTGTAAAATTGTATGATGGAGAAAATTCTGTATTATTGTTACTAAAATTAAAGTTGCATTCAATTATGCTATGTTCGCTACTTGAAAAAAGTGTTTTACTCTGAGGTAAAGCATGGTTCTCGCGAAAAATCAAGATTTAAACAATAAGACTGAACATGTTGAGCTATATTACAATAATTCTTTTCCCGTCTATAAATGTACCAAACAGATCTTCCTCTGTCTGTGTTCCCACATCTAATATATATATAAAATTAAAATTAAAATTACGATTTTATCACGATTTCCTAATAGTTGGAAACATTTGGGATATTGTAAGTGCTAAACTGAACAAAATATATAACACTGGCCAAGTGGTTTTTGGATATTTAACTGCAAAAAAATTACATATTGCAGTTAACTATATTGCACTTTAACTAAAACTATTAAAAACATTTTTGTTAATTACATAATTAAAAAAAAAAAAAAATATATATATATATATATATATATATATATATATATATATATATATATTAGATGTAATCTACAGCTAAATTAAAACTGAAATAAATTATACAACCATTAAATCTCGTTGGTAGGCCAATTATTTTCTACAATATAGTATCTATTCTATAATATAATATAATTATATTTTTTAACCATGTAAAGGTTTATTGTAATTGACTTTTTACAGTTAGAATACTAATGGCGCAGTTTAACATTTAACAAGAACACAAAATGCTCACATTTGCTGTAAAAACAGTCGACGAAATGCAAACGAATGACATTTTATAAACTTAATGTTTCATTATACTAGTCAATCAACAGTTTTTTTTCTTCAAATCAAATATTAAGAGAGTTTCTCTAATAAATCTTCTGTTGACTGTACATTTACACCTAATATATTCTTAGATAGAAAGTAAAAAATCAATGATAAACTAATTTTTTTCAATTTTATTATTTAGTTTTAATTTTATTTATGTATATATGTGAGTGAGTGAGTGAGTGACGCTAGCCAGTACAAAACTCGTCCCTGAAGTTGAAGTGTGCATCTATACACTGCACAATCTAAAGATCCGGCACGTCTGGATGATATTCCAGTGCTGAGATATGGATGGCGCCTCGAGAGGTCGAGAGTCTAAGCACTCCATCAATGAAAGGCTTTTTTTGTCCGCCTCAAAAAAAAATTGTAAGCCTGATCCTGTAGAAAAGTAATAGCACCATAATAGATGCACTGATTAAAACACAGTAAACTTAAAACAGTGTATCCAACTAAACCATATTATAACGTTTAAGGAAGTTACTGTCCCATCAATGCCTGATTCATTCTGCTGCAGATACGCACACGTGACCCCCGGCATTTGTGGCTCTTGAAAAAGATCCAGGAGGTTGCTAAGCAACCAGCAGGGAAGAAAAAAAAAAAAGGAGAAAAGTCAGTGACCGCTGGTGAATTGTTCTCACTCTAAATAAGCACTGGAAGTATGTAGCAGGTAAAATCTAGTTTAATGGCCTTTTGGAAGGAAAGAATGTGAAATATTTTAATTGCAAAATTGTATTCAGAATTTCAAAGCGTTTCAAACCACGTTGTGTTATTATGTAATGCGTACAAAAAAAAAAAAAAAAAAAACAAGTTTTCACTTTTTTAACATTTTTTTTAATTACAGAATGTGGAAAGGAAAGTATCACACATCATTTTTTATGATTGCATATCAAGAGCAATGTGCAGAGACCAAAACAAATGTGAGATATTTGTTACATTTCAGTTGCATCATGTTCTTTTCATGCAAGTGTCCATCTGGGGAGTTTAGCCATGTGTAATCTTAAAATACTCCTGCTGGACACACTGATGTAACACAACTGGGCATACAGATTATTTCATATTACATATGTATTGAGCCATTGCACCTTTGACAGTGTGATAGAGATGTGTGGTATAGTCTATACATACATACATACATATATATATATATATATATATATAATTATATTTATTAGGGGTGGCACGGTACATGAAGAACCGTTCGAACCGTCTCGGTTCGGTTCGTGTGTGCGTCGCACGGTTCGACGGTTTGACGCATGCGCAATGTAGCCCCGTATTCAGACATTTTCGCGCGAACATACATAAAGACAGTAAAAGTGGAGTAAGGGGCCGTTCACATATCGCGTCTTTTGCGCGCGCATATTGATTATTTCCTATGTAGGCGCGCGGCAAGCGCGCTCATAATTGAAGCAACGCGGCCGCGCTTTCCACGCTTTTTTAGATATGTGAACGGCCCCTAATGAAGGCTGCCCGGATTTGGCGGATGCGCCCGTGTCGTTAACAATACACATGCTCTTTTTAATGCCAAACAAACGCCAGTGTTTAACCAGAGGGGCACATTAAAAATGGTAATAAATTATATTTAAAGATTATTAACTTCTTTACTTTACAATCATATAAACATTTATTACAACATTGTACAACATTTGTACAAGAGTGAGTGCAGGTGCAAAAAAGGTAGGTTTATTAATGTTGATGATTATTATCAATGATTTGTGAAGGATCATGTGACACTGAAGACTGGAGTAATGATAATAAATTCAGCTTTGATCACAATTACACTTTACTATATATTCACATAAAAAACAGTTATTTTACATTTTAATAATATCTCACAATTTTAGAGCTTTTTTGTATTTATAATAACATAAATGCAGCCTTGGTGAGCAGAAGAGACTTCTTTCAAAAACAACCAAAATAGTACCGTTTCCAAACTTTTGATTGGTAGAGCATATCTGCATGTATTGCATGTATTTCAAAAATGTAGGCCTAGAATTTACTTTAAAAAAAGAAACATTAGATCCATATTGACAAAATTATTTACAGGAGAAAGCACCATTTTAAGGACATACAGTAGGCCTACAATGAAATGATAATTGAACTGCTTTGCAAATAGTAATAACCTTCTTCATCACAAACCTGATGGTGCAGTACTTGATCCACATGAATCCACTTTCTGTCCCTCTGGCTGTTCCTCTCTCTGTCGCTGTATGTTTTCTTCCTCCTCACCCTCTTCTTCGTTCTCCTCATCCTCTTTTTCATGCTCCTCCCCCTCTTCCTCATCCTCCTCACCGTCTGGAATTTCCCTCTCTGAGTCCTCACTTTCATCACCTCCAACCTCCACTGACTCCTCTAGCTCTCCCTCTTTCTGCTCCTCAACTCTCTCAATACGTTGATTCGTTTCTCTCACTTTTTTGTTAACAAAAAAGGATGCTATGTCCTTTCCTCGTGTCAAGATAACTATCGGAAGAAAAAAAACGTGCATTACATTTCGTTGCCTAACCATCCCTCTCTACTTAACACGGGCAATAATAACCTGTTGATTACTTTACTCAAATGTATGTTATCGCAATGCAACAGCCAAGACAGATGAAGTTACGTGGTTAACATCACAACATTGTGCAGGAACAACCAGTTACTTACGAGATACGAGTCACTTACGCGGCCGGCGCCCGCTCTAATTTACCCGTGTAGAACGTTCCGTCACGTTAGTTCCACTTTTGGCGCTCGCGTGTAAAATCATAATAAAGTCATAATTCATTTTTTATTTTTATTTTTTGGTCAGCACAGGGGGGGCCACAGGGGTGGCCATGGAAATTTCTACAGAGGCACGGGCCTCCCTAGGCCTCCGTGTAGAACCGCCACTGTGCCTAAAGTCAAGTCAAATTCAGTTAGTGCATGATTACATTACAAAAATGTTAATACTGTATCCTAAATTGTAGATAATTAAGCTAATAAGCTATATATCATATGCTGAAGGAAATTTCTGGAGTGTTTAAGATTAAAAGAAAAAATAACAAGAACCGAACAGAACCAAAAACCGTGACCCTAAAACTGCGATACGAACCGAACCGTGGGTTTTGAGAACCGTTCCACCCCTAGTATATATATATATATATATATACATTTTTAATATTCTCAGCAGTTTTCGTTTACAATAGACAGTATTGCCTCAGTGATGATAAGCAGGGTGATAACCCCCATAGACACTGAGAGGGAGGTGTTATTATTCATATTTCAGGGACTTATTACAATGTGCTTTGGTTAAGGAGACCCCGATGCAGTGCATGCGCTATAAAAAAACTGAGCAAAATATAAATAAAACAGATATTAGCACTATGACGGTAAATATTTAATGATGTATTTTGTTCTGAGAAATAATACTTCAGAACCCAATGGCTTTGTTCCAAACCCTTGTGAGTCCCCTTGCTGTCAACATTGCAGCTGCATTCTAGTGCACATGACACATTCAGAGTTGATTCCAGTAGTCCTTGAGGGCTGTTCTCCGGCAGACTTCTAACTCTAATCAAACATACCTGCCTGTAATTTTCAAGCAATCCAGTTCGAGTAGGCCTTCTTAACACCTGGAGACCGTTCGCATTACCGCTCAACGAAATGACACTTGCTCGGCTGCTGCAGATGATTAGAATTCTGCAAACTGTGCTAATATGCAAGCAAAAAATTCTTTCCCACAATAATTTGTTCCCTCGATTTGCTGAATTGTGCATACGATTCAATGTTTAATTCCTTCAATTTACAACATAGTGCATGCGATTTACTATTTCGTTCCCTCGATTTGCTAAATCGTGTGCATGATTTACTATTTCTTCCCTTCGACTTTCTAAATCTTGTACACAATTTACTAATTCGCTTGCTTGATTTGTGAAATTGTGCGCATAATTTACTATTCCGGTCCTCTTAATTTACATAATAGTGCACATGATTTACTATTTTGTGCGTATGATTTACGATTTAATTCTCTCAATTTACAGAATAGTGTGCACGATTTACTAAATTGTTACCTTGATTTACAAAAGTGCGCGCAATTTACTATTTCAGTCCCTTGATTTGCTAATTAATGCACAAGATTTACTATTTCGTTCCCTCGATTTGCTAAATTGTGCACACGATTTACTCATTTGTCCCCTCGATTTACAAAATAGTGCACACGATTTACTATTTTCTTCCCTCGATTTACAAAATAGTGCGCACAATTTACTATTTCGTTCCCTCAATTTACAAAATAGTGTGCATGATTTACTAAATTGTTTCCTTCATTTTCAAAAGTGCGTGCAATTTACTATTTCGTTCCCTAAATTTACAAAATAGTGTGCAAGATTTACTATTTCGGTCCCTTGATTTGCTAAATTGTGCACAAGATTTACTAATTTGTCCCCTCGATTTACAAAATAGTGCACACCATTTACTATTTCGTTCCCTCGATTTGCTAACTCACACGCACTATTTACGATTTCATTCCCTCAATTTTCAAAATAGTGTGCACAATTTGCTATTTCGTCCCCTCGATTTGCTAACTCATATTATGAGTTACTATTTCGTTCCTTTGGTTTGCCAAATCGTGCGCATTATTTACTATTTGATATATACTGGGCTCATCTGTTTGTCTAGACTTTATTGAGCCACTCAGCTTGGCTGTTTATCTGTTCATGTCATGTGACTAATGACTCGGCACAGGAAAGGAAAGTGACGTCATGACAACGCTGATTGGCTGATGACACGAGCAACTATCATCAGCTGTGAAGCCTGGTTATTATCATTAAACAAAACTAAAGGTGCGCTCACTCCATGTTGTAATTATGATATTCCGGCTTGTAAAAAAGCATTCCCGCCCTTGAACTCACATGTAAACTGGGAGTTCTCTGAGAGCCTCGACTTGTACAGACCACTGCAGAATCCACAGAAATCCACAGAAAAATTCCACAGCTAACAATTGGAACAGCTCAGAATAGAACGTCACGTGTTGTCATCTCGAAATTACGGTACATCACGGCAAGAACAGTATAAAACTATAAAACATAACTAAATAAGTTTAAGTTGAACCACCAACATGGCTGAAATGAAAATTGTTGCATTACAAATGTAGTATTTGAAAAAAAGCTAATTTAAAATATTAATATATATTAATAAATTAAAATATTAAATGATAGTAAAAAATAACAGTGCTGTGTTTTTTACTCTTTTAAAGTTAGCATGAAATAAAAATGAATTGTTGCTGTTGTTATCATTTGACCTCGTAATGTTTCATCAAAATGTCACGCTCTGGGCAGCGTTTCCCAAAAGCATCGTAAGCTAAGTTCATCGTAGAACCATTGCACTTAGGTTTAAAAGTAATAAAATATATTTATAAAAGAGGCTTCTCTCAACTCCATGTGTAACTGTCCTATCTGCAAATTATGTGAAACACACTGTAAAAATAAACCAGGAATGAGCAGAGAAACGGGATCAGGAAATGATGCAAGCCAGACTGAAATTCACATTGCCCACATGCACATGTGTGCTAACCACTTGAGGCTTTACTTCCTTACCAAAACAAGGTATCTTAAAAGGCAGCATTATTTTCCCTCTTAACTTTTGGAGAAACACCATTTTAAAACCCGCCAAGACACTTTTGCAGTCCTATTTACTTCCTAGTCTCTCCTCCCCAACCCAATTCAGCCCTGACAACAATACAGTAGGACTGAGCTCTCTTACTCTGAAGAAATGACTCACTCTCATGTGTCCCCAGGGGCCGATGGAAGCAGCATTCATGCAGCCACCCTCACACTGCAGCTCGGCTCTCTATGAGAACGATCTCCCTACCCTACCAGACGTGTTTCTTCCCAGCGACAGTCATTCATATCAGTCCACCAAATCACTGCTCAGTGTCAGCTCTACTGGTAAACCGCTGTTATTTTCACCTTAAGATATTTGGTCGGGGTTCTTCCGCTCTTCCTGTGACTGCAGTGTCAGACAACCTGAAAATAAATAATATATATATATATATATATATATATATTGAGACTTATTTTGAGACCCAGGTTTAGATTGCCGTATGGAAACGGTTTGTTGGGATCTGTGCCACTGCATGGCTGTGGTGTCGATGAGGCCTTCACAGGGGATGGTAGCTGACGCAATCTCTGTTGACATTTCAGAGATGCGTTGTGGTCAATTAACACGTTTTTGTCTTTTGGGGGCCATTAGCTGGTCTGCACAACGTACTGAAGGTGATTTCAGGTTTTATTATCGTTTAGCTAAACATTTCCATGTAGAACCTGACCAACAAACATTCATTTTGAAGTACTATTGAACACACAAACATCTACATACATATATATATATATATATATATATATATATCAAAACCATACATAAGACCAAAAATCAACCAAGCATGCATGGACTGATGTAGAAAATCAAGAAATGGTAAAACTGCATGTACAATTGAGCCAAATTGAAGACAGATCAATGCATTCACAACAGAAGACTAGAAGACCCACCACTGCTCGGCATCGGCACAGCACTCCTCTGTAATCTTCAAGGAATGCAATAAGTATGCAAATCACACATGCTCACGTGAAAGAACTGAAAAATACTTTTATTGTCACCACTGACATAATAGGCTTTAGCTTTGTGTAATATCCAGGCTTCTTGTTTTCGACAGCATTGATTTTTTTTCAGAATGGCTTCTCACCAAGGGACCTGTGGAATAGATGGCAATAAGAGGTAATGGGAGTTTAAAGGAAGCCAGAAACAGAACAGGACTGAAATAGACGCATTACTGGATGGGAATGCCGTTTCCATACCCGTGAGATAAAGTAGAGATGTTCATTAAGGAAAGTATTGAGATCGAGTGCAGGAGAACCGTGTCTTTGTTTAGTATTGACAGGTTTATGGTGGACGTTTCTGAATACTTTTAGACAGAGGCCAACATTATTACTTGTGCATCACCAAATGCGAATTACATCTTTTTTTGGCAAGGGATTGAAATGTTAAGCCAGCTGGCATGTAACTTTAAGGAACTGTAACATAATACGCAAACCGCATAACAAATGTTGTGATCATTTAATGATTTTTTAATATATTTATAATTATTTATTATTAATGTTTTTTTTTTTATTTAATATATAATATGCACTCGTTGTTTGAAATTTACTGTTTGTATCCGCACTTATTTTCTGTAAATTCTCTAAAATACAAAGTTCTGTCATGAAATTCTTGATGGCGCAGACTGAGAGAACTCAATCTGCTTGCAATCACATCATTCTCTATAAGGCACAGCTGATTGGTTCTTGCTGTATCAGTAACCAATGAGCTCGCTGCTCAACAGTCAAATACCTGCTGTAGCCTTCACCTTCCCCAGCTCCACCTGTATAGATCTGCTGCATATAATTCAGGTATGCTTTATTGCACAACAGCAGCATGTCTTATTTGCTCACAGCGGTGTGTCGTGTATGTGTTTGCAGTAGCAACTCCCACACTTGTTCTGCTGCAGCAGTAATAACCGCAGCAGTGTGACAGATCTATTCCGCCAAGTGTAAAATTCAAAACCATGCTAAAAACTCCAAGAGTTGTCATACCAGAACTCAATTTTCAAACACCTCATCATAGTCAAAAGTTATCAGAATTACGATGTGTTTATGTCATGAGGGGTAAACAGTTTACATGTGCTAATTTATCTATCAGTTTGTGTTAGCTGAATGTTCGCTGGTTGAAATCAAAATGAAATCAAAATGAATCCTATTTAGTTTCTCAGTACATGTCAAAAGGAACATGTGCAAAAAATAAAATGGGCCAGAAAGACTTGAGGCGTATGCAATGCACTAAAAGATGATGGAAAAATGACATGAAAACTGCTTTATTCGATCATTCAAGGGGAACATTCGATTGGGCCTCACTGATTGCTTGCAAGATGAAATATTCATGATTTTTTTGGCATGCTGGGTTTAAAAAGCCTATGGTCCTATGTGTTCAATTTCTTTGAACAAAGTCACCACTGTATACAGAAATTATATAGAGAAAAAAATAATGAATAATGTGAATTTTAGGCTAAAACATATTTAACATTGATGCAACACTGCCCAAAATCCTGTCAATTCTAAAATGTTCAATCAAACGGAGGCTAATTAACTGTGTCTTACCAACTACTGCTCACAGGAGAGGGTCCAAGATTAGTGAAATTATTGACTCTGCCGGCATAAGATTGTTATTCCTGAAAGCAAGGAAGCAGAAAATGGCAAAATACGGCCAGTTAAGCAATGAAAAGTACGGCTTGTAAAAAAACTGACATTCAAGCCGATCAATTCTGACCTTAGAATTAACACACAGTGAAAAGAGGAGAAATTTGCCTTTATTTACTCTGAAAAACAAGCTCATCTAATGAACCTAGCACCAGGTTCCCAAAATATGCCAAAATATAAAGGTTCATTACTGGTATCTATTATTCCGCAAAGAACCTTTAACATCAATGAAACATTTACAATGCACAAAAGTTTTTTTTTTTTAGATATTAAAGTGTTAACAACCTGTGATGTCGCAGGGTTGGTTGTCTGACTCTGAGCTCAATAGATACAACGGTAGAGACATAAGACAGACAGTAGAGGACAGAAAGTGAAAGATAAAGACAGAGACAGTGAAAAATCAAAACTGTAAAGCCACATGGCATCAGAAGACAAAAGGGAGGACACTGTTGCATTGCTCCTGAATGTAAAAACGAGTTTTAAAGTGTTAAAGCAAAGGACAAAGAGAGTTATTTTTCATAAACTGCCGCTGAAACACGCTTCCTGATACACAAGATTTTTATACCTGGCTATACAAATTTTTGTCAAATGACTATCAGAAATTAAAATGAACCACAATCATTATAAACACCGTTTGTTATTCCACAGAGAGGTCAAAGCTCTTTCAATAATTCCACCAATCAGGACTCCATACGTTGGATAATCTTGAAATATTATACCTAATGCCATGATCGTCCTTGACATCGTCTTTTTTATCCTTTTGCATTGCAAGTTTTTAACCAACTTCTCCTTCACTGCTTGACTCCTGACTTACATTTGTTCACCTTTTTTTTTTTTTTATCAGCCTGTAATAGAGTGGTGGAACTGTGACTTTGTAGGCCAATATCAAAAAACAACATCGTTGGGATGATGTTCGAATGGGAAGTGCTAAAATGCTTACTCACTTTCGGGTTTGGAATTCAAAAATGCGTCATAGTTCCATAACTCCATTGCAAATAGTACTGGAGCTGTCTGTTGGTCAACTACTTGGAGACAGATATTATGAGTTCACCTGTTCCTGGTAACAATTACAGCAACTAAGCAAAACAATCAAAGGCCAGAATCGAAACTATAATAATCTTCATCAATCCAACGGAACCAACCGTGACGCCACATGATGTAGTACTACAATAACTCTCACTACAAATCTATGACAAAACATTTGCTTTTTTTTAAATTTATATTTATCGTATTTGTTATATAATTTATAATTAGAGTGCAAATCAATTTACTAAATGATGTTTACTTGAATGTCTGCTTCATTTCCACATTAAGACTATATATTTTGGAAAAAAAAAACTCTATAAATTGAACTGAAATTGAACTGGATGTTCTGAGAGATGTGTCCCTAACTGGTGGATGCAGGACGCAGTGATTGCTTTAAAACACTGTTGTTGGCCACTTCAGAGTTCCCATTCCCGGTGCAAATGCAAGCAGGAACATGTCCCAGGGGAGGGATCCTAGTGGTTAGTTCCTATAACTGAGTTCATAGATCTAAGCCCCAAGTGGTAACCACATAGCGTCATGGGACAAACCGACACCCAATTCAATTCCAGTTCAATTTATAGGCTAAAGGGTTTTTTCAAACTGGTGAATGGAAGACGCAATGATTGGAGCTGTGTTTGTAGTGTGTTGTGGGTTTCGTGATGACGGAGATCGAATGTAAATGCATACTTTGCGTGACTGAAAGAGCAAAAAGCGGGGCAAAGAGATGAAATTTTTACTTTCAGTATGACATATCATCGAGGCGGAGAAAAGAACACAATCCTGCAGACAGGTAAGTGCCGTTATCGTTGTTTTCCAAGTTCGTGAAATACATGCTTACACAGCTTTTTAAAAACGCTGGGTGCGGGTGATTGACGTGTATTTCGACATGAAAATCGTGACATGCAACACGGCAGAATTCGGGTACTTCAGGGTCCTCCGGTGCAAAAGCCCCTTTTGTCAAAAGAGCCCACCTCCAAGTTTCCTTCTCTTTTCTTCCCCACTCCACATGCTGAAAAAATAAAAAATAAATAAATAAAAACAAAGAAAAACCCTGAACATCTGATTTACTGTAGGCCTAGAGAAAATGATTCGTACACAGGGGTTTTAGAACAAACCCATTTGTTCTGTAAAAGTAGGCTAGTAGTGATTCTTGTCTTAGCAAGTACCCCTAAATATATATCTCTAATGATCTGACCGGTCCAGCCTTCAGGCCTCAATCTCACAGAACCTGTATAGGTCAAACTGAACAAAAAAGTCAAAGCAAAGCTGGCCATAAATCTCCTGCTTTTCTTCAGAAAAGCTTGGAAAACACTGCAGTTCTACTCCTTCCATTGATTTGTTGCAACTTTTTTGTTGACTTCAAAAAAATCACATCCCAAAATGTGTGTGGAAATAACTTTATTGAGCGACTGCAGTCGTTAAATGTCAAAATATTGAATATTTGCATTGCTGTCCTCCAGCTTCATATGTGCATATGTTTCTATTTACAGCTCTACCACAGAGTATAAATGATGGTTTAATTTTTATCAGGCCCATTTTTGGAACTAAAAAAGAAATATGTGTCTCCGCCCACTCAGAAGTCATGATCCAATCGTAATGGATCCTGTGTTAATCAGCATGTAAATCAGCATTGTTGCCAGATGTTGGTTCATAAGAATCATGGATAAAAGTTATTCCAATTCCAACCAATATGAAAAAGAAATAAATAAATAAATAAATAAAACATCAACTGCATTTTATCCCAGCTTTGTTTTACCGCTGGCATCAAGTAACAAAAAAGCCATTTTTTATTGAAAATAACAAAACAAAACAAAAACTTTTGCATACATTTATATCTGTGATTAGATCGCCCATAAAACAAAAAAAGGGATGGATTAGGGATGAGGGGATGGTGATTGTGACAGAACAAAAAGTAGACCCACAATAAAAGTAGTCGTAAAGGGAAAGATTTTCACAAAACAATGACTTACAAAGCAGTCTACTGTATTTGTCTACTTGTTTTGAAGATTTTTCAAAAATTCTCCTTTTGAGTTTCACAAACAAATAAAACGGCAGATTGTAGTTTTGGAATGACATGAGGGCGAGAAAATAACAACCTTAAAGTCTTTATTTTATGTGGCATATTCGTTTAAAAGTGCCAACATACTTTTCTGGACTCTCTGAAGGGCCACTGCACTGTCACATCTTAATAAGTTGGCATCATTTCAGAAGCTGATGAGCAAAACATTGCGGACGCATTACATTCTACTTTCCCTCAGATGTGAGGAGAGGAGACATGCCAAAGCGAGCTTCACAAATGGAGCAGATGCGCGCCACACCAGGACTACTCGCATTTCAATTAGCCCTCACAATCGATGCAATCTGTGTGGTGTAATCGGCCACATTGTCATGACTGGCAGGGGATGCCACCAAAAGGTGATGTGGGAGATGAGTGAAAATGAGAGACAGGAAGAGAGTCATGTAGATGATGATACACTGAATCATCCGAGTACTTTTTTGGCCACGTCCACACAAGTTTCAGTGACAACCCCATATGTAAATACACTAAATTCTCATTCCATGTGTGTACGGAACATGTCTCACTCTTGAAACGGTGGCAACCGTTGTATTGCTCTTATGATGACCAAAGAAATATTACATACAGAAAACATTTGGATTTATTTAGGTTTATTGTGGGCTTATTCTTGTTGTTTCTAGTAAGATCTGGCAACACAAATGAGCCAAGGCTCGTACTGCTTCCTCTGTGATTTCTTGCACCTCACATAAAGCAGAGAGAAACATTTCTGATGCACGCAAAAAAAAAATAGGTCATTGCCAACTAGTTGTTCAATTCGGTTCCATACACACTGCGTAGATTATTTTGTAAATGCAGTTCTCACTACCTACATTTTTTTTTCCAGGCGTTAATTCGGTTGTTGAATGCAGTTGTCACTCCCAGTAAATCACTGAAAAGTGTGTGTAGAGAAGAGCATTAGGCTCTAAAAAGTGAATTGACTAGGTGAATTTAGTTGCGCATATATATATATATATATATATATATATATATATATATATTATATATATATATATATATATGTTTGTATGTAACGGAGGCCAGCTAGTAAAGGCCTGGGATCGAGGCCCGCTCAGAGCGGGTCGAGGGGTTACATTGGGGTCGAGTAGGACCCATGTAGAGGGGTTACATATATAATGCGATTTCAGATGCAGCCATTGAGTCATTGAATCATTCATACAAATGATTCATTCAAAAACGCTGATTTAAACAAAAGTTATGTTTGGAGATGCAAATATCTGACTTTGTTTGAACCTATTTTCTGTGCAGCATAACAGTCTGAATTTATTCCTGATATCTGAGCCGCTGAAGACGCAGTGGATTAGTTTTGTTTTGTTGATGTTTTGTTGCAGGCAGGAAGCGCTTTCCTGGAAAGGGGGTGGGGAGCAGCAGCTCATTTGCATTTAAAGACACATGCATGAAAACAGCATGTTTTTGCATGCACTCAAAAATGGGTATTTACAACATGGTATAATAAATGATCTATGAGGTTTTTTGAGCTGAAAATTCACACACACATTCTGGGGACACCTGAGACTTCAACTGCATCTTGAAAAAATAAGCATAGGTCCCCTTTAATTATTATTTCCTTCTTGTAATTATTATCTTATTGAGCTGTTGTGATACCTCCAGCACTCAATCATACTGCCTCCATGTTACTGTCCCAAACCATCATTGCCAATTCTATCGCTTCTTTCCTGTTATTTTCAATTTAAACATATAACCCTCCTCAAAGGGGTAAGTACACACTCATACTTAAGGCCAGTGGATTCTGATATGGTAAATTGCACAGTTGGAAGTTATTGATAAGCACAAATTGATTACTTATTTCACATCAACTGTATTGAAGCATAACAAGACATAGTACTTTAACACAATCGTTATAGCAACAACGTCAATAAAGTGTGGTGCTCAATCAGTGGGGTGTGTGTGTGTGAGTGTGTGGGTGGAGGGTGTACTCAAGGGTCCACTGAAAGCCTACTGCACAGTGGTATCATCTGAAACATTCCGTAGAAGTTGATGACTCCATGAAGCCAGGAATCAAAGTCGGGTGGCTTGCCATCAAGAATTCAATCGGATGCAAAAAATCTGGCCGAGATTCTAGTTCACACCTGACAGAATACACCTTTAAATCCAATTGTTCAAGTGTTGAGTTAATATCAGTCCACGATCTGTCTTAAAACAATGTGTTTATAGGGAAATCAAATTAAACTTCTCTCCATCTGCACGGCAGAGCAAATCGTCTCTCTCTCTGCTTGTATTTGCTCAATGCTTCGTTTTTTTTTTTTCACCAACGGCAAATTTCCATATGCCAACACACCCTTGTTACCGGGTAGATTTCCTGATATCAGGTATTACAGACATAGGGGATTTGGAAGAGCCAATTAAGGAAAATGAATTCATACATATCTACTACAGAAATTATTCACTTTTACATAGGGATTTTACATAAACAGATGTTGTTGACTGTTGTCAACGTGCATGAGTTTTTAGAACGCTGTTTTAAACCCAGAGACCAATACTGTTCATACCATGAGCGATAGCTATAATGATAACTACACTCAGGTTGTGTCAACTTTTTTGAGTTGACTAAACTTAAAATTTTAAGGCAGCACAAACACTTTTTTAAGTTTAAAACATTAATTAATTAATTTTTATTTTTACAGTGTATATTACTGTCCAGACCGACGCTTTTATGTTAAAACGATCGAGCTCTTTAAAGTTGAGTGGATTCTAATTGGCTTTTAATGTTTTTATCATTCATTATCTGGAAAAAAAAAATCTGAAAGTGATTCCAAAGGTAATCTCGTTATCGTTATCTGTATCTGTGATGAGCAGTGCGGGCGAGAGCCATGAGGGAACAGTGCGAGATAATAAGCGTCAGCTGCTCGCTGCACCGGTCTCGTGTCTCTCACGGAGGAGCTCCGGAAGCATAAAAGAGGAGCGACTAAAGTGAAGGACGAGAGAGGACCAGGCCTGGATTTTATGTTGTGTTTTATTATGTTTGTATGGACAGCAATCGCCGTGAGGAACTGCCGCCCTTTTACTTTCGTTTTACTGTTTGTTTATTTTGGATATTAAAAGTTACGTTGAATGTTCGCCGGTTCCCGCCTCCTTCTTCCCGTATCCTTTTACATTTAGAACATTTTTTAAAACTACCGTGATAGTAATCGTCCTTGGAGTGCACAGGCCTTCACTTTTCTCCCCTACTGCCCTGTGTATTGTATTTTTAACAAAAACATGTTATGTTTGAATGCCTCCTAAGGGATTAAGTCTTGTGCTTACAATGACATAAATGTTTAAACTGTTAAAAGGGCTTATTTCTTGTCAAGTAAAAACTGCCAGTAGTCTCTTCCCCAGAACAGAGGCGGCATGGGACTTCATGCTGAGGCTCCTTAACGCACCTTTAGACTAGTTAGCATACTTTTGTAGTTTGAATAATCTATAGCATATTACGTTGCACAACACTGTAATGTTTTCATCTCGGTTGGAAGTTTGATTATGATACAATTTGCCATAGAATCGATACACACCCCCTGCGGGTGAAGACTGTTGACCTCGAGTACGTGTGCCGGGCTGGTGAGCATTTGTTGCACATCTCATTTCTGTCTTAATAACATTATCATCAAAAAAGTAATGACAGCATTAGCTGTGCTCTCTGAAGTTAACAGCCGGCAGCAACGGAACTTAATTACTTGTTTGTCTTTTCTTCGAATTCTCAAGCATATCTGCACTTGTGTTCGTTTGGAAACGCAAGTCTGATTTATTTCACCAAAAATGATTGTTATCTTTTATCTTCATCTTTATTATGTTGTTTGTTCCTCTCGCAGTCATACAAAGAGCCTATGTATATACCTCAATGCACCCAATTCAGTTCCCCATTAAACATAGCCTATTTCTAACTTCCATCATATAGTGAAGCAACCGAATCAAACGTACTTCATATTAGAAAGCGTGTTATTCAATTTCATGGTCAGATAAATCTCCATTGTTTCTAGCATGTCACGTCTAACAGGTTGAAATTAAGACGCAAAACCGAGTCAAACCGGCAATGCTAGTTTCATTTGAGGGAATCAAGGTCTTTGAGGAAGTGTTGCTGCGGCGCATACCGATGAATGGCATGAAACAGCGATAGCTCGTACTGAATGTGATTAAGAATCTTTGCGAATAGTTATATTATTATGCTAGGATTGACATTTCTTTATAGTGGATTGCAGAAGATGGACAAAGGCCATTGCGTGCCATTGGTATGCCATGTAACAGAGCTTGACGCAGCGTAGAGGACATGCCACTGGCAATGAAATGTGATCCTTTGTGTTTACGACAGCATATTTTGATGGAATGAGATTCGACTGGGATGACTGACCTCTCTGCGCTGTCTTTCAAGAGGTCTTTTTCACTGATACCTCAACAACACCGTCTATACATCATCACACCTCCTGGCAAACTCAGACACTTCATGTGAAAATCACTTCAGTCACGAAACTACAAAACCACTTGTTTTGTTGTCTTGCATACACTCCTTCAGGGGTATTTCATCATACACCCCTGCTTTTGTTCTCAGTTCACCCATTGATGAACGGTGCCGTGAAAACATGCAGCTGTGTGAAAATCAGTCCGTTTGTGCAAAAAGCGTTCGTTTGTGTAAGGTTTTACCTTAGTGTTCATTTTACAGCTACTTGGATACTTGCATAATTACATTATTTAATGTCAAAATTAAAATAGAAGTAGCCTATATCTACTCTGAAGTTCCATGTATGTATGAACCTTTTTGCTCTCCAGACACTGTGTCTAGTGCTTTTCCAGTTTCTAGCCAATCAGCATTTACACTGGCCACAATTTTGATATTGATACCATAAGGGATGTTTTTAATATTATCTCATAATTTGGCAGCAGGTATTAGAGCCCTGTGCGGGACTGTTTTCTTAAACCTGCAACCGCCCGCTTCTGCTGAATGTATGACCAGGACCGCCTGCAACCTATCTGTTCCACTCCCGCCCGCTCCCGCAATGTTTGTGTCCACTCCCGCCCGCGGACTTTATCTCACAGTTTGTGAAAAATGTAGCTACACATAAACTCAGACTAAACATTTGTTCAAGTTAACGTCATTAACAGATTTATGTCCGTTGTAAACAAACACTTTTGCACATTTATCGCAACTTACAAAGTTTTTTTTTTTTTTCAGTGACAATTGACCCTGTTGCAATGGCTGACAACTCATGCTCTCTCACGCCACACATCATGTTCTCATGCAGTGAAAGATACATTGTGGAGCAAAGAGGATATTGACAACGTATTAAACAGTTTATGTATTTAAAACATTGTAATTTTTAAAAGCAGTTTAAACAATAAATAGCGTTTAGTGTCTTTAATGTGTCGCTGTAGCTCCTCGTGAAGCGATCATCTCTTCATACTAGTTCATTTATAGCATCAAATAAACATGAATGAACATCAGAAGGAATTTCAAGTAGTTATTCAAGGACACACAATATTTCTAGTTAACCAGCGTTAATCTACTATAGGCTACTACCTGACTAAACGGAATTCAGAATGCAAATATTTGCATTTCAGTTTTCAAATGAATATTTCTGATCAATGAGCTTCACAGGGGAATTTTCAAAATTTAAAATTTAATTTCTATAATATTTACTAATATATATATATATATATATATATATATATATATGTGTGTGTGTGTGTGTGTGTGTGTGTGTGTGTATCTATAGAAATTAAAAATGATTGAAAATTCCCCTGTGAAGCTCATTGATCAGAAATATTTATTTAAAAACTGAAATGCAAATATTTGCATTCTGAATTCTGTTTAGTCCTTGCATCAGTTGAACCGTTGGTCAGTGCATCTAATTAGGATTGTTGTTTGTTCCTTCTCCACAGACGTCAGACAAACACCAAATGCCATGACAACGCCGGCTCTGATGCATCATTTCGTTTACGCACAAAGTCTGCTCTCTTGCTGCTTTGCAAACACTGTTAGTTTCTTCAAGAAATGCACATATAATTATGTTAATATGCCTGTACTGTATGTAAAGCTCTTGTATATTAAGTGCTTTGTATAAATAAAGCGTGTCTTGCCCTGACGAGTCAACAGATCAATCGTGATTTAATACAAATGATGCTCACAATGGCATAACTAAACCTAAGCTGACTCTCAGATTCAACAAAAAGCAATATTTGGGTGCAAAAGTTCTCCATCAGTTCTTTTTGTGAATATTAACTGTATTGATCGTCCACTGGAACAGAGTTATGCTTCATAGATTTGTTCCAGTGGTATAAATCAATACATACTTGTGTTGTTCATAAGCATATGCTCCATTTACCCATGCGATTTTTAATCTCAGTGTTTGCTGTGTTCTTACTCCCCTGTAATCTGCCATATGAAAATCAGTCATCAGGTTTTTAATTAGGGGAAGGTCCTCAATGCAACTTGCAGGAATGAATACAAGAGGCACGTTAGACACTCATTCTCTCCTGGGTGGTCGTTGATTGGCAGCTGAAGAGAAATTAATTGCCTTCCTTTGACGCACGGGTTCCCTCAGCACCACCACCATTAAACAAAATGTTCTACAGACTTTTCTTGCTCTGGACTAAATAAAACCTTGTAATGAGAAGCAAAAGAGGAAGGAAAGCGATGCGGCAACAGCATCCTCAGTGGAGGCGGCACGCAGAGGGAATTTAAGCGCAGCATTCAATAATTCTGGACAACTTTCAGATTATGATATCACTGCTTAATTTGCTGATACAGTGAGGCTATTCAGTCATGTTTGGTGTGAGAGAAGAATTGGAATCCATTGTAAGCAGAGATCACAAGTTCAACTATTTGAGTTCTGCAAACATAAAAATAAAGGCCCAGGTGGAACAAAAATGGAAAACTTTTTTAAACGAATATTTCACCCTCATGTTCTTCCTGTATAAGCACAAGGACATTTTTATCAGATTGTCCAGCATACTCTCGTACAAAGAATGTGAATTCAGTCGATAAAATACTGGCAGAAACAGCCAGAAATGTCTGTCACATCAATTTTCTTTTCTGCGCATGGCATGATTGACGTCTAACTGGGTCCCGTCCAAAATGACTGAAAACGCTGGTTTTAGTAATGATTAGCATAGCAATTTGAGTAAACACTGAATAATTAACATTGCATTTCATAATTAAATCTTTTCTTGCTTTAATTACAGCAGCACTGAAACCTGACGATCATGTTCTCTAGTATGCTTAGAAAAGCATCTTCTGATTTAATGGAAGCAGTATCACATTAAAATGAATACATATTTCATACATACAGTGAAAGCCAGCGGGGTCAAATATTGTTTTAGAAACCAACGTACAGTGGATATAAAAAGTCTGCGCAAGCATTAATTCAGAAGGGTGCACATTTATGCAATTAGTTATTCAGAGTTTTCTCCTCTTTCTCTGAAATGAGTTACTTTGGTTTTCAGAGGCATTGCATAGGTTGTTATTTTTACATTAAAGCTGCAAAAGTTCTGACATGATATTTTTTGTTTAATTTTTTTACATCACAGAAATCAGCTGTTTTTACCAAGGGTGTGAAGACGTTTTTTTTTTTTTTGTTTTTATATCTGCTGTACTTTAAAATCTTCAACAGATCTGCAAACTATTTTGTTTTATATTCCACAGATGAAGAAAGTAGGAAACTTGTTTCCACCATGGAATTAAAAAAAGCAACTGAATCTTTTTGTCTTTCCTCACAATTGCAAGTTTAAATCTTCGCAATTCTGCCTTTTTTACTCAGAATTGCATCACATAATGTTTCTCAAAAAAACTCAAAAATTGTGAGTTTATATCCCGTAATTCTGACCTTTTTTTTCCTCACAACTGAGTTTATATCCCATAATTCTGACTTTTTTTTTTCTCACAATTGACCATTCGCAAAGACCCGCCCCCTTTATGATTGGTTAGATCGCCTGTCAATCAAACTGTTTATGACCACACTTCTGACTTTTCTCTAACAATTAAATTTACATTCCACAATTCTGACATTTTTCTTGCAATTATGAGTTTATATCCCACTTTTCTGACTTTTTTCCTCAAAATTCTGACTTTTCAGAAGTTTAAGTGTCACAATTCTGACTTTTTCTTCACAATTCTGACGTTTTTTTCTTGCAGTTGCAAGTTTACTGTACATTTTGCCATTCTGACTTTTTTCTCAATTGCGAGTTTATATTTCACAATTCTAACTTTTTCTCAATTAATTGCGAGTTTACTATAAATAATGCAATTCTGAATTTCATCACAATTGCGAGTTTATATTATAATTGCGAAAACGAGCTTCAATACGAAAGTCATACAGGTTTGGACGAACAAAGTTCAGAGTGAGTTCATATGACATTAAATGACTTTCCAAGCATATCATGACCCAAAACGATGGTTGCTCAGATTGATGCTCTCATCTCTATCATCATCTCCATCATCTCTATCATGTAATTAGCAGCACTCGGTAAGAGCCGGCCCTTTCTAGTCATCCAAACTGACCTTTTCAATCAGAGCAGCTTTTGGTTAAGCTCTCTGACGCTGAAGAAAGCTATAAAATAAATGGCTTTGGGATTTTACATTTTCTGTTCATAACATGTAAAGATTGCATTCTTTACACTTCAACAGAAAAAAATATATAACTGATATTAATATACAATACTGTAAACTTTTAAGATAAATCTTTTTATATTGATTTGTATATGATTGATATGAATCTCAGACGCCTTGTTGAATATCAGAGTGGCCAACATTTCTGAAACACACCTGAGAATTTTTTTTTTTTTTTTTTGCTGCTTCTCTTAAAAGCAAAATTCTGTCAAACACTCTTGATTTAAACATGTTTTTGGAGTCTATCTTGTTGTACAACATGTTGTACATGGAAGCTAAACCCAATGCAGCAAAGAAAACCAGGCGCTGAGCAACAGAACAGCATGAAGGCAAGACTGGAACATAAAGAACTTGTGAGTCTGCAAAGTTGGTTATTAATTTACAACTCAGGCTGACAGAAGAGGAGGACTGATGATGTAAAAATTACAATAATCACTGATCACATGGTCTACACTAGGCGTCAACCATTACAACAATTAAAGCAACAACAAAAAACGCTTACGGATCAGAACATATAGGCAGATGCAAGAAACAGAAACCTTGGGATACTTCACAATCACAATACAAAAATGAAAACACAAAAGTCTTAGGGATAGGTGATAGAATATACGGTTTGTACCCATACAACACATCACAAACATATTCAACAAAATACATTACACAAACTGACACAGGTTGCTTTATATTGGCAATTCAATGCAGAAATATCCGTCTGCATCTGTACACTGTGTCGAAAATATACACTGTTAAAAAAATTACTGTAAATCTTACAGTATAATACTGGCAGCAGGGTTGCCAGCCAGTTACTGTAAAATTTACAGTAGTGTTACTGTAATTTAACTGACAGAATTGCCCTGTATTCTCTGATTACAGTAAATAACTGTATTTTTTTAAATTACAAAGGGTCAGTTTACAGCAATATTCTGTAAATTTGAGTCAAACCAACACGTGACCCCAGAATGCATTGCGGTTTACAGAAATATGCTGTATTATTAAAAAAAACAGCCAGCGGCTATAAAATAATGCTGTAATTTTTACAGCAATTCATTACAGTGTATGTGAATGAAGTTTTGCATTTTTAATAACTTTTTAGGCTATTTTGTGCTGCTGATTCACAAACATTTGATCGGTTGACACACTCACAGTAAGGATGGATGGTGTTTGTGTCTGGGACTATCAAACGAGCCCCAGTTCACGTCTCCATAAATCTAGAAACTCTCCATAATAAATGCTTGTTGCACGCAAACGTTCCAAAGGTGTCGGTCATTGATTGAAAGCCTGTCGCTCTGCCGGCGTTGCAGGGAAGCCATGCAAACCAAAAACACTCACACCTTTCAGCATGACATCGACTCAGCGAAGTGCCTGCTGAGCGATTGAAGCGCTTGTCTCGGAAAAGTGTCACGTGGCGTCATGAATAATAATGAGACGGTGCTCTCTCATAGGATGACACCATGCAGTCTCATGAATAATTATGAGACACTGAATTATACTCACTGTAGTGCATGAAAACGTCACATCCTCTCACGCCAACTCTATGATTTTAATCCTGAAAGATTGGAGATGGTAATGTCGTCTTCCGTCATGTGTAACGCATACACTACTGTTCAAAAGTTTGGGGTTGCCATAAATGTTTCTCTTCTGCTCACCGAGGCTGTTTTCTATCTGAATGTTAAACTGTCATTTATTCCTGTGATCAAAGCTGAATTTTCAGCATCATTACTCCCGTCTTCAGTGTCACACGATGCTTCAGAAATCATTCTAATATGCCGATTGACTTTTTTCACAATTGTGAGTTTATATCCTTTTTATTTTTTCACAATTCTGACGTTTATCTCACACTTGCAAGTTTAAATCCCACAATTTTGACTTTATTCTTTCAATTACTAGTTTATATCTCGCAATTTGACTTTTTTCCTGACTATTCTGTTTATCTCACAATTCTGAATTTATTTTTTTACACAGGTTTGCATCACATAATGTCACAATTGTGAGTTTATATCTGACAATTCTGACTTTTTTCTCACACTTTTGACTTTTCTCTCACAATTACGTTTATATCCGACAATTTTGATGTTTTTTCCTCATAATTCTGAATTTTTTACTCAAAATTGCATAACATAATGTCACAATTGTGAGTTTATATCTGACAGTTCAGACTTTTTTCTCACACTTTTGACTTTTCTCTCACAATTACGTTTATATCCGACAATTTTAAAGTTTTTTCCTCATAATTGCATTACATAATGTCACAATTGTGAGCTTATATCCAACAATACTGACTTTATATCACACTTTTGACTTTTTTTCACAATTACGTTTATATCCCACAATTTTGACTTTTTTTTCTCACAATTCTGCTGTTTTTTCTCTGAATTGCATCAAATAATGCCACAATTGTGAGTTTATATCTGACAATTCTTACTCCAGGTTTCAGCTTCACATGATCCTTCAGAAATCATTCCAATATACTGATTTCTTATCATCACTGTTGAAAACAGCCATGCTGCTTCATATTTCTGTGGAAACCATGATACTTTTTCAGGATCATTTGATAAAAGTTCAAAAGCACAGAATTTATTTGATAGGCATACGATAAGAGATTTGAAACCATGTGTTTTAGTGTTTCATGACACTTTAAAAACAAACAAACAACAAAAAAAAGGTCCTTGTGCTACGTCATTTCCGTGTCCCTTCCTTGAACTGTATTTCTTTTTCTAACTATAAGAGTAAAAAAGTTAAAAAAACTTCAAAGAGATGAGAGGTTGGTGAGTAAGACGTGCAGAGGAGAGCGGTAGATCAAGGAAAGGTGCTTCTAAGAGTCCGGTGAGAGCGTTGAAAGGATTTCAAAAGCTCACAGAAAGGACTACATTTATAGACACTTCAAAATACATGAATTCAAAATAAGCCTTTACATGAGTTCACAGCCACTTGATTTTGAATTAAACATCTGTAGACAAAAACTAATACAATAAAAATGAATGCATGCTGTAAACTTAATGGTAGTTGTGGAAAGTCTCAGTTCTTTTGAACAAATCGTTTCAATGAACTGGTAAAAGAAATGATTCAGCAGTTCTTTTTCGATTATTTACATCTTCATGTGGCCCCTGATGTCCTACCGTGGCATATTATAGACATCAGGGGTGTAACGGTATTTGTCCCAAAACCGTCACGGTACAGACATCACGGTTTTTTTTATGCGCAGCTTGTCAGTGAAGTGCGGCTCCAAATGCTGATCCATCTGAAAGAACTGCGAGTTTGAGTCGCTTATAATGTTATTTTGAAAAACTAACATGCGTCAGACATCTTTCTAGACACGAGAAGCATTTATTAACATATTATCCAACAAAAGACAACATTTAATAACATGTTTTTACTCCAAACTCACTTCACAACGACAGTTGAGCATCTGTGAGATGATGTGTCTTCTCACACAGAATAAGGCAGTCGTTTGTTTATTATTCATGTTTAAAGCGTTTCAATCTTCTGTTTATTCAGCTACAGAGATAGCTTGTTATCTTGAGGTATTTTGAGTTTCTGCACAAGAGCGTCCTCTGGCTTTCAGATGGAGAAGCATTTACTACTGATTACAGAGCCGTACAGCTCTGACAAGCTGCGCATTAAATAATCACAGCCTTTGCTATATATATCTTCGAGATAAATCATGCAGCCCTAATATATGCATTATGTTAGCTTATATATTCATTATATTACTTTACCTATATCTTAATTATTTAAATAAATTTGTCATGAAAACAAGTTATGACAAGTAAATGTGCAATTAGTTAAAATAATGAACCATTCCACCCTGATTAGACATTATTCAAAATATTAATATGGAGTTGCATATATAGCTGTTTATTTTAATATTTCATTAATAAGGGTGTTTATTGTAATTTCACATATCCCAATTGAGGTTGTTGCAGCCATGATTCAGTTACTAAAAACAATGTCATTTTGAACCTTTTATATACAAAGGTTTTTGCTTGTTATAATATAATTTGACTTATTAAAAATGGCAAGTTTCATATGATATAGTGTTGATAAAATATTCATAAAATCAAATCATTCAAATTCTTCACTTTTTTTTTTTCAGTTCCACCAATTAACTGAAGAGATCAGACTCAAAAGAACGATTCATTCCGAAACCGACATTGCTACTTAATTAAACCTCACCCGTCAAACTTGGCCCTGAATTTATGAATTATTCGCCAACTTAATTCCAGACAAATTCCTCCAGTGAGCGGAACCATAAGTCAGTCCTCAAAATAGACTGAGCTCAGGGTGAGTTTGACAGAGAAAGTTAACGTTGTCAAAGTTGGTGTTTTGACACTCGCTGCCCTTAGTTCTCAGTTTGATTCCTAAAAGCCAAGCTGTTAGTGAGACGACTCATGGGGAGAGCAACTCTATAAGAAAAAAGACTAGAGGGCTATCATCATGAATCCACATGAACAACCCCACTCCAACAGGAGATAATTAGCACATTCTTCCTGGAATCCTGCAAAAGCATCTTTGCTGCATATTCATGAATATCTGGATATGAAAAGAAGGTGGGGTGCAGAGGTTGGGGGCTGTCAGAAAGAGGAATAAATGAGAGATTTCCACAGCTTGTATGAGTTAACTCAACATGAAATCAAAATTGACCCTATTTACTTTCTTAATAAATGTTACTGGTCTTGTTGTGCCCAATTTATCAGTGCACATTATTCCTAAAGGGGGGAAAACATGTCACTGTTATTTTTAATCAAAATATTTCATCTCTGAAATGAGTTTTTTTTTCTCCCTAATATCATAATGATGATTATGTCAGGCCTTTTTTCTAAATATAAACAGTGACATTACAAAAGTAAAACAAACTGCACTGTAGTCTTCATTGGCTGAAGGTCACATACAGAATTGGGCTTTGAAACAAATAATGGTGATTCAATAAAGTCAGAATAGATCATTTATTGCTTTAATGAACAGTCTTAAAGGGAAAGATCAACCAAAAATGAAAATTTTGTCATCCTTTACCCTCCCTCATGTCGTTCCAAACCCATAAGACTTTCTTTCATATTCAGAACAGAAATGCAAATATTTTTAATGAAATCTGAGCAATTTCTGTCTCTTTCTTCTACAGCTACGCAATTACCACTTTGACGCTTCAAAAAATTCATAAAGAGATCATAAAACTAATCCATATGAATTGAACCATTTAGGTCAAATTTTCTGAAAAGACTTGATCGCTTTATATGATGAACAGATTGAATTTAGGATTTTATTCACATATAAACATTCGTCTCAACTCACACATCAGCTCAAGCATGTTCGTCTGATGTGTGAGAACCAGGTTCATTTTCATGTTATGCAGCACATTTGAGCTTCTACAAGAACCAACGAGGTTCATTCTCGTGTTACGCAGCACATTTGAGCTTCTACAAGAACCAACGAGATTCATTCTCATGTTTTGCGGCACGTTTGAGCTTCTACAAGAACCAACGAGATTCATTCTCATGTTTTGCGGCACGTTTGAGCTTCAGCAAGAACCAATGAGGTTCATTCTCGTGTTTTGCAGCACGTTTGAGCTTCTACAAGAACCAATGAGGTTCATTCTCATGTTACGCAGAACGTTTGAGCTTCTACAAGAACCAATGAGGTTCATTCTCATGTTACGCAGCACGTTTGAGCTTCTACAAGAACCAATGAGGTTCATTCTCGTGTTACGCAGCACATTTGAGCTTCTACAAGAACCAATGAGGTTCATTCTCATGTTACGCAGCACATTTGAGCTTCTACAAGAACCAATGAGGTTCATTCTCATGTTACGCAGAACGTTTGAGCTTCTACAAGAACCAATGAGGTTCATTCTCATGTTACGCAGCACGTTTGAGCTTCTACAAGAACCAATGAGGTTCATTCTCGTGTTACGCAGCACATTTGAGCTTCTACAAGAACCAATGAGGTTCATTCTCATGTTACGCAGCACGTTTGAGCTTCTACAAGAACCAATGAGGTTCATTCTCGTGTTACGCAGCACGTTTGAGCTTCTACAAGAACCAATGAGGTTCATTCTCATGTTACGCAGAACGTTTGAGCTTCTACAAGAACCAATGAGGTTCATTCTCGTGTTACGCAGCACATTTGAGCTTCTACAAGAACCAATGAGGTTCATTCTCGTGTTACGCAGCACATTTGAGCTTCTACAAGAACCAATGAGGTTCATTCTCGTGTTACGCAGCACGTTTGAGCTTCTACAAGAACCAATGAGGTTCATTCTCGCGTTACGCAGCACATTTGAGCTTCTACAAGAACCAATGAGGTTCATTCTCGTGTTACGCAGCACGTTTGAGCTTCTACAAGAACCAATGAGGTTCATTCTCGTGTTACGCAGCACGTTTGAGCTTCTACAAGAACCAATGAGGTTCATTCTCGCGTTACGCAGCACATTTGAGCTTCTACAAGAACCAATGAGGTTCATTCTCGCGTTACGCAGCACATTTGAGCTTCTACAAGAACCAATGAGGTTCATTCTCGTGTTACGCAGCACGTTTGAGCTTCTACAAGAACCAATGAGGTTCATTCTCGTGTTACGCAGCACATTTGAGCTTCTACAAGAACCAATGAGGTTCATTCTCATGTTACGCAGAACGTTTGAGCTTCTACAAGAACCAATGAGGTTCATTCTCGTGTTACGCAGCACGTTTGAGCTTCTACAAGAACCAATGAGGTTCATTCTCATGTTACGCAGAACGTTTGAGCTTCTACAAGAACCAATGAGGTTCATTCTCGCGTTACGCAGCACGTTTGAGCTTCTACAAGAACCTATGAGGTTTATTCCTGTGTTTCCATCAAGTAGCTTCCATTTATGTTTGCTGATCAATGTTTATATGTGAATAAAATCCTAAATTCAATCTATTCATCATATAAAGCGATGAGAAAATGTGGACTAAACCACTTGCTTCATATGGATTAGTTTAATATCTCTTTATGAACTTTTTGATGCATCAAAGTATTAGATGCATAGCTGTGAATGGAGAGACAGAAATCACTCATTTTAAAATATTATCATTTGCATTTCAAAGATGAACGAAAGCCTTGCGGGTTTGGATCGACATGAGGGTCAAATCACATTTTTGGGTGAACTATCCCTTTAAACTTCCATTTTGAGTAACCTTTGATTCATGAGATTTTATATTCTACTACTTACATGAAGACGATCTTTGTAATGTTTTCTTTCTTTTTTTATAATAATATAAATATCAAAGCACAAATAAAAAAGTCCAGTAAGAGAAATATTGTAAGGAAAATAGAGTGGCATTAAAATGTTAACACTGTTAAAATCCATATATACCATATATATATATATATATATATATATATATATATATATATATATATATATATATATATATATATATATACCAATTTGGCATAACATTATGAGCAAAGGCTGAAGCAAATGGGGAGTTGAAACCAGCTTCACCTCATTTTTAATAGCTACATTTGGCTTTTTACCAAACTTCGGCTATTGTTTTTTGGGATACAGCAAGAAATAATGAAATAGCCATATTTTAATTTGGTAGAGTACTAAATTAAATAAAATTCATGAATGCATGTTTACATATAAAAATTAAAAAATAAAATGATTAATGCTCAAATCAATCTTCAGTTGGTTTTCTTTAGACTAAATTTGGTTATAGCCAACAGATATTACTCTTATAGTCCCAATACAAATGGATTACGTAAAATTAAATAGATCGCATGCAATGAAATTAGTTCATTGATATTGAAATGTTAAAGAATTTTAGCTCATTTTAATTAACTAAACTGAATAAGCGGCAAAAATAATCTTTTGAGTGTAAATACTACTCATTTCTTTAAGGAGCTGGAAATAACCAGGCAGGTCTGACTGCTCAGAAACATTGTATCGAATCAAATTATAATTCATGAAGTTTACAAAAGTTAACAGAAATACATATATCAGCAGATAAGAGAATAAACAGTCTTTCAAAAGTGCTTGCAAAGCAAAAAAGAGCCAAGAAACACCTGCAGTGAGAGCAAAAAAAGTTTCAAAGCATCGCCACGCTTTGAGCTTCGTGTTCAGAACTGTACAACCTGAGAGACACATTTCAAGATGTTAAATAATGGAATTAACCATAACTATAACTATATTAGCATCCACACCAACAAACAATAACGCTCTCTTTATTCTAAGTGTGTCTGCCGCTTTAAATACTCAAGCTCTGAAAAGCAGAATGGATTCTGCGCGACTGTCAACAGTTTTAGCTTTCATTAGCTGGAGATAAAATGTTTTGCAAGTGTGAACTTTTATATTTAGAACGATTGTTAGAACTATATCTTTATCATTATGCTTATAGTTCCCGTCCTTGGTGTGAACAGCCCTTTAAAGTGCACCTATTATGCTTTTCCGCAGATTACATTTAATGCATTGTGTCATATAGCTGTTTGTGAATGTAAAAGGTCTGCAACGTTTCAAAGATGCATGGCAAATAAATAAAATATAAGTCTCCCAAAAGAAAGAATAGATTTCTTTCTGGCAAAGAACTGGCAAAACGAGTCACCAGCAATTCCAATCTTACTTTCTGTTACAAACCTATGTAAAAATAGTGTTTCCACTGAAATTACCCGGAACAATTTGTCCTACAAACTTTTTTTCTCCCACATCTGTTGCTGTCTGTGGTCTAAATTACTGTGAAGATGAACTCCTGGGTAAGATCGCTTCATGGGACATCATTGCAGCACGGCAAAAGAGAACAAAATGTTCAAGCTTCAAATCCCATCAGATGTGACGTAGGACTGCGAGCGACTTTCCAGATTTCTTCCTCCACATATATAAGCTTAATAAAGCCTCGTCGTCAGTCCATCGGTCATAACTCTTACTGCATGCACTTTTAAAAATAGAGGTCGAAATAAAATGCTGCGTGGAGTCAACCAATCAAAATGCAGCATGTTCAGTGTCCAAGTCCCACCCCCAAAAGTTCCTGAGCTCGCTAGCAGGGACTTTCTGAGGGGTACATATTTACCCAGAACTTCATTTAGACTGGTTCCTGCGGACGTAACACACCGAATACCACCCGAAGTCCCTAGTTCCTGGGGAAAGTTCCTGCGTTGGAAATGCGGCCAATGTAAAAAATTTGCATTGGCTGTCCATTGCTTTGACCCAACCTCAGACACTCAACAGTTTGGTTCATGTTGTCGACATGAAGAGAAGACGCTGTTTTCAGTGCTGCTAAAGATAATCTGCTTTGCGTGAACTTCCAAAGGATGAGGACTCACACTCAAACTGATATGGTAAAACCAACGCAATCGGAAATGGTAATGAGCTTTTGGTTTCCAACATGCGCTGTAAGTTATAGACCAATCACAGACTGGGCCATCTGACCGATCAGAAAAGGAAGGGTTGAGAGAGAGACTGGACCCTTGATTGAGCCATTTATGGCAACAGAAGATATACAATGTATGAAGTTTTGGCGCTCAAAGTTCATTGCAAACGGAGATATTTTCCTTTAAAGAATTTTATGTTTAAGGACTACAACAAACGGCTGGTTGGGACTACAACGAGCTTCTTTCTTCACTAATTCTAAAATGTACATAGAACCTGTCACCGAGAACACGCAACAAAAAAATGTTTCACATATCTCATCTTTTGCGCCAGACCGCTTCACAAACGAGGGTCAGTTCAACGCTGGATTCACACAAAACATGAGGCCACATGCTAGTGATGAGTTGAATCAACTCCACAACAACTACACAAATTTATTGCATTCTAAAAGTTGTAACTTCTCTCCATCAGTGTCGACTCCGGTTTGAACAATGTGAGGCTGAACACCGTGGCTGACAATCCTCATTTTAGCTGCTTGAGATTCTCCAGTTTTGTTGTTGATCAGCAACCGAAGCACGAGCTGTTAAAGCTCCGCCCTGTTCCGGCCGAGAGCAGCAGCTCATTTGAATTTAAAGAGACACACACGAATAGGGGCAAATTTGACAAGCTATAATAAATGATCTGTGGGGTATTTTGAACTGAAACTTAACAGACACCTTCTGGGGACATCCGGAAATACATTTACATTTACATTTAGTCATTTAGCAGACGCTTTTATCCAAAGCGACTTACAAGGGGAGCATTTAGGGGTTAGGTGCCTCGCTCAAGGGCAACTTAGTCAGGGTGTCAAAGGTGGAGAGAGTGCTGCTCATTCACAATCCCCACCTTCAATTCCTGCTGGTGTGGGAATCGAACCAGCAACCTTCAGGTTACAACTCCCTCACCATTAGGCCACGACTACCCCATACATACAGAATTAATTGCATTACATCTTGTAGAAGGGACATTATAGATCCCCTTTAATATATCATAATATCACTTTAATTAACCATGTGACAATGATAATAATCTGGTATCAGTGCAAAAACAACTTCACATTTTATAGCACAAGTTACATACAAAACTCAAACAGTAAACAAATAAAACATTCTAAATTCTTAGCAATTGTGAAAATGAGTGAAACAATAAGATTTCCATTTCTGCACAACAAATACTGTACCGCCACCAGTACCTCGTCTGCCTCATACGAGAAAGCAGTCGACTGTCATAACTCTGTGAAATGACTCCCTGCTAAATATCCCGCTTGCTGAGGCTCATAAACACAAAGACAGAAACACAAAGATACACAGCTGCGAACATGTTTCACTCTCTCCTGTTAGCGTTTTTTCTTCCTTATCTCTTTCTTTCGCCCGTTCTCTCCCTTCACTTGAACAGTTGGGGCAAGGACGCCGCTCGTCTTACTCATTCTTGATTAAGCTGTCACTTTGTCACCCCGGGCCGCAGTTGCACGGGGGAGGTGACTGCTGACAGGAGAACGAGGCGTATGAATGGGTAAGATCTGCTTCTGATCGCTTCATGGGACATCATTGCCAACACAGTGGAGGAGAACAAAATGTTCAAGCATCAAAGCCCATCAGATGTTCGCCTATTGCAAGTCTTGGTGCAATCGGAGCAACAGGTAGAACTGATGCTTTGCTAAGACTCACCTTCACGTTTTACAGTTCAAACTTGCCTTAGCAATATCATCAGACAGAAGTTTTTTTTTTTTTTTTAATTTTTTTATTATTATTCTTTCTAATGCAAGTCATTAGTTTTATATGGAATTTTACCCAGAGAGAATACAGACGGTATTTGTTTTATTTTCAAATCTTTAAATACGTCACATTACAGTGTACATCACAGTATTCACAACGGCTGTATGTGTCACTTTCATTATTCACCAAACAAAAAAATCTAGAACATCAGTGTTATTGTTAACTAAAACTAAACAAAATACAAATAATTTCAGTTAATTGACATGAAGCTGAAATAAAATAAATAAAATATGATATTAGACTTATGAATAGATATTAAAAACACAAACTTAAAACTTAAAAAAAAAGTTGCCTTAACAACTGGAATAAAGTATATTATACATATACATATACATATAATACTAAAATCATTAAATCTTAAGCTAAAATGAAAACTGAATATTATATATATATATATATATATATATATATATATATATATATATATATAAATTTAATTTTAGTTTTGATTAATTTTAATCTAAATTAATAAATATAATTTATAACAGTTATAATAATATCTAAATAATACTAAAATGACACTGATTCCAAGATAAATGAACAACTGAATTAAAACAATTTAATTTACATATTTTAATTATGTGTTTTGGTCCAAAGCAGTGCCACAAATGTGTTATGGAAAGGTTTCTCTGAGGAAAACCATTCACAGAAATCTCCAGTTCATTCCTATGGGATGTTCTTGTGTTGGTTAACAACAGTACCCAAGGAGGGTGGAGCTTAGCAATGGGCCAATTAGTTTTGAGCTTATTAAACTCATGTCACAACAGAGTCAAATCAAATGGCTAATGTCAAACGTGTATATCGGTTTTTCCAGCTTAGTGACATTCAAAGCGGGTCGACTATCAGCCTTTAGATGTTTAGATTTAAAGCGGATTAATGTGTAAGATGTGGGGTGCTGCGGCGTAAAAAAAATCTTCTTGTTTTTCAATAAGATTTCAATGATGCCAGATGTCTTTGGATGCTGACAGCTGCTGATCAAAAGCACCAATCAAATGTGTTATCACAGGAACTGGAGTAAAGACCTCAATCATCAAAGGCAGCCTGACGTGAAAACCTGGCTTTGGGACCACCTCTGATGTTTGCAGATAAATAAACTGCTGGAATCATTGACATTGCAGGTTATATTTATACCTTAATCGATACTTTTCACTACCGTTGTGTGGTAGGTATATTCAGGCAAGTATTAGACGTTAATAAGGTAAAATTTCATCAGTTTCAATGATTGAATGAATCCATGAATGAATGAAACAATGAATGTGTTAGGCATGTTGAGATAATTATAAGAGGTAAAATTCCGAAAGTGTTTGTTTCATCTGCTGTGTTTCATCAAACAATGAATAAATGAATGAATGAATCCATGAATGAATGAAATAAGGAATGTGTTAGGTATATTGAGATAATTATTAGAGGTAAAATTCCGAAAGTGTTGTGTTTCATCTGCTGTGTTTCATCAAACAATGAATAAATGAATGAATGAATCCATGAATGAATGAAAACAATGGATGTGTTAGGTATATTGAGATAATTATTAGAGGTAAAATTCCGAAAAGTGTTTGTTTCATCTGCTGTGTTTCATCAAACGATGAATAAATGAATGAATGAATCCATGAATGAATGAAACAATGAATGTGTTAGGTATATTGAAATAATTATTAGAGGTAAAATTCGAAAAAGTGTTTGTTTCATCTGCTGTGTTTCATCAAACGATGAATAAATGAATGAATGAATGAATCCATGAATGAATGAAACAATGAATGTGTTAGGTATATTGAGATAATTATTAGAGGTAAAATTCGAAAAGTGTTGTGTTTCATCTGCTGTGTTTCATCAAACAATGAATGAATGAATGAATACATGAATGAATGAAACAATGGATGTGTTAGGTATATTGAGATAATTATTAGAGGTAAAATTCCAAAAGTCTTTGTTTCATCTGCTTGTGTTTCATCAAACGATGAAGAAATGAATGAATGAATCCATGAATGAATGAAACAATGATGTGTTAGGTATATTGAGATAATTATTAGAGGTAAAATTCCGAAAGTGTTGTTTCATCTGCTGTGTTTCATCAAACGATGAATGAATGAATGAATCAATGAATCCATGAATGAATGAAACAATGAATGTGTTAGGTATATTGAGATAATTATTAGAGGTAAAATTCCGAAAGTGTTTGTTTCATCTGCTGTGTTTCATCAAACAATGAATGAATGAAACAATTAATGTGTTAGGTATATTGAGATAATTATTAGAGGTAAAATGCTGAAAGTGTTTGTTTCATCTGCTGTGTTTCATCAAACAATGAATAAATGAATGAATGAATCCATGAATGAATGAAACAATGAATGTGTTAGGTATATTGAAATAATTATTAGAGGTAAAATTCGAAAAGTGTTTGTTTCATCTGCTGTGTTTCATCAGACAATGAATGAATGAATGAATGAATGAATGAATCCATGAATGAATGAAACAATTAATAAAACAATGATTGAAACAAACAAACAAACAAAAAATGAATCAAACAATGAATGAATGAAATGAAATAATGAAACAAACCAGAATGTTATATACAGTATGTTAGATCATGTTTATAATTTTCACAGGCGGTTTTTGGTATCTATAATTCAAATACAAAGAGAGATGTGGGTGTACATGATCACAGATTCTTTTTGACTGGCAAATATGGTTTTGGTATTCCAAAGACAGCCGGCAGCAAGCATTGTTATCAAGGCTACTGTGTTATGCATTAGTTAACTCGTTCTGTACTGCAGGATATATCAAGAGAATATGCAAAACCTTACAGTAGACTTTATGATTTCTTATCGACAACAGCAGACCTTCCTTTAAATGTTTGCAAACGTCAAAAAAACAAACAAAAAAAAAAAAACAGAGCTTTTCCAGCCCTATATATCATAAAGTAGCTGCCTATACAGTTTCTGATGATGCTTCGCACACCAAATCAAGAAAATGATACGTCTTGTATAACATCTGTTATTCCTGATAGCTGGAAGATGCTGGTTGCACATGTAAACAATGTTCACATGTAACAATTTTACCAAAGAAGATACTTTTTCCTAAGAATTTTCCCTACAGCTGTCATCGCAATTTACACTGTGATCACGATTCACGCCAGCAGGGAAGAGACTCCCACAGCAGTCGAGGAGTCCTATAGCTTTGCGTTGTTCGAAAATGCAATGGATTCTCCTCCAACTTTACAAATGATGAAGCCATTTGGAAGAGCATCGAAACATTCTGAACTCATACAGACCATGTCTAGATGACCAAAGGACCAAAAACCTTTTCAAAGTTTGTGTTGTACAGTTTCCATTGTATGTCTCAGAAGTCAAAGAGGGCTAAATGAATGTAAAATGTTAAATATGTCATATGTGCATTGACCAAGGATTATGTTTATATAGAGAAATTCACCTAATAGTTACTTATTTGTTCTGAAGAGAAACCCCCACAACATGACGCTGCCACCTCCATGTTTCACAGTAAGTATGGTTTTGTTTTGCGCCGTGTGCGTTTCGTCAAATATTTGCTTTTTGCCAGCACTTGGACTTCAGCTCAAAAAGGTCAGTTTCGGTCTCATCAGACCACAGCGCCTTTTGACAGATGGCATCAAAGTCTTCCAGATGTGTTTTTGAAACAATGAATGAGTGAATGAATGAAATGAGACAGAGTGTGGCAGGTTTTTTCAGGAAAGGCTTCTTTCTTTCAGCGCTATGTTTGCCGAAAAGCACACCACCCAAAACGCACCGTACCAACTGTGAAGCATGGTGGTGGCAGCATTATGTTTTGTTGTGGTGTTTCTCTTCACTGGGTGATTGGTCAGGATTGAAGGGAAAATTGATGCTGTCAAGTACATCCAAATTCTTGAGGAAAACTCTGCTAGACAGCTGAAAATGGGCAGGTCATTCACCTTCCAACACGACAATGATCTTGAACATGCCCCTAAAAGTACAACGCAATGGGTTAAGGATAGGGAGAAAAATATCCTTGAGTGGCCAAGTAAGAACCCAGATTTAAATCTGTGTTTGGACCAGAAGAGAGCAGTCTATTGCCGCTCACCACGGCAATATTTAATCAATTTTGCAAGGAAGAATGGCCAAATATTCAAAATCTAGTTGTGCATAGCTAATACAGACATATCCAAAAAGATGAATGTCTGTAATTTAAGTAAAAGGTGGCTCTATGAAGTATTAAATCAGGGAACTGATGACTTTTCCAACCCTATTTTTCAGTTTTTTATTCATTTTCAGAACTCTTTCTTTTATTACATTGATGTTATTGGGCATAATTTGTGAAAAAATGGAAATTTGACTGGAATGGGTTTTGATTTCACATTCTATTTTTTCCAATGCGTCGTATTGGATTGAATCACATTATGTTGAATCGAGTCACTGCATGGTAACGCCGCATCGGGAGCTGCTTCGTTGATTTTTTTGAAGTCTTTAAAACTGATTAACAGAGACCTGTTTCTTTGCAATTTGAGGTAAAGTGTGTAATTTAGTAGCACCAGACAACAAAACTATTTAGTGTTTCCAAACAGGTTTCCCAAAAATACCTTCCCTGCCTGTCATGGTTTTAAAACAAATTTAACTCATGCCATTGGTTGAACTAGAAGTTCGTCTAGTTAATTTCAGAAGTTAGATCCAATTGGCAGACGCTGTAAACTGACCCGATTCACAAAGACCCGCCCCCTTTAGTTACTGTTGCTTATGTCTGACAAGTCATGCGCTCTCATGCCACACATCATGTTCTCACACAGTGAAAAATACATCACGGAGCAAAGAGGACACTGACAACGTGTCGACAGACATATGAAATATTTAATATTAAAATATTGTAATTTTTTTAAAGAAGTTTTAAACAATAAACAGCAAAAAAAGTCTCTTAATGTCGTGACAGATCGCTGTAGCTCCTCGTGAACCGATCATCTCTTCATACTAGTTCATTTATAGCATCAAATAAACATGAATGAACATCAGAAGGAATGTTGTTTCAAGACGTGAGGACACACAATTTATCAAGTTCAAGTTCACCAACGTTAATCTACTAACTCCCCTGACTGCTTTGTCAGACAAAATGGCTGATTCTGGGTTATGATTGGTCGGATCGCCTGTCAATCAAAGTTTTTGCAAAGGGTCAATTACACTCTCATATTTCAAATCTATCGCTGACTCTAAACCAGCACAGGAAAGTATTTTAATGTAGAAAACATAACACTCATCAAAGTAAGAGTATGCTAAACTCCACAAAGGGTACGCTAAATGTCAAAAACAAGCTTTTAAATCTACCCCAGGCCTACATGCGCTCAGATAACCAGTCAGACATTAAAGTGCTTCACTTAGGCTTCATGCACTACAACTATTAACAATAAAGTCTTGCCGAGGCTCAAGTGATTAATTGCTGTCCGATCCCAGTGGATATTGAAAATGAAGATGCGCCACTTTACCTTGCTTGCGTACCCAAATATATAAAACCCATTTTCCGCGGCTGCCCTAGCTTAAGAGGCAAAGACGGTGTACAGAAAGTAGTTTACAATGATCAATGCCTGTGTGCATGTCTGTTGCCAAATCGCCGCTGAATTATAAATGAATTTCCACCGCTTGGGATTTGTTTGATTGGGTCCATATGTGGAGTTGGCTCATGGGACGTGTGTTTTTTTAAGGCCGACTGTGACTCGAGTCATTTGGGCAGGTTAGGCATGATAGATGGCGGAGGATGATTTATCAGTGCCTTATCTTCAGGTTTCAAGCAACATATACACTTGGCTCCTTTGCATGCTCCTCACTTCTTATGTTAAATAAGTGTCAGGGCACACAGCCCAAATGATGTTCTCTGGGACCAACTTCATGCCAGTTTATAAACTTGTGCTAGAGACTTACCGACAACATGAAAGAACCCATTTTAGTAGGATATTTAATACAAAAAATGTCAGGAGGAAACTAATTGGGGATTTCAGACCAGAACGGAGTGAGACATGAATGCAACGTTTGATGAGAATTATTATTAGGATGTGATGGCTGATGTCCACAACACTTCTATTTCAGATCTACTGGCTAAGGAAAATATGATTTCATGACACTTCACAGACATTGACCAACTTAAACATACATTAAACTTTTTATTAATCTTTTTGTATTATTTGCTTGGATAATTTAACGTTAATTATACCAGATTAATAATTATATCAGATTAAAAATAATAAAAAAAAAAAACAATTGTGAGGATTAAGTTTAAATGAAGAAATGATTTTGCACTGTGAAAAATAAATGTATTTTTTTTATATGAGATGTAAATTTACAATTTCAAGATATGCAGTGACATGGTGAGCTATAAAGCAGTAATAAACCTGTAATAAATATTTCAGTACTTATATATAATTTCAGCTAAAATTTCTTGTTTTTCTCGTTTTTGTTTATTTTAAGTTGAAATACTGCAATAACTAAAACTAAGTAAATTAAGTTAAAAAACTTAATAAAAAATAATAGAAATAATTACTAAAAAAAAACGATTAAAATTTGCAAAAACTGAAAAATATAAAAACAGAAAACAGGATTCAATATATATATATATATATATATATATATATATATATATATTATATATATATATATATATATATATATATATATATATATATATATATATAAATAATAGTACATCAATAACATTAAAATAAAATAACATTGCAATTTACTGTGAGGCAGAAATGGGCTTTATAATAATAATAGTAATAATAATCCATAGTATAATATGCATTTATTTAATAACATTAACATTAATAATGATAATACATTTTATAAAATGTAAACAGTCAAACTCCTAATGAGCCAACTGGAAGGAAGACAGATTGACAGGAATAAAGGAACTGCTTTCGAAAGTAGGGCACACAGAGTTAGTTACGTAAATCTCTAAATTATAGATCGATTTGGCTGCTCGAGCGGTGGGAGACGGCTGAGAGGGGCTGCTACAGTGAGCGATGCCATCCTCGCTGAACGAGCGGGCAGGAATATCAAACAGATGGCAGTACCAGATGATGGGCACCACCAGATTTATGTTTCACAGTGGGTAACTCGGTGACACCATTTAAACAGCAAGGCTGTTTGGGGTTTTTTTTTACGTTAGTGCAGATTTGTCAGGTTGGGTGAGAAAAAAAAAAAAAAAAAATCAGGCAGCCGCTCTGTGGGATCCAAACCCTCAAACATGAACCTTGTCTTGAGGCAGAAAGCCTCTGTACCTAAAAGGCACCCACATTCGACTCAATTATCCTCCTTTCCCGCTCCGCCTGGGCTTTTCCCCAGTGCTCCAGCCCACAGGTCGCTTTGCGTTTAGGGAGCAGAGCTAAAAGAAATGGAGACATGGTCTTAAAGATTGTTCAGCCTCTGCTGGTTTGATCATTTCTTAGTACAGAGTCTATTTTTTGACATGTTACTCAGGAGTATGGTGACCCAGTAACAGAATAAGAAAACAAAAACAGAAAGAAAATGAAGCAGAAGTGTCTCTGCTTCGGGTTTATGTGGGGGTTGTTTTCTCTCCTTATTGTCTTCCACTTTCTCTTGCTTTTTGTGCCAATTTCTGGTGCTTTGAAAAAATACAGCAAGTTCTCCTTTGAAGAAGGCGACTGCGCCTCTGGGTCATATGGAGCACATGTTGAAGAGCCCTCAGGCACAAATGATACATAATGCTGGGTCACCTCTGACAAAGTAAATAAAGACACACAACTGCTTCATGACAGCAGCATTCCTGCAATTATATAAAAGCCTAATTTAAAGAGATAACCAAGACCATTCTGGAAGTACCAATCGGTTTCGCTTTTAAAATCAGAATCAGAAAGAGCTTTATTGCTAAATATGTTTGCTGCGCACAAGGAATTAGATAGATAGATAGATAGATAGATAGATAGATAGATAGATAGATAGATAGATAGATAGATAGATAGATGATAGATGGATAGATAGATGAATGGATGGATGGATGGATGGATGGATGGATGGATAGATAGATAGATAGATAGATAGATAGATAGATAGATAGATAGATAGATAGATAGATGATAGATGGATGGATAGATAGATAGATAGATAGATAGATAGATAGATAGATAGATAGATAGATAGATAGATAGATAGATAGATAGACAGATAGATAGATAGATAGATAGACTGATTGATTGATTGATTGATTGATTGATTGATTGATTGATTGATTGAGAGTGTCATGGGCAAAGCATGCTGGGAAATAGCCCAGTTTCCATTAAAATTAAGTTTGTCTAAATTAAAATAAATGAGATCATACAACTCAAAACAAAGAAACAGTTCAGTTTACTCGAAATATGTCAGTGCTGTGAACTTAAAAGAAAAGTAAAGTTCTAAATACTCATAGTAGTCAAGTTAACTGAATTAATTTGTTTAATTTCTGTTTGTCCTACTCAAACCAATTAAGTATTTTGAGTGTTAGCGTTTATAGTGTGCAATACATGATATTATTCACAGTTAATATTTTTCATGGTGTTCTTTTAAGATTGTTTAATGTTTTGAAAGAAGCCTCGTGAATATATTTTAAAATGTAATTTATTCCTGTGATCAAAGCTGAATTTTCAGCATCATTACTCCAGTCTTCAGTGTCACATGATCCTTCAGAAATTATTCTAATATGACGATTTGCCGCTAAAAAAACATTTCTGATTATTATCAATGTTGAAAACATGTTGAGCCACTTAATATTTTTATTGGAATCCAAGATGCATTATTTTCTTTGATGAATTCAAAAGAACAGCCTTAGTTTGAAATAGAAATCTTTTGCAACATTTAACATGTCTTTAATGTCACTTTTGAAAAATTTAATATGCTGAATGAAAATATTAATTTCTTTTACAGAAATCATACTGACTACAAACTTGTCCATGGTAACGTATATAATAATTAATATCGTTGTTGTTGTTGTTGACTGTGCGAACATAAATGATGCTGTTCCCTGAGAGCTGGTCTGTGCTTTTTAAACTTATGAAAGCCATAACAAGAGTTTAACGAACAAACAAACAAACAATGGATTGTAAATCATGCTCACTCAAGCCCTTGAGTGTGTAAGTGACTAATCTGTGCCGTCAGCATCTGACAGCTGTTTGGCTGAGCTACATTTTTCTGTAGCTTATCTCAAATTTAACTTGACAAAATGTGACAGGTTTGAATGTGAACAGGGTTCTCAGATTGACACACACCTCTTCTGTGCAGCGCGAGGGCAGGATTGTGGAAGATGTCCGGTCCTCCAAATATAACAAAGATTTTAGATTTTGTAAAATATGCTTGTAAATCTCATTCTAAGTCAGATGTACTCTATATAAATTTATTTGAAATGAATCCCTGTTACTAATATAGTTGTTTACTTAGAAAAGACAAATCTCTTTTTCATTTTCATAAACAGAGCCCTGCCAACAACTTATTTTATGGTAACTTATTTCTTGGTAATCTAAAAAATCAGGTACACTCAGATTCTCCAAACAAAAAAAAGAGTAAAAGCTTGGCAACGATCGCAAAGGTAGGATTGGTCAGTAATGTTTTTTTTTTTTTTTTAAGGATTACTCACTGAAGGATCAATTTCCATCTGAAAATTATTTACAGAGCAAGAAAGAGAGAGAGAGAGAGAGAGAGAGAGAGAAAAAACATGATTTGAAATGTGCAAATGAGAAATAATAAGGAAAGATGAACATCTCAAGTGATGCCTGGCATTTTGCTGTCAACGCTTTGCAGTTATTATTTCCCTTCCTTCAGTATCTGCATGTCAAAGAGAATGACTCATCTGCTGATCTCGGCTCCGCTGAAAACACGGATCCTTCTGTAGTTCACAGATAATCACATCCAAGAAAGAAACCTTCTGTGGGATGCTTATATATCTCAAGGCCTGATACCTGACTGTGGCTCTGTTCCAAACCAGTGAGCTGTCTGCTGAACACACAGACCGACAGACTCCTTCTAACGAAGCATCTTTAACTAAATTGGAACCTCATAAGTACAGAGCGCACTTCACAGGCAGCAACCTTAAAACTGGACAGTACACACCAATATTGAGTGAAATAGTCCTTTCTAGTCCATGAAAATGAAGATCCACAAAACTAAACAAATTTTTGGAGCTTATTGCACTGCATAATGGGATCGCCCTTCATGCAAAAAAATGTCCAAATATGTTTTTGTGTGCGTGTGTGTGTATATATATATATATATATATATATACACAGGGCGTTTCATTTACGCTTGTAGGGGCCAGTTTTAATTTACCTTATTAAAATCAACTTTAATCTGCTCATCTGTTGTTCAGATCCCTAAATTTAAGCAGATTTAATCAATCACAATTTCTACAGGCTGCTACCAATGATTTCTTTTCATTAAACTGCTAAGATGGAACAGAAGCTGCATCTGACATTCCATTTATGTTTATTTACTCATAGGCTTACTGTTTAATGCTGCTCATTACACTGCATACGGTAAAACGCCTGTAAACATGAAGTCATTAGCCTAGGAGTAAGCTACAATGTCATGACACAGTCATTATGGTTGATTATTGCTCTTAAAATTGTAATGATCATTATTAAGTTGACTGATTTTTTTTTGTTTGTTGGGGAAAAGGGATCATTTTCTGGCTACAGACAAAATAAGCCAAGAACCATAATGAATTTGTTTATTGCTTTTTGACGGATTAGTAAAAGAAGACTTAACATTGATTATTTCAGCATAAAAATAGAATGTTTTTTTCAAACTGGGAATTCAGTTGTCAATTTAGTCTAATGTGAGTTATGCACTTTCGTAAAAAAAATCCTGATATAACCTATGAAATCTCTTACTTGCATGTTTTGTTGTTTATGATGATATTCGCGTGAGTGAGATCCAGAATCCAGACGCCTCCTAAACTCAACAAAAACATGTGTGATTGGTTATAATGCTCAACACTGCAAACTACGCGCATACAAGAAAATGACTATAATATGACGTGATAAACAAATCTATTGAAAATGTAATGCCGCAATTTTTACACTCATTTTGTTGTCCTTTTGGGGGATCAAGCCTTCATTAGTGGGACTATAAACTGATCGGGCCAGTGGTGCATGATTTTCACGTGTTTTTAAATCTTGTCAGTTTAAACATTCAAGTGATTTTAAGGCATTTGAGCGCAAGACACTGCAAAAGAGATCTTAATTTGGCACTCTCGCGTTATGACAGATCATTTCTGCGTGCGCACACAGAAAGCCACCTCTCAGTCGGCACACGTTTTGCGTCTTCTTCAGCAAATACACACAAAATTATGTCAAAAATGCTCATTTTGCATTTTTCCATGTAAACACAGTCTTCAGTGAACGTAAACAATAAAGACAATATCGGATGTGTGTCAATATCATTATCATGATATCATTAGGTGTTAAAGTGACAGCAGCATCATATACCTTCTGTTTCAATAATGCTATATATATATATATATATATATATATGTGTGTGTGTGTGTGTGTGTATATATATATACATACGGTTACGATGGTCTCTTACTACAGATTCTCACTGAGGGTTATGTCACCCTGAAGATCAAATCCTTTTACCATATATCTATGTGGCATAAATAGTAACAGTAGTATGGTAGTATGCGTCTCCAAATGCATTTGTTGCTGCCTTACAATTTAAATAAATAAATAGCCTACCTAAAATGAGCACACAATCCAGGTTTATGCAATCTGTGCTTTTTGTAGCTAAACACAGCAACCTCAACCTTCCCCTCTCACCCAGCCTCTATCTCTGTCTCCACACTCATCTGGCCGTTCAGGGACTCGAGGTCATGGTTGCCAGACAGAATTCTAGACGTCCGAGAACAAGCTGAGAGAGGCTGTGGTGAGTCTATCTGTAGGGAAAGTAGAACAAGGCTGACAAGCATCTGGGAACCTGCCAGAGCCATCGAAAGGTCAATCTAACGCTACAGCTCATGTTATAAATATCAAGGGACACCAAACTGAGGAAGAAAAAAAAAACTGCTTATAAATAGCTAAGTAGAACACAAAGACGTGAAAGGACGTTATTGACTTGATTTAAGTATTTTCCTTTATGAAAGTGAACGGTTTTATCCGAATCCACAATATGAATGAAGTGTTTTATTTCAACATTTTACATTTTATATATATATATATATATATATTTTTTTTTTTTTTTTTTTTTACAGTTAAATAAAAAGGATAGATATGATCATCCCAAAAAGGAAAATTTACTCATGTCGTTCCAAACACCCTTAGACTTTCGTTCATCTTCAGGAAACACAAATGAAGATATTTTAATGAAGTGCTTTTATTTACATACTAACATTGATCAGCGTAAAAATACCGAAGCTCAACCATGCATATGCTTGACGTAAACAATCCTCTTACCGGAAGCTCAACGTGACTGCGTGGACACGAGATTTTAAACTCACTGGTTTCTCAGAAGCACTGTCAAAAGAACATGCTTGAGCTTCCGTTTACCTTAACTGATGTGTGAGTTCATCAATGTTTATATGTGAATAAAAGCCTAAACTCACACTCGGTTTGTCATATAAAAAGCGTAGTTCGTGTCTCTTCAGAATATTTGGACCTAAACTTCTCAATTCCATATAGTTTTTAACGAGCTCTTTATGACGTTTTTGAAGTGTCAAACTGATAGTTGTGTAATTGTCGATGGAGAGGGGACAGAAAGCTTCTCAGATTTCATCATAAAGAGCTTTCATTTGTGGTTCTGAAGAATGAATGAGAGTCCTTACAGGTTTGGAGCAACATGAGGGTGGGTTCAATTAATGGCAGAGTGTTCATTTTTGGGTGAACTAACCCCTAACACTTTATATCTTCTTCTAGTGGCACTTTAAATGACATTAAAACAATCTCCATAAACTCTTACTGTACCATGGAATGTGCTGAAATCGTGGAAGGGACACCCGTTGCAGTTTTTTCCCCATTTCTCTGAAAATTCACAGACCTTAAACACTAAGTTATAAAGGGAAAAAAAAGTATTAGAAGCCAATGCACGGTTAATTAGAGGAATTTGGGACGGATGAACTTGCACCTACACTTGACTTCATTAATTAAATAGACTTTGTGTCATTTGCGATAAAGAACTTACCGGGTTATGCGTTGTGGAAGTTTTACATCTTCTAATCGTACTTTAATCACTGTATATTAGTTATAGGCGTTATCGAAAAAAAAAAAAAAAAAGAGAAGAGAGGAGTTTGTATGCACATGAGCAAGTTTTGTACTGTTATATACTAAAATTTATTAATATATAGTTTTCAAGCAATTATTAGTAGTTAACACTAGAAAAGTGGTACTTTAAAAAGATTGCACTTATCAACCCCCAAAAAAGGAAGAAGAAGAAGAAGTGTTGGAAGGTTGGAAATTTTGTTAGTTTGCGATAGCGGATGGGGAGGGGGTCTTTACCATTGATTGATCAAAATAAACTTTATAAAATTCATACACTACTCTGTTGAGTACTTTCATGAAATGTACATAGTGTATTAAAGTGAAAGAGTCGTCATTTTGGACCACAACTACAGATCACTTAGCAGCCGCATAGCAACCTATTCTTAAAGGTGTGTTCACCCAAAATTTTGGTCATTAATTACTCTTCCCTCATGTCGTTCAAACGACCTTTGTTCATCTTTGGAACACAAATAAAGATCTGTTAGAGAAAAGCTAGAGGAAGAAATTGTGTCCCTCACTTAGAGAGCTATGGTAAAAGCCACTTTGACCTTCAGTATAACTTCCAAATACTTTCAGTCCACCGTTTTGACGTTATCGTTTGCTGTCGCATTAGAAGGAGTGACGTTTGAAATTTGAAAGATAGTTTGAAATTTGAGCAGCCAGAAACATTCAGATATCTATACGAAATTGAGTTGATAGTCTCGCATTCCAAACCACCTTCACATGCGGTTTGAATCAGATTTGGAAAAAAAAAAAAATGAAATACATATATATGTATTATTTTTTATTTATTATTATTATTTTATTATTACTATTTATAAAAATAATTTTACTATGATTTTATTCTTTTCTTCTGTTTTTGGTGTCCAGACTTTCAAAACCCTGTATAAAATCTTTGCAAAAAATTGGATTTTTTGCTGGCCATTCCAAGCTATTGGCTATAGTACATAAAAATAACATAAGACATTTAATAACCAAACAGAACACTCTAGTCACCACATATTAAAACCCTAAGAAACACAATGGATTGACAACCACCCATACATTTTTGCAGAGGTAAACATATTTTCAACATGCATTTTATACCCTACTGGAATAAACAAAAAAAAAAATAAATTAACAAGAGTTAAAGGTTTGCTAAACAAATGGCACAAGCCAGACCTTATAGAAACTTTTCCGAGCCTGATGGCATGTGCTCTTTTCTGGTAGCCACGAGTTAACATTAAGCAATCTACAACATTTTCATTTGGACTTAGGTCAGTATAGTTTGGTTAAGTTGAGCTGTTATTGACCCAGAGGTCAGTCTGTCACCCAAGGGACTAGCACACTTCACCACACATCCAGCATCTTCATCTTCAGGAGGAGAAGAAATAATAGATGGCGCAACAACGCTTCAAATTAAGGCTTTGTTGTTTGTATAGGCCATTCAGACAATGGGAACACAACAAGACATTTAACAAGTGATTTTAACCTCAATACAGGTGTTTTCGCTCTTACATCCAAACCTGTTTTGTGCCAGCAACAATACCCCTCTGATTAAAATATACATTTGTTATGTTTTGTATGTTTGCGCTCTATCTGTATAAAACAGATCTCATATAAAGCCATATTTTTGTTATATGGAACCTGTGTCGCAATAAAGAGTAAACTAGAGCTAATCAAGGATGTATTTTGGCTTTGTGTGGGAGTTCAACACCTCAGCTGAACTCCAGTAATGATTCTCTTCCATGGTTGTAATTACTTTGGCCATTGTCTTGATTCATTATGTTTTATACTTTCTTTGCCAACCTTTTTCAATTAGTTATGGCTTCACCAAAGCTCCATGTTTATATCCAGCACTTACGCATCTCGCCAAAGAGACACTATTATCCAATGCATATGTGTGTATGCTACGTTCCATTAGGACTTCCATTAATAGTAGCTGCAAAATGAGGACAGCATTAGTAAATGCACAATAAAGGAAAAGTCCATTAGACAATATTTAAACG
>CM074293.1:4408268-4430768 GCA_037194245.1 Opsariichthys bidens
CCCGAGGTTTTTTTCTCCATTTGTTGGAGTTTTGGTTCCTTGCCGCTGTTGCCTTTGGCTTGCTTAAGTTGGGGACACATGCTTGATATTCAGGGCGTGTTGTTTATATGCCTGCACTGGCGCGTTTTAAACAAATGAGCTGAGCGGACGATCATGTCACTGTCTCTACAGTGGCTGATATACACTAAATTAAACTAGAACTAATAACTATTGGATATTTGCAAACGGAAAGAATCAATAAAAATATAGAAAAAGGCAGCACAAGTACACCATTATTCTTATTAATGTAAAGCTGCTTTGCCACAATTTGCATGTAAAAAGCGCTATATAAATAAAGATGACTTGACTTGACTTGACCTGTTTGTCACTTAGTAATCACCTTCAGTGTATTTAGAGTTTCCTGTCTATTCTGCTGTCATTGCCTGTACGTTACCCTCCATCGAAAATAAACCTGCTTTTTAATTGTTATCTTCTTCACCTGTCTTCCGGGTACCGCCCGCGTTACAACTAGAGCGCGCTGTAGAGACGAATTCTTTCTGGCAACCTGTAGGCTAATAAGAGTAAAAAAACATGGTTGAAAAAAACAGCTATTTTTTAAATTTATTACTTTCACTAAGAACACATAGCTATGTAAAATTATATTGCTGCTTTTTTTTCCCCAAGTCCAAGTTTAAACACAAAAAAAAAACAGCAGTAGCTTTTTAGATTTTGAATGAAAAACCAACCACCTAGACTTTTAAATTGCACCGAGTTTGTAGTTTCATCAATCGGCTCACCTTTACAGCTTTGGTCTCTGCCCTCCTCCGCCCTCTCCAAGTTCTATCTTGGGCTCAGTCCTCAGTCAGTATTTGAAATTTGTTGTTTCGAGGTATCAGCCGTCTGTGATGTTTGCCAAGGCACTGTTCTTAAGCAACTGACGACTCACAATCGACAAGATAAAATATATAAAAGAGAAAAAAAAACTTATCAGGAAGAAGGGCAGAAATACAAATTGTTACCCAATACCCAATTCCAACAATCCAACATATGAACTACAATACTGTAGTGGGGCATGTCATTTACTACCCCCATAACACTTGTTATCTAACGTACACATAATACATTCATTCCACTCCTTTCCATTCTAAAAAAAACACCCCTCACCCTCCAATTTCAACTTTTTACATTAATACAAAAAACAACACACACCTCTTTTTTTCCCCTTGACCCCTAATTTCTAAGGATATCACAGCAGAAATGGTTAAAATACTTAAACATTTATTTGGAAAAAAAAAAAAAAAATTGAATGCTGATTTCATGTGGTGAAAGGTCATGTTACACAGGCAACTTTGAGCATAATGTTTTGCCATGGCAATTTTTGCCAAGTGATCGTTGCTAGGGCACTTTTTCCCATTGGAATGGGAAAACATTTCTATCTGGATACTTTCAGAACAAATTTGTCAGTGATTCTCAATAGGGGAAAGTGCCCCAAAGCAACATCACTTAGCAAAATTTGGCTAGGCAAACATTGCTTCTAAAAAGGCTGTCCTGTCGTTATCATTACCTTGAGATGACAATAAGATAATAAATATATTTAGAATCGCCATAAAAATTTAAATATTACCTTGTTATAGTAGTGCTTTAGACACATACATACACACACATATTATATAAATACTATATATATAGATATATATAATACTATATATATAAAACTGTAAACAAAAGTAGAAACTGTACCTCTGACAAGCCATTGTTATCGCTGTTTTTAAACATCTGCCACCATTGTATGCAATCTTTTTAAGCACAATTGTGTAGTATACCAGGCATGAAAAAGGTTTGAGAAGGCATATTTACCTCCTCTACCGGGGCTGGTCCCCTAAGAAAATTTCCAAGAAAATTTTTAAATAATTTCCATATTTTAAAGCATCCAATCTGATGCATTTTGAGATGTTTTTTCTTTTTGCCAGATCTCATATTTGTTTCCTTCTTTTTGCCTGAGACCACCAATGTCTCCATGGCCCCACTTTTGCTGTTTTTTTAGCCACGTCCTCAGCCTTCGCCCTTTTTCTCTTATCCCAATATCCTAATATGATACTAAATACCACAGGGAAAAGGGCTTCAGTGTGTCACCTTAGCTGTCTTTGCCATTTGAACATTGTAGGCCTACATTTTAAAACAGGGCAACCACATTAGCTGATTAAATGATAGTCAGTACAAGACATATATATAGTTGAGCTATAGTTTATGAATGAATGAATAGACAACAGAATTGAATGTTCAGTAATTAGCCAAAACGAATCACTTCTTCTAAAAAGAATGTCAAGAAAAAAACAAAAAATATAATTTAGAAGACGAATCCGACATGTAATGAGGGCTTGTGTTAAGACCAGTAAAACGTCCGTCATTCAACTAATTTTAAAAGACACGGATGGATAATACAAAATGCTTTCTGACTTTTTGACAAAAAAAAAAACACAAGCAAGAAAAATTTAAACTTATTCCGTCAATTTTCATTTTAGAATTATCTCATGTCTGTGTGCGCGCGTTCCGTGTTTGTGAGAGACAGCCTCGTGCAGCACTGATACTATGCCTACCTTTTTAATCCATAATTAACTAACGCGCTAGTTTTCAAATACAAAATAAATATGTAACATAATTAGGTACTTGAGTTATTTTTGAACGCAATAACGTAACACATGAACACATGCAGGCTACGTTGCTCAACACGGAGAATTAACAAATGTACGCCTGTTTCTCCTGACTCGCGCTTATCAATAAGCTGATCAGAGTCAGTCATCCACAAATTTGAACAAGCACTTTCATAATCACTAAGCCATAGTGATTTCAAATTTATTAAGTGATTTGTTCAGCTTTACTTGAGCATTTTATCATTTGCATGGCTGAATGAGGTCTTCCTCTTATCTGAGGAAAACATAAATGACGGAGTAATTTTAAGATAAATCCATGTGATCCGTGTGATCATTGAATCCAGAGGATTAAGTTAACTCAATACAATATTTCACCTTTCCACATCGAACCCAGGCCGTTTACCTTCAGGAGTCAGAAGTTATCGCGATTACTGTTTGCCTACTGTTCATCAGTCAAACGGCGGGAGTGGAAGTGGGAGTTTCGAGCGCGGAATCTTTATTGGTGTCGATTTTCAGTCATCTTTTTAATGATAGGCTGTTACGCATCTGTTCAATCATCCCTCAACTTATTTTTGGGGGAAAGAACACCAGTGCTATGATTGGTCAAAACTCTTCTTTTGCTGTTTGCTTGATTTGAGGACTGCGCGTCGCACAGAGGCGTAGCTTAGAGGTGACAAATCGTACCAGCGTACTTTGGACCTGTTCGCAGTTCCCCTGAATATGAATACCCCCCATACCCCCCCCCTTCCAAAAAAAAAAAAATTTTCTCGATCGAATCTACACGATTCACGTAGTGTATCGGAGTGTGGGTGTTCATAGTTTAAACCACAAGGTGGCATGTGTAACGCTAAAGTGGTTAATGTGTTTGTTCGAGGAAGCGGAAAAAAAAGAAGTGTGTGATGTAACACATGGTGTTGAATAAAAGAACTAAAAGAAGTAACTCGATCTGCCTGTTTAATACTACAATACACAACAAATTGGCAACGATGGTTTCCGTACCTGCACCATTTCTGCCATGCAGTGGAGAGCCTGCGATTCCTTTTGTTACTTGGGGGGGGGGGAAAATATTTGAGAATTACTTGATTGCTATTAATGCTACAGGAGACGCATTGGCCTGATGCCAGGAAACGTGCAATTCTACTACACAGCTTGGGTACTGAAGGCCAGCGGGCTGTTTTCTGTTTATAACATATCACATACTGCATTTGAACAGGCAGAACAATAACACAACAAAACAAATCACAATCCAATAAAATAAAATGACAGCGTTGGAGGATCATTTTATTCGAAAGTGAATGTTGTGGTCGCTCGACACCGCTTTCGCCAGCGTTCTCAGCGTGCTGACGAGACCATTCAACAGTTCCTGTCTGCTTTTCGTGAGTTAGCTTCATCATGTGCTTATGCTGCTATGGAAAGTGAAAAAAAATGCTGCGTGATCAGCTGGTCGAAACGATCGTATGCTCCAGCAGTGCGAGACAGATTACTGCTGGAACCATCACTGACACTGGACACTGCTATTGTTATTGCGTGTCAGGTGGAACAAGCGCTCTCGAATTCAGACATGCTTACTGCACAAAGCTCAGTTCATGCTGTGGCCTCTAAACCCTTTCATCGGAAGACGCGTGCTGCATATTCTGACGGAGCGCAAAAAAAAAAAATAAAAAAAAAAAAAATCTGTGTCTGATACTACACGGAGGGCGAAATCGCGCGTGTTACGTTGCGGAGCTACAGATCATCTGGCTAACGCTGCCGATTGCCCAGCTGCACGCGCCAAATGCCGTACTTGTGGTAAGATCGGACATTTTTTCTAAAGTCTGTCACTCTTCTAAGGATGTTAGGGAAGTGGGCTCCGAGGTCGTTGTTCTTTTGATTGATACTGTAAATACTTCTGCAGACAAACTGTTATGCACTGTTCATGTTTCAAACGCCAAGTGATGCTTCGTGGAGACTGAATTAGTCGTGGACACGGGCTCTTCAGTGTCAATTCTGCCTGTGACGGTTGTATGTACAAAAAGACATTTTTCAGATTGCTCACTTACAGCTCCTAAAGTGAAACTGGCCACGTACTTGAAAGAAGATATACCAGTCTTAGGATGCTTACATGCGGACGTCTCACTGAATGAAAAGGTAACCACTGCTTGTTTTTTGGTTACATTGTGAATTGTGGTTCTGCTTTGATGGGCATGGACTTAATTTGAGCCTTGAACTGTTCTTTTCGTTTTGGCCCTGTTATTGCACCTGACGATTTACACACAGTCGTTGGTGAAACTATTCCTGCTCCAGATACTTCTGTGGGATGCGTGTTGCCCCCAAAGGGTTTGTTCATAAGCCTACAATCAAACCTGATGCTACTCCAGTCTGACAGAAGCTTCGTCGACTTCCATTCTCTGTGCGACAAGCTGTTTCTGCAGAACTGGACTCATTATTGCAAAGAGGCATAATTGAGAAAATCGATTCTTCTCCATGGATTTCGCCTATTGTTGTCACCACGAAGAAAGGAGGTAAAATACGCCTCTGTGTGGATCTGCGTGAGCCCAATAAGGCCCTGATTGTTGACAGCCATCCTTTGCCGCATATGGATGAACTTTTGAGTGAACTAAGAGGCACATCAGTGTTCACTACAATTGACTTAGTGGCTGCTTACCATCAACTTACCTTACATGAGGAGTGCCGGGACAGCTCACAGCTTTTATTACGCATGATGGCCTCTTCAGATACTGCCGAGTTCCATATGGCAGTGCTCCATATTCAAAAGATGATGGAAACTATCCTGAAAGGCATACGTGGGGTAAGAAACTACCTGGATGATATTATAGTGTGTGGTGCCACTCAGGAAAGTCACGATGCGACGCTGCGCTCAGTCATGAAACGTTTGTCAGATGCAGGACTACAACTGAACTGGGAGAAATGTACGTTCAGCCAGTCGTCCTTAAAATTCCTTGGACATGTCATTTCCAAACATGGCATTTTTCCGGATGAGGAACACAAGTCTGCCATCATTGAGGCCCCTGCGCCGCACGATGTTGCTTCCTTACGCTCATTTCTGGGACTGATTTCATGGTACAGCAAATTTTTGCCTAACTTTGCTTCTGTTGCTGAGCCGCTGCGTGCGCTACTGAGAGATGCGTCGGATACCAAGTTTGAATGGACTGTGTCAGCTGAACGCAGCTTCAAAGAACTGAAAGACCTGCTTTCTGGAAGCCAAGTGCTTGCGTTGTTTGATCCTTCCCTTCCCACTATAGTGTCGACTGACGCTTCTGGACTATGGACTGGGGGGGGGTTTGACACAGATACACCCAGACCGTGTTGAGAGAACCGTAGCGTTTGCCTCTAGAACCCTTACAGCAGCCGAAAGGAAATACTCTACGGTTGAGAAGGAATGACCGTCTGGGCCGTGGAAAAGTGGCGGCCGTATTTGTGGGGTCGACACTTTATGCTCAGAACTGATCATTGTGCACTCACTACACTATTGGCAACCAAAGGCATTGGCCGGGCCAGTATGCGGGTCAAACCGGTGGTCTGCACGCTTGCTTTGCTACACATATGATGTGATCTACCGACCTGGACGTCTTAATTGTGCTGCAGATTGTTTATCCAGGCTGCCACTACCGACAGGAAATGATAGTGCTGTGGAACCAGAAATGGTTGCTTTCGTGACTGGATTGCCTACATTGTCTGCTGAGGAGTTCACAGCTGCTTCGGAAGCCTGTCCAGAGTTAACCCTGCTGCGCTTGTGAATCGGGCAAGGCTGGCCGAAAAAAAAATCCTGTGACCTGGATCCTGTTCTGGTGCCTTTCTTTCGCATTCGTGATGAACTGTGTGTTGATGGTGTGCTGGTGATGAGAGGTGAACATCGTGTTATTGTTCCTTCTACATTGTGCTGTAAGATGATAAGTCTGGCACACGAGACACACCAAGGAATTGTCCAAACTAAGCAGAGGCTGCGTGAATTATTCTGGTGGCCTCAGATGGATGTTCAAGTACAGTCTGCCGTTTCTTCGTGCCTGACATGTCAACTGAATGACAAATCAGCTAAAAACAGCACCTGCTCCACTTCAGCCTGTCACCCTGCCGTCTGAACCATGGCAGAAACTAGCGATCGATATAGTTGGACCATTTGAGAGTGGACCATCTGACTGCCGTTTCGCCATTTCTCTGGTGGATTATCACAGTAAGTGGCCTGAGGTGGCGTTTTCTCCAAATGTCACTGCTGAGGTGGTCACATCATTCCTCCAATCAGTTTTCAGTAGAGAGGGAAATCCACAGTGTATTGTGACGGACAATGGGCCTCAATTCATCTCCAGTGTGTTTGCAGCACTCTTAAAGGAGAGAGGAATAACTCACATGCGTAGTAGTTTATATTGTCCGCAGTGCAATGGAGCCGTGGAGCGATGGAATAGAGTTCTGAAAGAATGCATCCTTTCTGCGGAACAGATGGGGAAACCATGGAAACATGCAGTGACTGAGTTCTTGCAAAGCTACAGAGCTACCCCACACAGTACTATGGCCGTTTCACCTTCTGAACTACTTCATCATCGAAAAATGCGTACAAAACTGAATGTTTTTCCTGTTGGCCCAAAAAGTGACAAATGTGCTCGGGTGAAAGAGACTGTGAGTACCAAACAGCTCAAAAGTAAAAAGTACACTGACAAAAGACGTGGTGCCAAGTACCACACTTTCAAACCAGGCGACCAGGTGAGAGTGAAACAACCTGTGCATGTGAGGAAGGGTGCTTCCAAGTTCTCACCACCCTGAACATTGAGCAACAAATCGGAAAGAGTACCTTTGTGCTGAGTGACAAAAAGAAATGGAATATTTCCAAACTACTCGCTTTACAGGCCCTGTTACCACTCAGTATGAGAACGTGCAGCCACAAGTGACATTTAATCCTAGGAGGAGTAGTAGAGAGCGTAGAACGCCAGGGTGGTTGAAGGAATATGATGTACAGTAAAGTTGTACATGCATGAAAAAAAAAAGAAAAAAAAAGAGCTATGTGAACAGTTTCTGTTTGCTTGAAAACTTAAATCGTGTATTAGAAGTAATGCGATGTCAGCACACTGGTTAAGTTTGTTGTAAGGTCAGTAACTGTACACAGTAATGTTTACGTAATGTTTGTTACCTTAAAAGAGAAAGTTGTTCAGAACAGTAATCTGTGGTATGAAGATTCTTTAAGTAAGAGGGGAAATGTGGTGTTCATAGTTAACCACAAGGTGGCAGTGTAACGCTAAAGTGTTAATGTGTTGTGAGGAAGCGGAAAAAAAAAGAAAAAGTGTGTGATGTAAGACATGTGTTGAATAAAAGAACTAAAAGAAGTAACTCGGATCTGCTGTTTAATACTACAATACACAACACGTAGGTCACCTATTTTGGTTTCAAAACGGCAAATTTCGCCGAAAGGTGAGGGATTTTCATGCCTGGTATATACAGTGTACACTGAAAAAGGAACATTGATGAAGTCTCTTTTAATGGAATTGTTACTGCTAACCTAGTAAAACTTCCCGGAATACCTTCCTGCACACTCGCCACACTGTTTTTTTAACGGTGTTCCCCCCAGTTATGGACAGCTTTGCGATCTGTAATAATATGAAGAATTAAAGCAAATGTTACTACAGACAATCAAAATCCTATTTTCTGTCACATGTCTTGTTAGTTTGGAACACCTGCTTGGATTTGTGCAGGCCATCAAAAAATTGCCTCAACCAATCAACTCTCCATTTTGATGCTGCCCACTGTATACACACCTCAAAGTATTAGAGCACATACCACACGTTTCTTAAAATCACTATCTTGACGAAGTCTTTCATCAAAGCTATTCTGCTCTAGTGTAGAGATGGGAAGTAAGTGGTACAGCAAGTTAGAAATACAGCAAAAATTCCATTATTAAACTTATCCTAAAAAGAACAGTTTACCGACATCAAGAGAAAGATGTGACCAAACATACCAGTGCAGTTAGTTGGCATGAGTTGATGGGTGTTAGGAAGGCGATACGTTGGATCTAGGGAAAAAAGGATATGTCGCATGTAAGCAACATTCAATGGACATTTTCTCATTAATAAGCTTAGCTGTGTTTATCACTAACAAAGCATTGCTGTTGCATGCAGTAGATCTAGATGTTATGAAACTTGAACTTGTAACCTCAAACATTGGAGGTTGGCTGTGTTAATAATTATGTCCCCACCACTTAGGATATCTGCTGTTCACTGCCATGTCTCTTAGATGCAGAGTGGGGTCTCACCGTATAGTTGCATATATTTATTCAAGCATGTCAATAGTCTTTAGTGTCTGTATTTATTATACAGTTATCACAGTAGCAGACATACATGCAGTGGCCAAGTGAGGACAATGTAAATACCTGCATCCCCAGCAGGTTTTAAACCTAGCTGCACACCCATGTCTATATGTCCCCAGTACTTTTCAAACCAATCAGATGCCTGCAATGCCTCCTCCATCAAGCTTTACGTTAGACACAATGCAGTCAGGGAGATAACATTCTCCAAACTCATCCATCAGATTGCCAGAAACAGAAATCAATTCAGTCATGTTTCCACTGCTCCAGATTTTTATACCACTCCACCTCACAACAAAATATTTATAAATACATTACTATGAAAGAAAACAATGTAAAATACAAAATGGACATATTTTACTGCATCCTTAGTAGAAGTGGTAGTATTGTTGGTGTTAGTATTAGTTGGTCCAGACACCACATACTGTATTTAATATAAATGTGCAGTGGTTGCACACCACAAACTACACCAAAATTAGCCTAGGTCAACACGTACCCGTATGTTAATTCCACCACGTTTCTTTTAGTAACCACCAACAAAACAGATCCCATAGACCTAAACAACGTAATTGGGTCAAATAGCTTACGTTCATTGGGCCAAGGAGTTGGATGTTGTGGCTCCTCGTCATCTGGCCTCCAACTAGCTGTTGTTACTTGCAAATAAAACAAAAATCATTACTTCATGTTTGTGATTAGTGAAATTTAGAATTCTCTATAAATCTCTATAAATAATCTCATAACTCTGCACAAGTTTGGTTAAGTTCAAAATGCCTACTGGCTAGAATTTCTGAAAGATGCTTACGTTCAGCATAAACTGGCCTTTGATAACAGCCTGTCTCTGGTCTGGCCTCAGAGATGCTATGCCTTCAAATAAGAAATCATTTATTGATGTTAGTCACGTCTCACAAATGTCAGGGGTTTTTTTTCAGATACACCATATCTTCACTATGTCATATCTCTTACATTGAGCAGACTCCATGTTACTAGGTTGCCAGATTGGAACTGGGCCATGGCCGCTATTCGATGACACTGGTCGGGGCTCTGAAATCACTGTTTTGAAATTAAAATATTACAAAAAGATAAAGCTAGCATGTCTTTGTCACCACTGTTATTCGAATCATATTGTAGTTAGGTTTTTAAGTTGAGAAGTTAAACATTGGGAAAAGATCTTTTTTTTGCCATATTGCTCAGCCCTACTTTGATGTGATTCATTTTGACAGGAAAAACAGATTAAAATAAATTTACCAGCTCTGACGGCATCTGTGCTCTTTGATCTTATGACCAATGGTAAGGGAGGAGGGGCTGTTAGGTTTCTTGGAGGGAGTCGATGAACCCTTTTTGTTGTTTTGGGTGGGCGAGGATGTGTTTCTGGCAAAGTTGCCAGAGGGTCATCTTCCTCTGATGGAAGTGATGATGTTGATGAGGGTGATGGTGATCTGAGACGTTTTGGTCTATGTAGGTAAATTAACCCTTATTAGACTTTTTGGTTGTCATACATAATGTTATGCAATACAAGTAAAGGTATATACGAGAACATTTCCATCAAACACAGACCCGACACCGTTCCATTCATTGTGTGGTACAGTCAAAACCCGAAAATGAGGATTATTTCATATTCAACACAGAAATATGTGCTTACTTCCTTCGTTGATGTACAGGTGTGACTTCTTGTTCTTTATCTGTGTTTAGGTCTGATGTCACACATGACCTTTCCCACTTTTCTCTTATTTGGTCAATTGAATCTGTAAGTAACATTTACCATGTTAACTATTGAACTATAACATAAAATAGAAAGATGTAGCAGGGCTCGACATTAACGCTGGTTTTGGACAAGTGGATATTTGCAGGGGCAAGTGAAAGGGAGAATTTACTTGCCTGGCTGGACGAGTAGCCTGATTAAAACTTTAGTGACAAAAAAATGAGAGAATGACTCTGAATTTATTACATTTAGTTTAAATGGCAATCAATAGATGATAATAATGTAGGCCAATAATGTACTGATGGTAACAAGTCAAAACAAATAATCGCAGTACACACAAAGAAACTCAATTACATACTGCGGTAAAAATTCAAAATGTGGCGTTTTTATATTTAAAATATGATACAGTTAAGAATCACCATACAACCAAGAGTGCTGTCTTCCTGAATACCATCACGAGTGAAAATGTGCCACTAATTTTATCAGTTTAATAAACACGTAGTTAATATCACGTACATCTGACAAGTGAATGACCAATTTACTTGTCCGAAGGACATGACAAGGCTTAATGATAAGCCCTGTGTAGTGATTGTATAGATCGATGTAGTGATAGTATTTGACAATATCAGAACATGTAAATAACAAAGCAACACCAAATGTATAATACTCAATTGCATGTTTCTTCATTGAAAATTAACTGATTCATAGAGCACACGTGCGGCAAATTGTTTCCAACCCTTTGATGGATCAGGGACAACCTTTTTTTGGACACTTCGGAGAATCTGGAACTTGTCCCTATATGGGGGCCACCAAGCCAGGCCATCCGAAAACCACTCCTTTGCCACCAGGCCAGTTTGGTTTTCCTCCTCAAACAGTACTATTAGGTACATATTCACCTAATACAAAATAATTAACACAATAAAAAGTGTACTTGAATTAGTAATCAGCAGGTCAGTGATAAATATGCCACCTGGTACAGGTCATGCTCTTGTGTGATACATAATGTTTTACACCAGTTTCAGACAAAACTATACCTCCATAGTGCCTACAGAACTGCACAATACAGTGACCCTTCAAAAAGCTACTCTTTGCAACCAAGCGACAGTTATGGGTGAATGCAGATGCATGGGAATATCATGATCACAGTAGCCTATTGAGAATTGTGGGAAAACATTGATTGTAAATGTGATGTTCTTCATTTTTGATTAATAAGTTAACGCTAGTTTTTCCTAAGTATAGACTGATTGATTTTCCAGCATCCAGACAGACTGGCTAAACCTACCGTCTGCTAGCTGTCTCACGTCACAGAATTTGTGACGCCAAACCTGTGGTGTCGGCGGAGACTGTGTTAACTAGCTCATCCTTTGTTAAGACCTTACCGACTCATCAGCCAGTGGCACATATCACAACAAACCGGAGGTCATTCCCAAGTTTCCTGTCTGCCCGGATACGACCTCTGAGGTGGTTCCTGGGGTTTCTGTCTGCCTTGACACAACCGCAGAGGTCTTATCAGAACTGACTATTTACCACAGATGTCGTTCCTGAACTGTCTGCCTGCCTCCACACGATCAGAGAGGAAGTTCTAGCCAGAGCCTTGGAGGGCATTCCTGAGTTCCTGGCCTGTCCTGTTACGGCCCTAGTGGCCAACGCTCACCCCTCTGTGCTTGATGTTTTAGTTTCACTCTATCAACCATGGTGGTTTCCAAAACTACCAGATCTGCTGTGGTGGTCGTCTGCTCCACCATGGAGGTCTTCAAACCCATTCGCACTGCGGTGGAGGTCATCTGCTCCACCATGGGGGTCTTCAAGCCCATCCGCACTGCGGTGGTGGTCGTCTGCTCTGCCTTGGTGGCCATAAAATCAGCCTGTTCTGTCCTGGTCACCTGCTCAGCCTGTTCCGCCCTGGGTGTCTACTCAGCCCCAATTGTCATGCCCGCCTGCTCAGCCCCAATTCTCATGTCCTCTTCCACTTCATGAACCTGGCCCTCCGTCCTGCCTCCACTTCACCTCCCTTCCTGGACTTCAGTTGGTTTTGTTTAGGAGTGTCTGGAAGCCAGTCCTTAGGAGGGGGGCTATGTCAGGGTTATCTGCTGGAGTGCCTTTAACAGCCACTAGAGGGCACTCAACCTCAGACCTCACTTCATACACACACTACATTTCCCAGTAGCCCCGGATCTAGCACTGATTACACATACACCTGCTATGCATCACACACACTATTTAAGCACACTGCATTTACACAACTGGGCGAAGTCTTGTATTATCATGGTGTGTATTATGAGCGTTTAAATCCTGTTTTGTCTACCTGTCATGACCCTGCCTGTTTCCTATAGTTTGATTCCTTGGTGCCTACGCTGACCCTTGCCTGTCTTACTGGATTGTGATCATATGCTGCCTATCTTGACCTACTGCCTGCCTAGTGACCACAATTGTGCCTTTCCTACGTTACTGTGTTTGTTGGTGTTCGATCTACTGCCTGTACGACAACGCTTATTTGTGAATAAAGCCTGCAGGTGGATCTGCACCTACGCTGTCTTACACCCATTCATTACATCTACACTGAAAACTGAATAGTATATGCATTCATGGACACTTTATTTTTGGAATAGGTGTTTTCAATATTCGAGAGAATATTTCTATAAATCTGTTGTGTTCAAAACTTACTTTGAACTTCAGTAAAAGAATGTCAATAAAGTAGCTTTAATAAAGTAGAAATAAATTGACATTTAATTAAATGTTTTTCACAGAGTTTACCATATAGACACAGTATATCAACACTGTCTGTAGACGCATGAAGCTGTTGAGTGATAGTTTCTCTCTCAGAGTGAAGAACGCATGATCAGAAATACTGTTTGAGAATCACAGACCAACTAATAAACAGGAAAATGAGAAACAGTGATATGTGCCAGTATGGAACTTTCCTGAACCCAATGTTGAACTGAGATTATTAGAGACCTGAGAAAAAGCAGAAGAAGGGTATAGTAGAAGTAATGAAATCAAAGTTTTTTTATGAAAGGAAGATTTTACTCTTTTATTCAAATATTTATAGATGGGTCTAAAGATCTATTTAATGCAATTTAAGACAAAAAGTAAGTCTAAGAATAACTGATAAATTGTCAGTATTTTAAGCAAATTTACTCAAATGAAATTAATTAATTAATTTATTTATATTTATTTATACTTTACAAACACAAACTAATATCTAACACAAAACCACACGCGTACACACACATTCACACGAGTTGCAGAGAGAAAGGAAGAGAGGAAAGAATGAGTTTAAGAGAGTGAAATGATGAAAGTTTCTAGCAATATATGCATTTCATGAGACCTGATCTGAACGAACCATCAATCACTAATTTAACCCTTTTATCGCTGCTTAGGCGGGGTTATTAGATTTTATATAAATGCACCAGTTCAGCTACAGAAACCTGAGGTACTTATGCTTGTCGTTTGTCGTTTGGCTTGGGTCTTAGACTGAATGGAGCCACGAATACGTTTCTCTGATCTTGGGTACTGTGTGATGATTTGGTCTGAGATGAGTTTTGTATGGAGTTATGTTTGAACAAATCATTTGGAAGATTCATTTGTCTGGTTCGTCCTCAATTCCTACAGTATTTTCCACAGAGTTAATTATTATAATAGTAGGACTACAATGGACTGAACAGACTAAGACAATTAGGACTGATATTTGTTCAGATTCATCGTCAGCTCTTAAAAGAATAATGTCTTCAAGAACTGACAGAGAAGATTTACTGATGGAAATCTATACATTATTGTGCCGATTGGCAGCAGAGGGAATAACAGTGTACTTTTGTTGGATAATGGCACACATTGGGATAGCAGGGAATGAAACAGCTGATGAGTTGAAAAACCTGGTGGATATAAAATTACCACAGGGAGAAGTTGTATGAGTTTCAGTTTCTGTTTATCTGTTTCCCCAGTCCTGTCATCTATCTCGTGTTCCTTGTTTTGATTTTAGTCCTGTCATTCGCCTCGCGATCTTTGTTTTGAGTTTCAGTTCATCATTAGTTAATTCTTGTCAGCTGTTTGTCTTTATCAGTTATCGTCTTCACCTGTGTTCCTGTCATTTGTGTTTGTATATATTCCCTGTGTTTCCCTCACTCCTGGTCCGTTCTCGTTCATTGAATGTCGTGTTGGTGTGCATGTATCACTGGTTTTGTTATTAAAAGTCTTCATATGTATCCTTCCTCGTCGTGCGTTCCTGGAACACCCACGTCACGTAACAGAAGAACGGACCGTAAACCGAATTATGCAGGCTGAGGCAGAGGATCGTCTACTCAACATCTTTCAGAATGGACGACCGTTGGAGCGATATGTGGAGGAGTTTTTGGATCTTACTTTCACATCAGGTGAGCTGGAAGGATCCCATGATCAATGCATGCTTCCGGATGGGACTGGATGATCATTTATATCACGCCGTGTCTCCCCATGATTGTTTTATGTCCGTGTCTGAGTTTATTAATTCCGTATTAAATACGGAATTAATGATCAGACAGTCCCTACCCGGAAGCATGCCGGATCGCCAGCTCGCCTGAGACCCGAATCCTCCACATACCGTCCCAAGCGGTTCGTCCATTCCTGTGGCGATCCTCTACCCAAACAGCCTGCAGCACCCGAGCCGCGACGCGAGCCGCCACGGAAAATGGCCGCCGCTCACAAGGCTCGTCGCGAACTGCCACCGAAAGTGGTCGCCGCACCCAAGCCACGCCCCCAAACGGCCGCGATGGCTCCGCCGGCCGTGGAAGAGGGATTTCTTATAGACTTTAGGACTGAACCTGATTTCCCTGAGCCGTCTCCAGGGCTCTCCGTCCCCGAGCCGTCTCCAGTGCTCTCCGTCCCCGAGCCGTCTCCTGTGCTCGCCGTCCCGGAGGCCGTCTCCTGTGCTCGCCGTCCCCGAGCCGTCTCCTGTGCTCGCCGTCCCAGGGCCGTCTCCGGGGCTCACAACCCCAGAACTACCCGAGCTCCCGGACTGGCCCGAGCTCCCGGACTGGCCCGAGCTCCCGGACTGGCCGGAGCCCCCAAACTGGCCCGAGCCTCCTGAGCTCCCAGACCCTGAGCTCCCAGACCTTCCTCCGCCTGAGCTCCCAGATCTTCCTCCGCCTGAGCCAGCGCCAGATCTTCCTCCGCCTGAGCCAGCGCCAGATCTTCCTCCGCCTGAGCCAGCGCCAGATCTTCCTCCGCCTGAGCCAGCGCCAGATCCTCCTCCGCCTGAGCCAGCGCCAGATCCTCCTCCGCCTGAGCCAGCGCCAGATCCTCCTCCGCCTGAGCCAGCGCCAGATCTTCCTCCGCCTGAGCCAGCGCCTGAGCCGGCGCCAGATCCTCCTCTGCCTGAGCCGGCGCCTGATCTTCCTCCGCCGGAGCCAGCTCTTCCTCCGCCGGAGCCAGCTCTTCCTCCGCCGGAGCCAGCTCTTCCTCCGCCGGAGCCAGCGCCAGATCTTCCTCCGCCTGACCTTCCAGCGCCAGAGCCGCCTGACCCTCCAGACCTCCCAGACCTCCTTCCGCCGGATCCCGCTCCGGAACTTCCGCCGCCTGAACCAGGGCCTGGGGGGACTTTCCCCATAAAAATTTTGGGGGGGGGCTATATGCCCTATTGGGGAATGGGGACAGGGGCAACGGGGGTCAAGCTGCCACTGACTCCGCCCTTAGGGCCACCCTGGACTCCACCCTGGCCACCACCCTTGACTCCGCCCTTGCGGGTACCCTGGACTCCACCCTGGCCACCACCCTTGACTCCGCCCTTGCGGGTATCCTGGACTCCGCCCTGGCCACCACCCTTGACTCCGCCCTGGCCGGTACCCTGGACTCCGCCCTGGCCGCCACCCTTGACTCCACCCTGGAGGCCACCTGACTTACCCCTGTACATGGCCTCCAGGGTGCCCACCCCCCCTCCCAGTCTGAGTTGTTTTTTTTAGGCGCGAGGACACGCCTTCCGGGAGGGGGCGGTACTGTATGAGTTTCAGTTTCTGTTTATCTGTTTCCCCAGTCCTGTCATCTATCTCGTGTTCCTTGTTTTGATTTTAGTCCTGTCATTCGCCTCGCGATCTTTGTTTTGAGTTTCAGTTCATCATTAGTTAATTCTTGTCAGCTGTTTGTCTTTATCAGTTATCGTCTTCACCTGTGTTCCTGTCATTTGTGCTTGTATATATTCCCTGTGTTTCCCTCACTCCTGGTCCGTTCTCGTTCATTGAATGTCGTGTTGGTGTGCATGTATCACTGGTTTTGTTATTAAAAGTCTTCATATGTATCCTTCCTCGTCGTGCGTTCCTGGAACACCCACGTCACGTAACAGAAGTGAGATAAAATCAGTGAAAGGTGGGAAAATAGCAGCACAGGGAGATAATAATAATTGAAAAATTATTAGGAAAAGAACAATTTTATGGAAGGTACGGGAAGGAAGAAGTTGCTGATTTTCTATCGGAGTTAGTACTGGCTGTGGATAAAGTCCTTATTGTTGGTGATTTTAATATACATGTAGATAATGAAAAAGACGCTTTGGGATTGGCATTAACAGATATTCTAAGCTCTATTGGAGTTAGACAACACGTGTCAGGACCAACTCATTGTCGTAATCATACTCTAGATCTAATATTGTCACATGGAATCAATATTGACGCCGTTGAAATTCTGCAGCAGAGCGATGACGTCTCAGATCATTATCTAGTCTCATGCGTGCTACATTTATCCAAGGCTGGAAAACCGCCTGTCTGCCATAAATATGTTAGAACCATCACTTCTACCACTAAAAATTGCTTTATAAATAATCTTCCTGATCAGTTTCATCAACTTAGCAAACCAGACAGCTTAGAAGAACTCGATGTTGCAACAGAAACTATTAACGCTCTCTTTTCGAACACTCTAGACTCTGTCGCTCCTCTGCGCTTAAAAAAGATTAAGGATATTAGTCCAACGCCATGGTATAACGAGCACACTCGGGCCCTTAAGAGAGAAGCCAGAAAACTGGAGCGCAGCTGGAAGAATTCAAAACTAGAAGTTTTTTTGGATTTCATGGAGAGAGAAAATGGAGTACAGAAAGGCTGTAAAAACCGCTAGATCTGCTTATTTTTCAAATCTTTTAGAAGAAAATAAACACAACCCTAAGTATTTATTTAATACAGTGGCTAAATTAACAAGAAATACAGCCTCAACTTCTGATGTTTCCAAACAGCACAGCAGTAATGACTTTATGAACTTCTTTACTTGCAAGATTGACAACATTAGAGAGAAAATTATAGCCATGCAACTGTCTACTACAGTATCACATCAGACAGTGGGTTGTAGTATCAGTGAGGAAAAATTCCATTCATTCGCTGCTATAGGAAAGGAAGAATTGTCTAAACTTGTTAAATCATCAAAATCTACAACATGTATGTTAGACCCTATACCGACTAAGCTATTGAAAGAGATGCTTCCAGAGGTCATAGATCCTCTTCTTAAGATCATTAATTCATCTTTATCACTAGGTTACGTACCAAAAAATTTTAAGCAGGCTATTATCAAACCTCTTATTAAAAAACCACAACTTGATCCTGGTGAATTAGTCAATTACAGACCAATTTCCAATCTACCTTTTCTGTCAAAAATACCAGAAAAGGCAGTATCATCTCAGCTTAGTTCCTACTTGGAAAGAAATGGTATTTGTGAGGATTTCCAGTCAGGATTTAGACCGTACCATAGTACTGAGACTGCTCTCATTAGAGTTACAAATGATTTGCTCTTATCATTAGATCATGGTTGTATCTCTCTATTAGTGTTACTAGACCTCAGTGCTGCTTTTGACACAATCGACCACAATATTCTTTTGAATAGACTAGAAAATTATGCTGGAATTAGTGGAATTGCATTGGCATGGTTCAAATCATACTTATCTGACCGTTATCAGTTTGTAGTAGTAAACGAAGAGATGTCATTTCGATCACAAGTTAAATATGGAGTACCACAAGGCTCAGTTCTCGGACCGTTGCTTTTCACTCTGTACATGCTACCCTTGGAAGATTTCATTAGGAAGCATGGCATTAGCTTTCACTGTTATGCTGATGATACTCAGCTCTATATTTCCTCGCGCCCTGACGAAACCTACCAATTCTCAAAATTAACAGAATGCATAGCTGATATAAAAAATTGGATGACTAGTAATTTCCTACTACTAAATTCAGAAAAAACAGAGATTCTAATTATTGGACCAAAAACTTAAGCACATAAAAACCTAGAATACTGTCTAACACTTGATGGCTGCTCTGTTAAGTCGTCTTCGTCAGTTAGGAACCTGGGTGTGCTCTTTGATACCAATCTTTCATTTGAAAGCCACATTTCTAGCATATGTAAAACCGCATTCTTCCATCTTAAAAATATATCTAAATTGCGACATATGCTCTCAATGACAAATGCGGAACAGCTAGTTCATGCATTTATGACCTCGAGACTAGATTACTGTAACGCTCTATTGGGTGGTTGCCCTGCTCGCGTGATAAACAAATTACAGCTGGTCCAAAACGCAGCAGCTAGAGTCCTTACTAGAACCAGGAAATATGAACATATTAGCCCGGTTCTGTCAAAACTGCACTGGCTCCCTATTAAACATCGTATAGATTTTAAAATCTTGCTAATTACTTACAAAGCACTAAATGGCTTAGCTCCCCAGTACCTGAGTGAGCTCTTAATGCATTATAGTCCTTCGCGTCTATTACGATCGCAGAATTCTGGCCAGTTGTTAATACCTAGAATATCAAAATCAACCACAGGCGGTAGATCCTTTTCCTATTTGGCACCTAAACTCTGGAACAATCTTCCTAGCATTGTTCGGGAAGCAGACACACTCTGTCAGTTTAAATCTAGACTAAAAACGCATCTATTTAACCTGGCATACACGTGACGCACTATAAACTTTTGTCTTCATATCTGTTAAAGGACTGTTAGGCTGCATAGATCAGGTCAGCCGGAACCGGGAACACTTCCTATAACACCAGATGTACTCGGTACGTCAGAAGAAGAATGGCGTCTACGCTAATTTTTTGTCTCTCTGCTTATCCCGAGGTTTACCAATTAACGTGATTGGCTGGATCTGGGCCGTGTCCGGGTCGGACGGGGAACCTGTGCCTGTGTGCGGCAGCAATGTGGCCCTGTGGTGTCGGCAGGAGACTGTGTTAACTAGCTCATCCTTTGTTAAGACCTTACCGACTCATCAGCCAGTGGCACATATCCCAACAAACCGTCCCATACCGGCGTGATCAAAAAGATCTTAAACTAGATTAAATATTTTGAAAACTGTTGCGATTCCAAATCGGTTTAATGACCTGTAACTCTGCCTGAGTATCGGACAAGTGTTTACTGTTGGCCAGAGGAGAACTGGCCCTCCGACTAAGTCTGGTTTCTCCCAAGGTTTTTTTCTCCATTTCTTGGAGTTTTGGTTCCCTGCCACTGTTGCCTTTGGCTTGCTTAAGTTGGGGACGCTTGATATTCAGCAGTGTTTTTGATATGCCTGCATTGGTGTCGTTGTATGTGAACTGAGCTGAGCCGGACGATTACGTCACTGTTTTCTGCAGTGCTGCTATACCTAAATTAACTAGACTAATATCTACTGATATTTGCAACGGAATGAATCAATAATATGTAGAACTAGATAGAAAAGTTCGTCGAGACAAACTTTAAGTTGGCTTGAAAAAGCCTAGCTAGAAAAAATTTGAAACAGTTTGAAAAGCTTGAAGTTTGAAATAGTTCAAGTTTTACTTTAGAAGATAGATAGATAGATAGATAGATAGATAGATAGATAGATAGATAGATAGATAGATAGATAGATAGATAGATAGATAATTAGTTGTGGTCAGATAGATAGATAGATAGATAGATAGAAATGCTCAGATAGATAGATAGATAGATAGATAGATAGATAGATAGATAGATAGAAAGAAATAGTAAGACAGATTGATAGACAGACAAAGAGAAAGATAGATAGATAGCTATGCGGTTGCTACGGTAATATGAATGGTTGCTAGGGTGTTGCTATGCGGTTGCTAGGGTAATCGGGGTGGCTGCTAAGGTGTTGCTATGCGGTTGCTAGGGTAATCGGGTTGGCTGCTAAGGTGTTGCTATGCGGTTGCTAGGGTAATCGGGGAGGTTGCTAAGGTGTTGGTATGCGGTTGCTAGGGTAATCGGGGTGGTTGCTAAGGTGTTGCTATGCGGTTGCTAGGGTAATCGGGGGTTGTTGCTAGGGTGTTGCTATGCGGTTGCTAGGGTAATCGGAGTGGTTGCTAGGGTGTTGCTATGCGGTTGCTAGGGTAATCTGGGTGGTTGCTAGGGTGTTGCTATGCGGTTGCTAGGGTAATCTGGGTGGTTGCTAGGGTGTTGCTATGCGGTTGCTAGGGTAATCGGGGTGGTTGCTAGGGTGTTGCTATGAGGTTGCTTGGGTAATCGGGATGGTTGCTAGGCAGTTTGCTTTGCGGTTGCTAGGGTGTTCCTATGCGGTTGCTAGGGTAATCTGAGTGGTTGCTAGGCAGTTGCCATGGTTTTCTGAGTGGTTGCTATGAGATAGATGGATGGATAGATGTGGTCAGATGATAGATGGATGGATGGATGGATGGATGGATAGATGTGGTTGGATATATGGATGGATGGATGGACGGATAGATGTGGTCGGATAGATGGATGGATGGATGGATGGATGGATAGATGTGGTCGGATAGATGGATGGATGGATAGATGTGGTCGGATAGATGGATGGATGGATAGATGTGGTCGGATAGATGGATGGATGGATGGATAGATGTGGTCGGATAGATGGATGGATGGATGTATGGATGGATAGATGTGGTCGGATAGATGGATGATGGATGGATGGATAGATGTGGTCGGATAGATGGATGGATGGATGGATAGATGTGGTCGGATAGATGGATGGATGGATGGATAGATGTGGTCGGATAGATGGATGGATGGATGGATAGATGTGGTCGGATAGATGGATGGATGGATAGATGTGGTCGGATAGATGGATGGATGGATAGATGTGGTTGGATAGATGGATGGATGTATGGATGGATAGATGTGGTCGGATAGATGGATGGATGTATGGATGGATGGATGTGGTCGGATAGATGGATGGATGGATGGATGGATGGATGTGGTCGGATAGATGGATGGATGGATGGATGGATGGATGGATGGATGGATAGATGTGGTCGGATAGATGGGATGGATGGATGGATGGATGGATGGATGGATGGATGGATGGATAGATGTGGTCAGATAGAAGGATGGATGGATGGATGGATAGATGTGGTCGGATAGATGGATGGATGGATGGATGGATGGATAGATGTGGTCGGATAGATTGATGGATGGATGGATGGATAGATGTGGTCGGATAGATGGATGGATGGATGGATAGATGTGGTTGGATAGATGGATGGATGGATGGATGGATGTGGTCGGATAGATGGATGGATGGATGGATGGATAGATGTGGTTGGATGGATGGATGGATGGATGGATAGATGTGGTTGGATGGATGGATGGATAGATGTGGTCGGATAGATGGATGGATGGAATGGATAGATGTGGTCGGATAGATGGATGGATGGATGGATGGATGGATGGATAGATGTGGTCGGATAGATGGATGGATGTATGGATGGATAGATGTGGTCGGATAGATGGATGGATGGATGGATAGATGTGGTCGGATAGATGGATGGATGGATAGATGTGGTCGGATAGATGGATGGATGGATGATGGATGGATGGATGGATGGATAGAATGTGGTCGGATAGATAGATAGATAGATAGATAGATAGATAGATAGATAGATAGATAGATAGATAGATAGATAGATAGATAGATAGATAGATGTGGGCAAATGATAGATAGATAG
>CM074293.1:4435768-4450768 GCA_037194245.1 Opsariichthys bidens
ATGTGGTCGGATAGATGGATGGATGGATGGATAGATGTGGTCGGATAGATGGATGGATGGAAGGATGGATAGATGTGGTCGGATAGATGGATGGATGGATGGATGGATGGATAGATGTGGTTGGATAGATGGATGGATGGATGGATGGATAGATGTGGTCGGATAGATGGATGGATGGATGGATAGATGTGCTCGGATAGATAGATGGATGGATGGATGGATGGATGGATGGATAGATGTGGTTGGATAGATGGATGGATGGATGGATGGATAGATGTGGTCGGATAGATGGATGGATGGATGGATAGATGTGGTCGGATAGATGGATGGATGGATGGATGGATAGATGTGGTTGGATAGATGGATGGATGGATGGATGGATGGATAGATGTGGTCGGATAGATGGATGGATGGATGGATGGATGGATGGATAGATGTGGTCGGATAGATGGATGGATGGATGGATGGATGGATAGATGTGGTTGGATAGATGGATGGATGGATGGATGGATGGATAGATGTGGTCGGATAGATGGATGGATGGATGGATAGATGTGCTCGGATAGATAGATGGATGGATGGATGGATGGATGGATGGATAGATGTGCTCGGATAGATGGATGGATAGATGTGGTCGGACAGATGGATGGATGGATGGATGGATGGATAGATGTGGTCGGATAGATGGATGGATGGATGGATGGATGGATAGACGTGGTCGAATAGATGGATGGATGGAAGGATGGATAGATGTGGTCGGATAGATGGATGGATGGATGGATAGATGTGGTCGGATAGATGGACGGATGGATGGATGGATAGATGTGGTCGGATAGATGGATGGATGGATGGATAGATGTGGTCGGATAGATGGATGGATGGATGGATAGATGTGGTCGGATAGATGGATGGATGGATGGATGGATAGATAGATGTGGTCGGATAGATGGATGGATGGATGGATGGATAGATGTGGTCGATAGATGGATGGATGGATAGATGGATAGATGTGGTCGGATAGATGGATGGATGGATGGATAGATGTGGTCGGATAGATGGATGGATGGATGGATGGATGGATGGATAGATGTGGTCGGATGGATGGATGGATGGATGGATAGATGTGGTCAGATAGATGGATGGATGGATGGATGGATAGATGTGGTCGGATAGATGGATGGATGGATGGATGGATAGATGTGGTCGGATAGATGGATGGATGGATGGATGGAAAGATGTGGTCGGATAGATGGATGGATAGATGTGGTTGGATAGATGGATGGATGGATGTGGTCGGATAGATGGATGGATGGATGGATGGATGGATAGATGTGGTTGGATAGATGGATGGATGGATGGATGGATAGATGTGGTCGGATAGATGGATGGATGGATGGATAGATGTGCTCGGATAGATAGATGGATGGATGGATGGATGGATGGATGGATAGATGTGCTCGGATAGATGGATGGATAGATGTGGTCGGACAGATGGATGGATGGATGGATGGATGGATAGATGTGGTCGGATAGATGGATGGATGGATGGATAGATGTGGTCGGATAGATGGATGGATGGATAGATGTGGTCGGATAGATGGATGGATGGATGGATAGATGTGGTCGGATAGATAGATAGATAGATAGATAGATAGATAGATAGATAGATAGATAGATAGATGTGGTCAAATGATAGATAGATAGATAGATAGATAGATAGATAGATAGATAGATAGATAGATAGATAGATAGATAGATAGATAGATAGATGTGGTCAAATGATAGATAGATAGATAGATAGATAGATAGATAGATAGATAGATAGATAGATAGATAGATAGATAGATAGATAGATAGATTGATAGATGTGGTCAAATGATAGATAGATAGATAGATAGATAGATAGATAGATAGATAGATAGATAGATAGATAGATAGATAGATAGATAGATGTGGTCGATAGATAGATAGATAGATAGATAGATAGATAGATAGATAGATAGATAGATAGATAGATAGATGTGGTCAAATGATAGATAGATAGATAGATAGATAGATAGATAGATAGATAGATAGATAGATAGATAGATAGATAGATAGATAGATAGATAGATGTGCTCAAATGATAGATACATAGATAGATAGATAGATAGATAGATAGATAGATAGATAGATAGATAGATAGATAGATAGATAGATAGATAGATAGATAGATAGATGTGGTCAAATGATAGATAGATAGATAGATAGATAGATAGATAGATAGATAGATAGATAGATAGATAGATAGATAGATAGATAGATAGATAGATAGATAGATAGATAGATGTGGTCGATAGATAGATAGATAGATAGATAGATAGATAGATAGATAGATAGATAGATAGATAGATGTGGTCAAATGATAGATAGATAGATAGATAGATAGATAGATAGATAGATAGATAGATAGATAGATAGATAGATAGATAGATAGATAGATGTGGTCAAATGATAGATAGATAGATAGATAGATAGATAGATAGATAGATAGATAGATAGATAGATAGATAGATAGATAGATAGATAGATAGATAGATAGAAATAGTCAGATGATAGATAGAAAGATAGAAATAGTCAGATGATAGAAAGATAGAATAGTCAGATGATAGATAGAAAGATAGAAATAGTCAGATGATAGAAAGATAGAATAGTCAGATGATAGATAGAAAGATAGAATAGTCAGATGATAGATAGAAAGAAAGAAATAGTCAGATGATAGAAAGATTTTGAGTTTGAATGAGTTTAAATGGATTAGAAATAGTACATAGAATGGCAGCTTCATTGAGTCTAATTGGCAGTTTAAATTTGAATTTTGACAGTTGGAGTTTGAACAGTCTTGGCTCATCTGAACATTCCGTCAATAGAAGTCAATGGGATTTTGCCGAGGTTTGATCAGGATTTTTAGGAAAACCGTAAGTCAGACCAGTCTGAAAAGATATAGCAACCCGAGTCAGAATAGTCTGAAGGTCTGGTCCGAGTTTGGTGGTTGTAGCTTAGATGGTCTAGGAGGAGTAGCGTTTAGAAATTTGGCTAAGAAGAATAATAATAATAAGCTTAAGTACAATATCAGTAAGTTGGCTCTTTCAAGCCAACTTAACTAGAACCTAAAGTTCGTAGAACAAACTTTGATGTTGGCTTGGGAAAGCCTTGAAGTGCAACCAGGGGGAAAGTGCATACACACTCACGATGCATTCAGAAGATTAAAGCGTCTAAGTTATTGCCGCTCTAAGAGGCATTGGCCTTTTAATTGAGAGCTTCGGGATTGTGAATTGTCAAGTCAAGTCACCTTTATTCATATAATGCTTTTTACAAAGCAAATTGTGGCAAAGCAGTTTTGCATGAATAATTGGCAATAATTTCGGCTGAACAGCAGCTCCCAAAGAAAATGGTGTCATTGTCCAGCTTATTGTATATATTCTTGATTCATTCCATTGCAAAGATCACTAGTTATTATTGTAGTTCATTTATGTATATCAGCACTGCAGAAAACAGTGACGTAATCGTCCGGCTCAGCTCAGTTCACATACAACGGCGCCAATGCAGGCATATCAAAAACACTGCTGAATATGTGTAAATGAAGCCTTTTAAATACTTTCTTGTGATTAAATGTTGTGTAATCGCTTGATCTATTTATTTATTAAGGTTTAAAACCCCGTAGAAATCAGGATCTTTCGTGATTTCGTGATCACTGCTTTGAGAGAAATGACGTGCGGTTCTTTGTTTAATCCGTTTGGAAATGAAGTTTAAACAGATGCCACACATCGTCAACACATTAACACAGTCATACAGAAAATTATTCAAACAACGAAAGTAAAAGAATATGAAATAGAAAGGAGAGCTGACAGACGCGAGACAGAACGAGCCTCGGGAGGATCGCTGTGGACGCGGCGCGTTTGCAATTGTCACAGACCAACTTCTAAACTGTATAGGAAGCATTTTAATACTTTCTTGTGATTAAATGTTGTGTAATCGCTGGAATGTTTGAATGAATTAACATATATACAAGACGAAATGTCCTGAATTTCAAAGTGAAAGTCAGCGCCGTCTCTTTCCGTCTGACGCGCGGCTCTTTGTTTCATCCGTTAGGAAATGAAGTTTAAACAGATGCCACACATCGTCAACACATTAACACAGTCATACAGAAAATCATTCAAACAACGAAAGTAAAAGAATATGAAATAGAAAGGAGACCTGACAGACGCGAGACAGAACGAGCCTCGGGAAGAACGCTGTGGACGCGGCGCGTTAATAAATGTCTTAGAAAACCTTGCAAACTGCGTAGGAAGCATTTTAATACTTTCTTGTGATTAAATCTTGTGTAATCGCTGGAATGTTTGAATGAATTAACACATATACAAGAGGAAATGTCCTGAATTGTAAAGTGAAAGTCAGCTCCGTCTCTGCAACATGAAACTGGGCGTGTTCTTCTATCAGTGAACAGAAGTAAATGTCATTCACGTGTCTGTCCACTAGAGGGAGCCACGAGACCGTGTTATATTCTATTCTGTGTTATTTTCTTCAGCTGAAAATGGGATTGTGGCTCCCTCTAAAGGACGGTACTGCACCTCTAGAGGGGGCATTTTTGCTTTTTCAATGCATTTCAATGGCCAAAAATAATAGTTTGAAAATTAATATCTCGAGTTATGATCACGTGATTACTGTGAAAAGATATAGCAACTCAAGTCACAGCAGGGCCCACGTCTGTGGCAAGTTTGGGGCTTGGGGCATTAAAGCTGTAGGAGGAGTAGCAGTCAGAATTTGGGTAACAGAATAATAATAATAACTAGAACCTAAAGTTCGTAGAACAAACTTTGATGTTGGCTTGGGAAAGCCTTGAAGTGCAACCAGGGGGAAAGTGCATCCACACTCACGATGCATTCAAAAGATTCAAGCATCTAAGTTATTGCCGCTCTAAGAGGCATTGCCCTTTTAATTGAGAGATTCGGGATTGTGAATTGTCAAGTCAAGTCACCTTTGTTCATATAATGCTTTTTACAAAGCAAATTGTGGCAAAGCAGTTTTACGTGAATAATTGGCAATAATTTCGGCTGAACAGCAGCTCCCAAAGAAAATGGTGTCATTGTCCAGCTTATTGTATATATTCTTGATTGATTCCATTGCAAAGATCACTAGTTATTATTGTAGTTCATTTATGTATATCAGCACTGCAGAAAACAGTGACGTAATCGTCCGGCTCAGCTCAGTTCACATACAAAGGCGCCAATGCAGGCGTATCAAAAACACTGCTGAATATGTGTAAATGAAGCCTTTTAAATACTTTCTTGTGATTAAATCTTGTGTAATCGCTTGATTCATTTATTTATTAAGGTTTAAATACCCGTAGAAATCAGCATATTTCGTGATTTCGTGATCACTGCTTTGAGAGAAATGACGCGCGGTTCTTTGTTTAATCCGTTTGGAAATGAAGTTTAAACAGATGCCACACATCGTCAACACATTAACACAGTCATAAAGAAAATCATTCAAACAACGAAAGTAAAAGAATATGAAATAGAAAGGAGAGCTGACAGACGCGAGAATTAACGGGCCTCGGGAGGATCGCTGTGGACGCGGCGCGTTTGCAATTGTCACAGACCAACTTCTAAACTGTATAGGAAGCATTTTAATGCTTTCTTGTGATTAAATCTTGTGTAATCGCTGGAATGTTTGAATGAATTAACACATATACAAGACGAAATGTCCTGAATTTCAAAGTGAAAGTCAGCGCCGTCTCTTTCCGTCTGACGCGCGGCTCTTTGTTTCATCCGTTAGGAAATGAAGTTTAAACAGATGCCACACATCGTCAACACATTAACACAGTCATACAGAAAATCATTCGAACAACGAAAGTAAAAGAATATGAAATAGAAAGGAGAGCTGACAGACGCGAGACAGAACGAGCCTCGGGAAGAACGCTGTGGACGCGGCGCGTTAATAAATGTCTTAGAAAACCTTGCAAACTGCGTAGGAAGCATTTTAATACTTTCTTGTGATTAAATGTTGTGTAATCGCTGGAATGTTTGAATGAATTAACACATATACAAGACGAAATGTCCTGAATTTCAAAGTGAAAGTCAGCGCCGTCTCTTTCTGTCTGACGCGCGGCTCTTTGTTTCATCCGTTAGGAAATGAAGTTTAAACAGATGCCACACATCGTCAACACATTAACACAGTCATACAGAAAATCATTCAAACAACGAAAGTAAAAGAATATGAAATAGAAAGGAGAGCTGACAGACGCGAGAATGAACGAGCCTCGGGAGGATCGCTGTGGACGCGGCGCGTTTGCAATTGTCACAGACCAACTTCTAAACTGTATAGGAAGCATTTTAATACTTTCTTGTGATTAAATGTTGTGTAATCGCTGGAATGTTTGAATGAATTAACACATATACAAGAGGAAATGTCCTGAATTGTAAAGTGAAAGTCAGCTCCGTCTCTGCAACATGAAACTGGGCGTGTTCTTCTATCAGTGAACAGAAGTAAATGTCATTCACGTGTCTGTCCACTAGAGGGAGCCACGAGACCGTGTTATATTCTATTCTGTGTTATTTTATTCAGCTGTAAATGGGATTGTGGCTCCCTCTAAAGGACGGTACTGCACCTCTAGAGGGGGCATTTTTGCTTTTTCAATGCATTTCAATGGCCAAAAAAAATAGTTTGAAAATTAATATCTCGAGTTATGATCACGTGATTACTGTGAAAAGATATAGCAACTCAAGTCACAGCAGGGCCCACGTCTGTGGCAAGTTTGGGGCTTGGGGCATTAAAGCTCTAGGAGGAGTAGCAGTCAGAAATTTGGAACAGAATAATAATAATAATAACCGCTAGAACAGTATGTTGGCTTTCCCAAGCCAACATAACTAGAACCTAAAGTTCGTAGAACAAACTTTGATGTTGGCTTGGGAAAGCCTTGAAGTGCAACCAGGGGGAAAGTGCATACACACTCGTGATGCATTCAGAAGATGAAAGCGTCTAAGTTATTGCCGCTTTAAGAGGCATTGCCCTTTTAATTGAGAGCTTCGGGATTGTGAATTGTCAAGTCAAGTCACCTTTATTCATATAATGCTTTTTACAAAGCAAATTGTGGCAAAGCAGTTTTACATGAATAATTGGCAATAATTTCGGCTGAACAGCAGCTCCCAAAGAAAATGGTGTCATTGTCCAGCTTATTGTATATATTCTTGATTGATTCCATTGCAAAGATCACTAGTTATTATTGTAGTTCATTTATGTATATCAGCACTGCAGAAAACAGTGACGTAATCGTCCGGCTCAGCTCAGTTCATATACAAAGGCGCCAATGCAGGCGTATCAAAAACACTGCTGAATATGTGTAAATGAAGCCTTTTAAATACTTTCTTGTGATTAAATCTTGTGTAATCGCTTGATCTATTTATTTATTAAGGTTTAAATACCCGTAGAAATCAGCATATTTCGTGATTTCGTGATCACTGCTTTGAGAGAAATGACGCGCGGTTCTTTGTTTAATCCGTTTGGAAATGAAGTTTAAACAGATGCCACACATCGTCAACACATTAACACAGTCATAAAGAAAATCATTCAAACAACGAAAGTAAAAGAATATGAAATAGAAAGGAGAGCTGACAGACGCGAGAATTAACGAGCCTCGGGAGGATCGCTGTGGACGCGGCGCGTTTGCAATTGTCACAGACCAACTTCTAAACTGTATAGGAAGCATTTTAATACTTTCTTGTGATTAAATCTTGTGTAATCGCTGGAATGTTTGAATGAATTAACACATATACAAGACGAAATGTCCTGAATTTCAAAGTGAAAGTCAGCGCCGTCTCTTTCCGTCTGACGCGCGGCTCTTTGTTTCATCCGTTAGGAAATGAAGTTTAAACAGATGCCACACATCGTCAACACATTAACACAGTCATACAGAAAATCATTCAAACAACGAAAGTAAAAGAATATGAAATAGAAAGGAGAGCTGACAGACGCGAGACAGAACGAGCCTCGGGAGGATCGCTGTGGACGCGGCGCGTTTGCAATTGTCACAGACCAACTTCTAAACTGTATAGGAAGCATTTTAATACTTTCTTGTGATTAAATGTTGTGTAATCGCTGGAATGTTTGAATGAATTAACACATATACAAGACGAAATGTCCTGAATTTCAAAGTGAAAGTGAGCGCCGTCTCTTTCCGTCTGACGCGCGGCTCTTTGTTTCATCCGTTAGGGAATGAAGTTTAAACAGATGCCACACATCGTCAACACATTAACACAGTCATACAGAAAATCATTGAAACAACGAAAGTAAAAGAATATGAAATAGAAAGGAGAGCTGACAGACGCGAGACAGAACGAGCCTCGGGAAGATCGATGTGGACGCGGCGCGTTTGCAATTGTCACAGACCAACTTCTAAACTGTATAGGAAGCATTTTAATACTTTCTTGTGATTAAATGTTGTGTAATCGCTGGAATGTTTGAATGAATTAACACATATACAAGACGAAATGTCCTGAATTTCAAAGTGAAAGTCAGCTCCGTCTCTCTCCGTGTCTGTAACATGAAACTGGGCGTGTTCTTCTATCAGTGAACAGAAGTAAATGTCATTCACGTGTCTGTCCACTAGAGGGAGCCACGAGACCGTGTTATATTCTATTCTGTGTTATTTTATTCAGCTGAAAATGGGATTGTGGCTCCCTCTAAAGGACGGTACTGCACCTCTAGAGGGGGCATTTTTGCTTTTTCAATGCATTTCAATGGCCAAAAATAATAGTTTGAAAATTAATATCTCGAGTTATGATCACGTGATTACTGTGAAAAGATATAGCAACTCAAGTCACAGCAGGGCCCACGTCTGTGGCAAGTTTGGGGCTTGGGGCATTAAAGCTGTAGGAGGAGTAGCAGTCAGAATTTGGGTAACAGAATAATAATAATAACTAGAACCTAAAGTTCGTAGAACAAACTTTGATGTTGGCTTGGGAAAGCCTTGAAGTGCAACCAGGGGGAAAGTGCATACACACTCGTGATGCATTCAGAAGATGAAAGCGTCTAAGTTATTGCCGCTTTAAGAGGCATTGCCCTTTTAATTGAGAGCTTCGGGATTGTGAATTGTCAAGTCAAGTCACCTTTATTCATATAATGCTTTTTACAAAGCAAATTGTGGCAAAGCAGTTTTACATGAATAATTGGCAATAATTTCGGCTGAACAGCAGCTCCCAAAGAAAATGGTGTCATTGTCCAGCTTATTGTATATATTCTTGATTGATTCCATTGCAAAGATCACTAGTTATTATTGTAGTTCATTTATGTATATCAGCACTGCAGAAAACAGTGACGTAATCGTCCGGCTCAGCTCAGTTCATATACAAAGGCGCCAATGCAGGCGTATCAAAAACACTGCTGAATATGTGTAAATGAAGCCTTTTAAATACTTTCTTGTGATTAAATCTTGTGTAATCGCTTGATCTATTTATTTATTAAGGTTTAAATACCCGTAGAAATCAGCATATTTCGTGATTTCGTGATCACTGCTTTGAGAGAAATGACGCGCGGTTCTTTGTTTAATCCGTTTGGAAATGAAGTTTAAACAGATGCCACACATCGTCAACACATTAACACAGTCATAAAGAAAATCATTCAAACAACGAAAGTAAAAGAATATGAAATAGAAAGGAGAGCTGACAGACGCGAGAATTAACGAGCCTCGGGAGGATCGCTGTGGACGCGGCGCGTTTGCAATTGTCACAGACCAACTTCTAAACTGTATAGGAAGCATTTTAATACTTTCTTGTGATTAAATCTTGTGTAATCGCTGGAATGTTTGAATGAATTAACACATATACAAGACGAAATGTCCTGAATTTCAAAGTGAAAGTCAGCGCCGTCTCTTTCCGTCTGACGCGCGGCTCTTTGTTTCATCCGTTAGGAAATGAAGTTTAAACAGATGCCACACATCGTCAACACATTAACACAGTCATACAGAAAATCATTCAAACAACGAAAGTAAAAGAATATGAAATAGAAAGGAGAGCTGACAGACGCGAGACAGAACGAGCCTCGGGAGGATCGCTGTGGACGCGGCGCGTTTGCAATTGTCACAGACCAACTTCTAAACTGTATAGGAAGCATTTTAATACTTTCTTGTGATTAAATGTTGTGTAATCGCTGGAATGTTTGAATGAATTAACACATATACAAGACGAAATGTCCTGAATTTCAAAGTGAAAGTGAGCGCCGTCTCTTTCCGTCTGACGCGCGGCTCTTTGTTTCATCCGTTAGGGAATGAAGTTTAAACAGATGCCACACATCGTCAACACATTAACACAGTCATACAGAAAATCATTGAAACAACGAAAGTAAAAGAATATGAAATAGAAAGGAGAGCTGACAGACGCGAGACAGAACGAGCCTCGGGAAGATCGATGTGGACGCGGCGCGTTTGCAATTGTCACAGACCAACTTCTAAACTGTATAGGAAGCATTTTAATACTTTCTTGTGATTAAATGTTGTGTAATCGCTGGAATGTTTGAATGAATTAACACATATACAAGACGAAATGTCCTGAATTTCAAAGTGAAAGTCAGCTCCGTCTCTCTCCGTGTCTGTAACATGAAACTGGGCGTGTTCTTCTATCAGTGAACAGAAGTAAATGTCATTCACGTGTCTGTCCACTAGAGGGAGCCACGAGACCGTGTTATATTCTATTCTGTGTTATTTTATTCAGCTGAAAATGGGATTGTGGCTCCCTCTAAAGGACGGTACTGCACCTCTAGAGGGGGCATTTTTGCTTTTTCAATGCATTTCAATGGCCAAAAATAATAGTTTTTTTGAAAATTAATATCTCGAGTTATGATCACGTGATTACTGTGAAAAGATATAGCAACTCAAGTCACAGCAGGGCCCACGTCTGTGGCAAGTTTGGGGCTTGGGGCATTAAAGCTCTAGGAGGAGTAGCAGTCAGAATTTGGGTAACAGAATAATAATAATAACCGCTAGAACAGTATGTTGGCTTTCCCAAGCCAACATAATAATAATAATAACCAGTAGATTAGTATGTTGGCTTTCCCAAGCCAACATAATAATAATAATAACCAGTAGATTAGTATGTTGGCTTTCCCAAGCCAACATAACTAGAACCTAAAGTTCGTAGAACAAACTTTGATGTTGGCTTGGGAAAGCCTTGAAGTGCAACCAGGGGGAAAGTGCATACACACTCACGATGCATTCAGAAGATTAAAGCGTCTAAGTTATTGCCGCTCTAAGAGGCATTGGCCTTTTAATTGAGAGCTTCGGGATTGTGAATTGTCAAGTCAAGTCACCTTTATTCATATAATGCTTTTTACAAAGCAAATTGTGGCAAAGCAGTTTTGCATGAATAATTGGCAATAATTTCGGCTGAACAGCAGCTCCCAAAGAAAATGGTGTCATTGTCCAGCTTATTGTATATATTCTTGATTCATTCCATTGCAAAGATCACTAGTTATTATTGTAGTTCATTTATGTATATCAGCACTGCAGAAAACAGTGACGTAATCGTCCGGCTCAGCTCAGTTCACATACAACGGCGCCAATGCAGGCATATCAAAAACACTGCTGAATATGTGTAAATGAAGCCTTTTAAATACTTTCTTGTGATTAAATGTTGTGTAATCGCTTGATCTATTTATTTATTAAGGTTTAAAACCCCGTAGAAATCAGGATCTTTCGTGATTTCGTGATCACTGCTTGGAGAGAAATGACGTGCGGTTCTTTGTTTAATCCGTTTGGAAATGAAGTTTTAAACAGATGCCACACATCGTCAACACATTAACACAGTCATACAGAAAATTATTCAAACAACGAAAGTAAAAGAATATGAAATAGAAAGGAGAGCTGACAGACGCGAGACAGAACGAGCCTCGGGAGGATCGCTGTGGACGCGGCGCGTTTGCAATTGTCACAGACCAACTTCTAAACTGTATAGGAAGCATTTTAATACTTTCTTGTGATTAAATGTTGTGTAATCGCTGAATGTTTGAATGAATTAACATATATACAAGACGAAATGTCCTGAATTTCAAAGTGAAAGTCAGCGCCGTCTCTTTCCGTCTGACGCGCGGCTCTTTGTTTCATCCGTTAGGAAATGAAGTTTAAACAGATGCCACACATCGTCAACACATTAACACAGTCATACAGAAAATCATTCAAACAACGAAAGTAAAAGAATATGAAATAGAAAGGAGACCTGACAGACGCGAGACAGAACGAGCCTCGGGAAGAACGCTGTGGACGCGGCGCGTTAATAAATGTCTTAGAAAACCTTGCAAACTGCGTAGGAAGCATTTTAATACTTTCTTGTGATTAAATCTTGTGTAATCGCTGGAATGTTTGAATGAATTAACACATATACAAGAGGAAATGTCCTGAATTGTAAAGTGAAAGTCAGCTCCGTCTCTGCAACATGAAACTGGGCGTGTTCTTCTATCAGTGAACAGAAGTAAATGTCATTCACGTGTCTGTCCACTAGAGGGAGCCACGAGACCGTGTTATATTCTATTCTGTGTTATTTTCTTCAGCTGAAAATGGGATTGTGGCTCCCTCTAAAGGACGGTACTGCACCTCTAGAGGGGGCATTTTTGCTTTTTCAATGCATTTCAATGGCCAAAAATAATAGTTTTGAAAATTAATATCTCGAGTTATGATCACGTGATTACTGTGAAAAGATATAGCAACTCAAGTCACAGCAGGGCCCACGTCTGTGGCAAGTTTGGGGCTTGGGGCATTAAAGCTGTAGGAGGAGTAGCAGTCAGAATTTGGGTAACAGAATAATAATAATAATAATAATAATAACCAGTAGATTAGTATGTTGGCTTTCCCAAGCCAACATAATAACCAGTAGATTAGTATGTTTGGCTTTCCCAAGCCAACATAACTAGATAGAAAAAATTCGTTGAAACGAATTTTAAGTTGGCTTGAAAAAGCCCAATCAGAAAGTTTGAAGTAGTTTTTAAAAACTTAAAGTTTGAAATAGTTTAAGTTTTACTTTAGAAGTTTTGATAGATAGATAGATAGATAGATAGATAGATAGATAGATAGATAGATAGATAGATAGATAGATAGATAGATAGATAGATAGATAGATAGATAGATAGATAGATAGATAGTTGTGGTCGATAGATAGATAGATAGATAGATAGATAGATAGATAGATAGATAGATAGATAGATAGATAGATAGATAGATAGATAGATAGATAGATGTGGTCAGATTATAGATAGATAGATAGATAGATAGATAGATAGATAGATAGATAGATAGATAGATAGATAGATAGATAGATAGATAGTTGTGGTCAAATGATAGATAGATAGATAGATAGATAGATAGATAGATAGATAGATAGATAGATAGATAGATAGATAGATAGATAGATAGATAGATAGATAGATAGATAGATAGATAGATAGATAGTTGTGGTCAAATGATAGATAGATAGAGAGAGAGAGAGAGAGAGAGAGAGAGAGAGAGAGAGAGAGAGATAGATAGATAGATAGATAGAAAGATAGATAGATAGATAGATAGATAGATAGATAGATAGTTAGATGTGGTCATGTGGTTGCTAAGGTGTTGGTATGCGGTTGCTAGGGTAATCGGGGTGGTTGCTAAGGTGTTGCTATGCGGTTGCTAGGGTAATCGGGGGTTGTTGCTAGGGTGTTGCTATGCGGTTGCTAGGGTAATCGGGGTGGTTGATAGGGTGTTGCTATGCGGTTGCTAGGGTAATCGGGGTGGTTGCTAGGGTGTTGCTATGAGGTTGCTAGGGTAATCTGGGTGGTTGCTAGGGTGTTGCTATGCGGTTGCTAGGGTGTTCCTATGCGGTTGCTAGGGTAATCTGAGTGGTTGCTAGGCAGTTGCCATGGTTTTCTGAGTGGTTGCTAGGCAGTTGCCATGGTTTTCTGAGTGGTTGCTATGAGATAGATGGATGGATAGATGTGGTCAGATGATAGATGGATGGATGGATGGATGGATGGATAGATGTGGTCGGATAGATGGATGGATAGATAGATGGATGGATAGATGTGGTCAGATGATAGATGGATGGATGGATGGATAGATGTGGTCAGATGATAGATGGATGGATGGATGGATGGATGGATAGATGTGGTCAGATGATAGATGGATGGATGGATAGATGGATGGATAGATGTGGTCGGATAGATGGATGGATGGATGGATGGATAGATGTGGTCGGATAGATGGATGGATGGATAGATGTGGTCGGATAGATGGATGGATGGATGGATAGATGTGGTCGGATGGATGGATGGATGGATAGATGTGGTCAGATAGATGGATGGATGGATGGATGGATAGATGTGGTCGGATAGATGGATGGATGGATGGATGGATGGATGGATAGATGTTGTCGGATAGATGGATGGATGGATGGATGGATAGATGTGGTCGGATAGATGGATGGATGGATGGATAGATGTGGTCGGATGGATGGATGGATGGATGGATGGATAGATGTGGTCGGATAGATGGATGGATGGATGGATAGATGTGGTCGGATAGATGGATGGATAGATGTGGTCGGATAGATAGATGGATGGATGGATGGATGGATAGATGTGGTCGGATAGATGGATGGATAAATAGATGGATGGATGGATAGATGTGGTCGGATAGATGGATGGATGGATAGATGTGGTCGGATAGATGGATGGATGGATGGATGGATGGATAGATGTGGTCGGATAGATGGATGGATGGATAGATGTGGTTGGATAGATGGATGGATGGATGTGTCGGATAGATGGATGGATGGATGGATGGATAGATGTGGTTGGATAGATGGATGGATAGATGTGGTCGGATAGATGGATGGATGGATGGATGGATGGATAGATGTGGTCGGATAGATGGATGGATAGATGGATGGATAGATAGATAGATAGATAGATAGTTGTGGTCAGATGATAGATAGATAGATAGATAGATAG
>CM074293.1:4460768-4465768 GCA_037194245.1 Opsariichthys bidens
GGTGGTTGCTTAAAGATGTTGCTAGGCGGTTGCTAATGGTGTTCTGGGTGAGTTGCTAGGTGTGTTGCTATGGTAACCAGGGTGGTTGCTAGTGGGTAGTTGTTGCTAGTGCAGTTTTGCTAAGGTACTTTGGGTGGTCACCACAGTGTTGCTAGGCAGATTGCTAGGGTGATCTTGGGGTATTGGTTGCTAGGTGGTTGCTATGGTAACCGGGGTGGTTGGTAGTTTGTCACAGATAGTTATGGGCTATGGAGTTTATATAGGCTTCGTAGCATGTTGTCAGCCCACTTTAGGTCTTTAGCTAATCATAATTTAGCATGGTTAAGCTTAATTCACCGCTAGGGGGGGGGGGGGGGGGGAGGGGGAGCATGTGTAGTCATTTTCAAAGTCACAGTTTGCTAGCATGAGTCAAAAGACCCAACAACCATGTTCTGTTACGAAAGTTCGGATTTCAGTAGATATAGGTCTTGCTAAAGCAGTTGCTAGGGTACTTTGTTTTGGTGGTTGCTAGGGAGTGGCTTGGCAGCTGACAGGCTTTAACTAATAGACTGCATGTGTGGCCCCATATCAAAAAATGCCATACTTGCGAGTCTCTATGATGCTTTCATCCATTGAAAAAACCATTTCATATATTTTTTCAATGGGAGTCAATGGACTTTGGTTGCCTAGGGTGGCTCTAAATGGTTGCTAGTGGCATGGTTTAGGAGGCCGTTAACAGGCTTAAACTAATAGAGTGCATGTGTGGCCAAATCAAAAATGCCATTGTGGGCGTGTCTCAACGATGTTTTGATTCACTTAAATCCATTTCATCGAGTTTTTTCAATGTAAAGTCAATGGGACTTTTTTCGCCGCTTTTTCGAACGTTGTACGGAGACGTTGTCGTACGATCGCTTATAAAAAGTCATAGCACACCTCTCCTCAATAAGGCCGGTCGATTTGACACCTCATTCATGGGTCTAGGACAAACGGGTGCGGGACGAGTTACGCGCCGAAGTTTTGTCCCGGAATAAGAATAATAATAATAATAAATAATAATAATAAGTATGCAGAAGAGTAGGAATGATGCTTGCCTTAGAGGCAAGCACCATTAATAACTAGATATGAAAAAATTGTCCGTTGAAACGAATTTTAAGTTGGCTTGCGAAAAAAGCCCAGTCAGAAAGTTTGAAGTAGTGTTATAAAAACTTAAAGTTTGAAATAGTTTAAGTTTTACTTTTAGAAGTTTTGATACATAGATAGATAGATAGATAGATAGTATAGATAGATAGATAGATAGATAGATAGATAGATAGATAGATAGCTAGATAGATAGATAGATAGTTGTGGTCAAATGATAGATAGATAGATAGATAGATAGATAGATAGATGATAGATAGATAGATAGATAGATAGATAGATATGATAGAATAGATAGAAATGGTCAGATAGATAGATAGTGATAGAAATTGTAAGACAGATTGATAGACAGACAAAGAGAAAAGATAGATCGATAGCTATGCGGTTGCTAAGGTTAATTTGAGTGAGTTGCTAGGTGTTTGCTATGCCGTTGCTAAGGCTGAGATATGAATGGTTGCTTAGGGTGTTTGAGCTTATGCGTTGCTAGGGTAATTCTGAGTTGTTGCTGAGGGTGTTGCTATGCGGTTTGCTAGGGTAATCGGGTGGTTGCTAAGTGTGTGCTATGTGCGGTTGCTAGGTGTAATCGGGAGGTTGCTAATGGGTGTTGCTATGCGGTTGCTAGGGTAATCGGGTGGTTTGCTAAGGTGTATGCTATGGCGGTTGCTAGGGTAATCGGGAGGTTGCTAAAGGTGTTATGCTAGGGGATGATTCGGTTGCTAGGGTAATCTGGAGTGGTTGCTAAGGTGTTGGCTATGCGGTTGCTAGGGTAATCGGGCTGGTTGCTAAGGTGTTGCTATGCGGTTGCTAGGGTAATTCGGGGAGGTTGCTAAGAGGTGTTTCTATGCGGTTGCTAGGGTAATCCTATCGGGGAAGGTGGGTTGCTAAGGTGTTGCTCATGCGGTTGTTCTAGGGTAATCGGAGGATGGTTGCTAAGGTGTTTTGCTATGCGGTGGAGTGCTAGGAGGTAATCGGGTGGTTGCTAAGAGTGTTGCTATGTGGCACGCGTTGCTAGGGTAATCAGAGGGTATGTTTGCTAAGGTGTTGCTATGCGGTTGCTAAGGTATTCTGTAGTGGTTGCTAGGGTGTTGCTGGGAGGCGGTTGCTAGGGTAATCAGGCTGTTGCTAGGCAAGTTGCCAATGGTTGCTAGAGATAGATAGATAGATATATAGATAGATAGATAGATAGATAGATAGATAGATAGATAGATAGATAGTTTATGTTGTGGTCAAATGATAGATAGATAGATAGATAGATAGATAGATAGATAGATAGATAGATATAAGATAGATAGATAGCATAGATAGATACTATAGATAGATAGATAGAAAGATAGATAGATAGATACTATAGATAGATAGATAGATAGATAGATAGATAATAGATAGATAGATAGATAGATAGTTTGTTAGTGGTCAAATGATAGAAGGAGATAGATAGATAGATAGATAGATAGATAGATAGATAGATAGATAGATAAGATAGATAGATAGATAGATAGAATAGATAGATAGATAGATAGATAGAGAGTTTGTGGTCAAATGATAGATAGATAGATAGATTAGATATGATAGATAGATAGATAGATAGATAGATAATAGATAGATAGATAGATAGATAGATAGATAGATAGATAGATAGACACGATATGATAGATAGGATAGATAGATCAGATAGATAGATAGATTAGATAGATAGATACGATGGATAGATGATGGATAGCTGGTTAGATTGTGTTCAAATGATAGATAGATAGATAGATAGATAGATAGATAGATAGATAGATAGATAGATAGATAGGGATAGATAGATAGATAGACAGATAGATAGATAGATAGATAGATAGATAGATAGATAGATAGATAGATAGATAGATAAGATGGTTAGTTGTGTTCCAAATGATAGGATAGATAGATAGATAGATAGATAGATAGATAGGATAGATAGATAGATAGATAGATAGATAGAATAGATAGATAGATAATAGATAGATTAGATAGAATAGATAGATAGATAGATAGATGGTTTAGTTGTGTTCAAATGATAGATAGATAGATAGATAGATTAGATAGATAGATAGATAGATAGATAGATAGATAGATAGATAGATAGATAGATAGATAGATAGATAGATAGATAGGGATAGATGGTTAGTTGTGTTCAAATGATAGATAGATAGATAGATAGATAGATAGATAGATAGATAGGATAGATAGATAGAATTAGATAGATAGTAGATAGATAGATTGATGGTTAGTTGTGTTCAAATGATAGATATGATAGATAGATAGATTAATTAGATAGATAGATAGATAATGATAGATAGATAGATAGATAGATAGATAGATAGATAGATAGATAGATTAGATGAATAGATGGTTAAGATTGTGTTCAAATGATAGATAGATAGATGATAAGATAGATAGATAGATAGATAGATAGATAGAATTAGATAGATAGGAGGATAGATAGATAGATAGATAGATAGAGAGTTGTGGTCAAATGAAGATAGATAGATATATCGATAGATAGTAATAGAAAAAAATACGATAGATAGATAAAGATAGATAGATAGATAGATAGATAGATAGATAATAGATAGATAGATAGATAATAGATAGAGAGTTGTGGTCAAATGATAAGATAGATAGATAGATAGATAGATAGATAGATAGATAATAGATAGATAATAGATAGATAGATAGATAGATAGATAGATAGATTAGATAGTTTGGTGATCAAATGATAGATAGATATGATAGATAGATAGATAGATAGATAGATAGATAGATAGATAGATTAGATAGATAGATAGATAAGATAGATAGATAGATAGATAGATAGATAGATGTGGGTCAAATGATAGATAAGTATAGATAGATAGATAGAATAGATGCGGGAGATAGATAGATAGATAGATAGATAGATAGATAGATAGATAGATAGATAGATATGATAGATAGATACGACAGACAGACAGACAGTACAGACAGATAGATAGATAGATAGATATGATAGATAGATAGATAGATAGATAGAATAGATAGATAGATAGATAGAGAGATAGATTAGATAGAGTTGAAGATAGAAGTGGTCAAATGATTGATAGATATATGACGATAGATGGGGGGGGAGAGATAGATAGAATAGATAGATAGATTAGATAGATAGATAGATAATAAGATAGATAGATAGATAGATAGATAGATAGAAGTGGTCAATTGGATAGATAGATAGATAGATAGATTAGATAGATAGATAGATAGATAGATAGATTAAAGGATAGATAAGATAGATAGATAGATAGATAGATAGATAGATAGATAGATGTGGTCAAATGATAGATAGATAGATAGATTAGATAGATAGATAGATAGATAGATAGATAGATAGATAAGGATAGGATAGATAGATAGATGTAGTCAAAGATAGATAGATAGATAGATAGATAGATAGATAGATAGATAGATAATAGATAGATAAGATAGATAGATAGATAGACATAGATAGATAGATAGATAGGTTGTGGTTCCAAATGATAGATAGAGTCGATAGATAGATAATAGATAGATAGATAAGATAGATAGATAGATGAAGATAGATAGATAGATTAGATAGATAGATAGATTAGGGATGGGATAGAGTGTGGTCAAATGATAGATAGATAGATAGAATAGATAGATAGATAGATAGATAGATAGATAGATAGATAGATAGAATAGATTAGATAGATTAGATAGATAGTAGATAGATAGATAGGCGTAGATAGATGTGGTCAAATGTATAGAATAGATAGATGATAGATAGATAGATAAGATAGATAGTGTGTGTTGTGAGTGTTTGTGTGTTTTGTGTGTTGTTTGTGTGTGTGTTGTGGTTATTTTGT
>CM074293.1:4470768-4480768 GCA_037194245.1 Opsariichthys bidens
GGTTTACCTTTGGGTCTGGTGTCCCCAGCCACAGTGTTAGCTTAGGGGGGGGGGGGGGGGGGGGGCGGTTTGCTAGGGTGTTCTGGGTGTTCGTTGCTAGGCGGTTGCTTATGGTAACCGGGTGGTTGCTAGGGTGTTGCTTAGGCAGTATTGTTTATTGCTAAAGGTACCTAGGGTGGTTGCTAAGAAGTTGCTAGGCGGTTGCCCTAGGGTGTTTTAGGTGGTTGCTAGGCGGTTGCTATGGTAACCATGGTGGTTGCTATGGTAACTTGGGTGGTTGCATTAGGGTTGTGTACTTGGTGGTTGGTAGTTTGGTCACAGATAGTTACTATGGAGTTTATATAGGGTTTTTTCTTAGCTTGATTATCAGCCCACTTTAGGTTCTTAGCTAATCAGTATTGAATTAGCAAGTAGCTATTCAACGCGCTAGCTTGTGTAAGCATGTTGAAAGTCCAGTTTGCTAGCAATTGAGTCAAAAGATCCAACAACCATGTCTGTACGATGTTCTGATGCTGAGATATAGGTCTTGCTAATCAGTTGCTAGGGTACTTTTGTTTGGTTGCTAGGGAGTGGCTTGGCAGCTGACAGGCTTAAACTAATAGACTGCATGTGTGCCCATATCAAAAATGCCATACTCGCGTGTCTCTTTGATGCTTTCATCCATTTAAATCCATTTCATATATTTTTCAATGGAAGTCTTTGAGGTGGTTGCTAGGGTGCTCTAAGTGGTTGCTATGTGTGGATATAATGAAGACTTTAGGTCATTGCTGATTGGCTACTTGATCAGATGTCAAATGAGTGAGAGAGAGTGAGAGAGAAAAAAAAAAGGTTCCTCGGCCCTGCGTGTGTGTCTGTGAGTGAGAAAGTGACAGTTGAGATTCACGGAATGTTCGTGAATTTGAATTTTTCAATGCAAAGTCTATGGGAGTTTTTTCGCCGCTTTTTTGTCCGCTGTACGAACGTTGTCGGTCCGATCGCTTATAAAAAGAGTGTAGTCATAGCACACCTCTCCTCAATGAGGCGTCCCGGTCGATTTGACACCTCATTCATGGGGCTAGGACAAACGGTGCGGGGACGAGTTTTTATTTTTTGTTTTTAATGTGAGGGGAATTTTTTATTATTTTTTTTTTTTTTTAAAGTTTAACGTGCCAAAGTTTTGTCCGGAAGAATAATAATAATAAGGATATTTAGAACGGTATGATGATTGACTTGCTTAGGCAAGCACCATTTAAAGAGTACATTTCCTGAAGGAAATGTGAATGGTGCTTGCAGTGGCAAAATTCGGCACTCGGTTGCTAGTGTCAGTAAAATGGTTTTCTAGGGGGAATATGGCTAGGCAGTTTAACAGGCTTTAAACAAGGTGTTCTGCGTGGTTGGCCCACATATTAAAAAAATGTGCCATACTCTTGCCGCGTGTCCCTCCTGTGATTTTTGATTGATTTAAATCCATCCTTCACCGATTTTTTTCAATGCAAAGACCAATGGGACTTTTTTTTCTTCGTCCGCTTTTTTTTATTCGTCTCCCCAGCTTGTACGAACATTCGTTTTGTCCGATCGCTTTATAAAAGTCATAGCTACACCTTCTCCTCATTTGAGCCCGGTCCGATTTGACACGCTCATTTCATGGGTTTTAGGAACCAAACGGTTTGCCGTGACGAGTTACGCGCCGAAGTTTTGTCTGTAAGAAGAATTAATAAGAAATACTACGTGGGGGGGAGGGGGGGCCGGTTGCTAGGCAGTTGCTAAGGTAATAGGTGTGTTGCTAAGATGTTGCTAGGCGGCTGCTAAGGTGTTCTGGGTGGTTGCTAGGTGGTTGCTAGGCGGTTGCTATGGTAACCTGGGTGTTGCTAGGCAGTTGCTAAGGTACTTGGGGTGGTTGCTAAGATGTTGCTAGGCGTTGTGCTAAGGTGTTCTGGGTGTTGCTAGGTGGTTGCTATGGTAACCAGGGTGGTTGCTAGGGTGTTGCTAGTTGCTAAAGGTACTTTGGGTTTTTTGATCACCACAATGTTGCTAGGCGGTTACTAGGTGTTCTGGTGGTTGCTAGCGGTTGCTATGGTAACCGGGGTGGTTGCTAGGGTGTTGCTAGGCAGTTGCTAAGGTATTTGGGTGGTGGCTAAGATGTAGCTAGGCGGTTGCTAGGGTGTTTTAGGTGGTTGCTAGGCGGTTGCCTGACCTATGGTAACCGGGGTGGTTGCTAGGTGTTGCTAGGCAGTTGCTAAGGTATTTGGGGTGGTTGCTAAGATGTAGCTAGGCGGTTGCTAAGGTGTTCTGGGTGGTTACTAGTGGTTGCTAGGCAGTTGCTATGGTAACCGGGGTGGGTTTGCTAGGGTGTTGCTAGGCAGTTGCTAAGGTACTTAGGGTGGTTTGTTCCACCACAGTGTTGCTAGGCGGTTGCTAGGTGTTCTGGGGTGGTTGCTAGGCGGTTGCTATGGTAACCGGTTGGTGGGTGGTTGCTAAAAAAAAAGAAGGGTGTTGCTAGGCAGTTGCTAAGGTACCTAGGGTGGTTGCTAAGAAGTTGCTAGGCGGTTGCTAGGGTGTTTAGGTGGTTGCTAGGCGGTTGCTATGGTAACAGGGTGGTTGCTATTTTTTGGTAACTTGGTGGTTGCTAGGGTGTTACTTGGTGGTTGGTAGTTGTCACAGATAGTTACTATGGAGTTATATAGGGTTCTTAGCTTTGATATCAGCCCACTTTAGGTCTTAGCTAATCAGTTATTAGCATGTAGCTATTCACCGCTAGCATGTGTAGCATGTTGAAAGTCCAGTTTGCTAGCATGAGTCAAAAGATCCAACAACCATGTCTGTACGATGTTCTGATGCTGAGATATAGGTCTTGCTAATCAGTTGCTAGGGTACTTTGGTTATTGTTTTGGTTGCTAGGGAGTGGCTTGGCAAGCTGACAGGCTTAAACTAATAGACTGCATGTGTGCCCATATCAAAAATGCCATACTCCCTCTCGCGTGTCTCTTTGATGCTTTCATCCATTTAAATCCATTTCATATATTTTTCAATGGAAGTCTTTGAGGTGGTTGCTAGGGTGCTCTAAGTGGTTGCTATGGTGTGGATATAATGAAGATTTTAGGTCATTGCTGATTGGCTACTTGATCAGATGTCAAATGAGTGAGAGAGAGTGAGAGAGAAAGGGTTCCTCGGGCCCTGCGTGTGTGTCTGTGAGTGAGAAAGTGACAGTTGAGATTCACGGAATGTTCGTGAATTTGAATTTTCAATGCAAAGTTCATATGTGGAGTTTTTTCGGCCCGCTTTTTTGTCCGCTGTACGAACGTTGTCGGTCCGATCGCTTTATAAAAGTCATAGCACAACCTCCTCCCCTCTCCCTCAATGAGCCAGGTTCCCACCGATTTTGAGACAACCTCATTCATGGGGCTTAGGAACAAACGGTGCGGGACGAGTTACGTGCCCCAAAGTTTTTTTGTCCGGAAGAATAATAATAATAATAAGGATTTAGAAGAGTATGAATGATTGCTGGCATTGCTTAGGAGGCAAGCACCATTATACTAGATTAGAAAAAGTGATCGTCGAGAGCAAACTTTATAGTTGGACTTGAAAAAGCCTAGCTAGAAAAATTTGAAACAGTTTTTGGAGAAAAGCTTTGAAGGTTTTGAAAAATAGTTTCAAGTTTTTACTTTAGAAGATAGATAGATAGAAAATAGATTAGATAGATAGATAAGATAGATTAAGATTAGATAGAAATGCTCAGATAAGATAGATAGATAGATATAGAAAAAAAAAGAAATTAGAAATGCATCAGATAGATTAGGAATAGATAAGATAGATTAGAAATAAGTAAAAGACAAGATTTTGGATAGACAGAGCAAAGAGAAAGTAATAGATAGATAGCTTATGGCGGTTTGCTACGGTAAATATGAATGGTTGCTAGGTGTTGCTAATTGCGGTTTGCCTAGGGGTAATCGGTGGGTTTAGTTTGCTAAGAAACGGTGTTGCTATGCGGTTGCCTAGAGTAATCGGGGGTTGTTTGGCTAGGGGTGTTTGCATATGTCGGTTTTTTGACCTAGTTAATCAGAGGGTGGTTGCTAGGGTGTTGCTATGCGGTTTTATGCTAGGGTAAATCGGGGTGGTTTTTTTGCTAGGGTGTTGGCTATAGGTTTGGCTAGGGTAATCGGGGGTGGTTTGCTGAGGGTGTTATTGCTATGGGGGCGGTTTGCCTAGGGTGGTTTTACCTATGTCGGTTGCCTAGGGTAAATCTGATGGTGGTTGCTAGGCATGTATTGCCCAAATGGTAATATTTCTAAAAAATTTCTGAGTGGTTTTTCTAAGGGCAAGTTTTGCCATGGTTTTCTTTCTGAGTGGTTGCTATGAGATAGAATGGATGGATAAAGATGGTGGTCCAGATGGATAAGATGGATGGGATTGGATGGATGGACTAGAGATTTGTGGTCAGATAGATGGATGGATTGGAATAGAATTGTGGTTCGGATAGATGGATGGATGGATGGATAAGATGTGGTCTGGATAGATGGATGGATGGAAGGATGGATAGATGTGGTCAGAAAAGGATAGGATGGGATGGAAAGGGATGGGTATGGATGGATTTAGATGTGTGTTTGGAATAGATGATGGAATGGATGGAAAGGATATATGTGGGTCTCGGCAATAGATTGGTGATGGATGGATGGATTAGATGTGCATCGGAATAGATAGATTGGAATGAGATTGGATGGATTGGATGGATGGATAGATGTGGTTTTGGATTAGATGGATTTGGATGGATGGATGGATAGATGTGGTCGGAAATAGATGGATTGGATGGATGGAATTAGATGTGGTCGGATAGATGGATTGGGATGGAATGGATGGATAGATGTGGGTTGGAGATAGATGGATGTAATGGCATTGGATGGATGGGATAGATGTTGGTTCGGATAGATTGGATGGGGATGGATGGATGGATGGATGGAATAGATTGTGGTTCGGGATAGATGGATGGATGGATGTGATGGATGGATAGTGATGTGGGTTTTTTATGGAATAGATGGATTGGATGGATTGGATTGGATATGTAATGTGGTCGGATAGATGGATGGATGGATGGGGATAGATTGTGCCTCGGATAGATAGATGGATTGGGGATGGATGGATGGATGGGATGGGGAATAGAATTGGTGCCTCGGAATTAGGGGGGGACAAAAAAAAAATAATTTGAGTTGGAATGGATAAGAATGGTGGTCGGACAGATGGAATGGGAATGGATGTGAAATGGATGATTAATGATGTGGTCGGATTAGATGGGATGGATTGGATGGATTGGATGGATAGATTGGGTCCCGAATTTAGAATGGATGGATGGGCAGGATGGTAATTAGATGATTGTTGGGTCCCGCGGATTAGATGGTATGGATGGGATGGATAGATTGTGGTATTCCTCGGATAGATGGGAACGGATGGATGGATGGAATAGATTGTTGGTCGATAGATGGATGGATGGATGGATAAGATGTTGGTGTCGGATAGATGGGATGGATGGATGGATGGATAGATGTGGTCGGATAGATGGATTGATGGATGGATGGATGGATAGATAGATGTGATCACGGATAGATGGATGGTAAATGGGGATGGGATGGTATAGATGTTGGGTCGGTTATAGATGGATGGATGGGTATAGATGGATTAGATGTGGTCGGATAAGAATGGGGAATGGATGGATGGATAGATGTGGTCCGGATAGAATGGATGGATTTGATGGATGGATGGATGGGATAGATGTGGTCGGATGATTGGATGGAGGATGGGAAATATGTGGTCAGATAGATGGATGGATGGATGGATGGATAGATGTGGTCCGGATAGATGGATGGATGGCTGATGGAAGATGTAGGTCTGATAGATGGATGGTATGGGATTGGAATGGAAAGATGTGGTCGGATAGATGGATGAAAGATGTGGTGGATAGAGGGATGGATGGATGTGGTCGGACTAGATGAGGATGGATGGATGATGGTTAGATGTGGTTGGATAGATGGATGGATGGATGGATGGATAGATGTGGTTTCGTATAGATGGAGGATGGACTGGAGTAGATGTTGCTGCGATAGATAGATGACGGATGGATGGATGGATGATGGATAGATGTGCTCGGATAGATGGATGGATAGATTGTGTGGTCGGACATGATGGATGGATGGATGATGGAGTTGGATAGATGTGGTCAGATATATGGATGGATGGATGGATAGATGTGGTCGGCATAAGATGGATGGATGGATAGATGTGTTCGGTATAGATGGATGGATGGATGGAATAGATGTGGTCGGCTAGATAGATAATAGATAGATAGATAGATAGATAGAAAGAGTAATATGATGGTGGTCAAATGATATAGATAATAGATAGATAGATAGATAGATAAGATAGATATATAAAATATAGATAGAAGAGATAGATAGATAGATAGATAGATAGATCGATGTGGTCAATATGCTAGATAGAAAGATTAGATAGAATAGATAGATAGATAGATATGATAGATAGATAGATAGATAGATAATAGATTGATAGATGTGGTCAATATGATAGATAGATAGAATAGATAGATAGATTGATAATAGATAGAAGATAGATAGATATATAGATAGATAGATAGAAAGATATATAGATAGATAGATGAGTCGATAGTTAGATAGATAATAGATAGATAGAAGATAGATAGATAGATAGATAGATAGATAATAGATAGATAGATAGATAGATAGATAGATAGATGTGGTCAAATGATAGATAGATAGATAGAAAGATAGATAGATAGATAGATAGATTGATAGATAGATAGAAGATAGATAGATAGATATATAGATAGAAAGATGTGCTACAAATGATAGATACATAGATATATAGATTTTTAAAATAGATAGATAGATAGAAGATAGATAGATAGAAAGATAGATAGATAATAGATAGATAGATAGATAATAGATAGATAGATAGATGTGGTCAAATGATAGATAGATAGATAGATAGATAATAGATAAGATAGATAGATAGATAGATAGATAGAATAGATAGATAGATAGATAATAGATAGATAGAAATAGATAGATGTGGTCGATAGATAGGATAGATAGATAGATAGATAATAGATAGATAGATAGATAGATGTGGTCAAATGATAGATTAGATATATAGATTAGATATAGAGTAGAATTAGATAGATAGATAGATAGATAGATAGATAGATAGATAGATAGATAGATAATAGATAGATAGATAGATGTGGTCAAATGATTAGATAGATAGATAATATAGAATAGATAGATAGATAGATTAGATAGAAAGATAGATCAGATAGATAGATTAGATAGATAGATAGATAGAAAGATAGATAGACATAGATAATAGAAATAGTACAGATGATAGATAGAAAGATAGAAATAGTCGGAATGATAGAAAGATAGAATAAGTCAGATGATAGATAGAAAATAAAATAGTCAGATGATCAGAAAGATAGAATAGTCCAGTAGAGATAGATAAAAAGATAGAATATCATATGAATAGATAGAAAGAAAGAAATAAGTCAGATAGAATAGAAAGATTTTGAGTTTGAATGAGTTAAATGGATTAGAAATAGTACATAGAATTGCAGCTTCATTGAGGTTCCTAATTGGCAGTTTAAATTGAATTTTGACAGTTGGAGTTTGAACATCTTTGGCTCATCTGAACATTCCTCAATATAAGTCAATGGGATTTTGCGAGGTTTGATCAGTATTTTAGGGAAAACACCGTAAGTCAGACCAGTCTGAAAAGATATAGCAACGCCGAGTCAGAATAGTCATGAAGGTCTGTGTCCGAGTTTGTGGTTGTAGCTTAGATGGTCTAGGAGGAGTATCGTTTAGAAATTTGGCTAAGAAAATAATAATAATAATCTTAATTACAATATCTGTAAGTTGCTCTTTCAGCCAACCTAATAAGCATAAGTAACAATATCAGTAAGTTGGGCTCTCAAGCAACTTAATAATAAGTTTAAATAGCAATTTCAGTAAGTTTGGCTTTTTTCAAGCCAACTTGAATAATAAGTTTAAAATACATTTCAGTAAGTTGCTTTTTCAAGCCAACTTAATAAATAATAAGTTTAAATTCATTTCAGTAAGTTGCTTTTTCCAAGCCAACTTAACCTAGAACACTAAAGTTCGTAGAACAAACTTTGATGTTTGGGCTTGGGAAAGCCTTGAAGTCAACCAGGGAGAAAGTGCATACACACCTCACGATGCATTCAGAAGATTAAAGCATTTAATTATTGCCGCTCTAAGAGGGCATTGGCCCTTTTAATTGAGAGCTTCGGGATTGTGAATTGTCAATGTCAAGTCACCTTTATTCATATAATTCTTTTACAAAGCAAATTGTGGCAAAGCATTTTACATGAATAATGGCAATATATTTCGCTGAATCAGCAGCTCCCAAAGAAAATTGGTGTCATTGTCCAGCTTATTGTATATATTATTGATTCATTCCATTGCCAAAGATCACTAGTTATTATTGTAGTTCATTTATGTATACTCATGAATAGAAAACAGTGACGTAAAGCGTCCCGCTCAGCTCAAGTTCACATACAACTCGCCAATGCAGGCGTAACAAAAACACTGCTGAATATGTGTAAATGAAGCCTTTTAAATACTTCTTGTGATTAAATCTTGTGTAATCGTTGATTGTTTTATTTATTAAGGTTTAAATACCCGTAACCCTTTGAAATCGAGCATATTTTCGTGATTTCGTGAGCACTGCTTTAGAGAAATGACGCGCGTTCTTTGTTTAATTCCGTTTGGTAATGAAGTTTAAACAGATGCCTCACCATCCGTCAACACATTAACACAGTCATAAAAAAATCATTCAAACAACGAAATTAAAAGAATATAAATAGAAGAGTAAGCTGAAAGACGCGAGAATTAACGAGCCCGGGAGGATCGCTGTGACAGCGGCGCGTTGCAATTGTCACGAACCAACTTCTAAACTTATAGGAAGCATTTTAATACTTTCTTGTGATTAAATGTGTGTAATCGCAGGAATGATTGAATGAATTAACATATATACCAGAACGAAATGTCCTGAATTTCAAAGTGAAAGTCAGCGCCGTCTCTTTCACCTGTACTGACGCAGCAGGAGCTTCTTTGTTTCATCCGTTAGGAAATGAAGTTTAAACAGATGCCACCCATCGTCAACACATTAACACAGTCATACAGAAAATCATTCAAACAAAGAAAGTAAAAGAAGCTGAAATAGAAAGGAGACCTGACAGACGCCGAGACAGAACGACCTCGGGAAGAACGCTGTGGACGGCGGCGCGTTAATAAATGTCTTAGAAAAACCTTGGCAAAACTCGTAGGAAGCATTTAATACTTTCTTGTGATTAAATCTTGTGTAAGTCGCTGGAATTTTTGAATGAATTAAGCACATATACAAGAGGGAAATGTCCTGAATTGTAAAGTGAAATTCCAGCTCCGTCTCTGCAACTAATGAAACTGGGCGTGTATCTTCTATCAGTGAACAGAAGTAAAATGTTCATTCACGTGTCTGTCCACTAGAGGGACACGAAGACCGTGTTATATTCTATTTCTGTGTTATTTTCTTCATCTGAAAATGGATTGTGGCTCCCTCTAAAGTGAGCGGTACTGGCACCTCTAGAGGGGGCATTTTTTGCTTTTCACAATGCATTTCAATGGCCAAAAATAATAGTTTGAAAATTAATATCTCGAGTTATGATCACGTGAATAACTGTGAAAAGATATAGCAACTCAAGTCACAGCAGGCCCACGTCTGTGGCAAGTTTTTGGGGCTTGGGGCATTAAAGCTGTAGGAGGGGAGTAGCAGTCAGAATTTGGGTTAACAGAATAATAATAATAACTAGATAGAAAAAATTGTTGAAACGAATTTTAAGTTGGCTTGAAAAAGCCCAGTCAGAAAGTTTGAAGTATTTTAAAAACTTAAAGTTTTGAAATAGTTTTAAGTTTGTACTTTAGAAGTTTTGATACATAGG